>CM034311.1:4853884-5441625 GCA_019925795.1 Dendrobium chrysotoxum
CTCCCCCTCCCTCACTCCTTTTTTCTAATTCTCCATCATTCTCTCTCTCTCTCTCTCTCTCTCTCTCTCTCTCTCTCTCTCTCTCTCTCCCCCTCTCCATCTCCCCCCTCTTATTATTTCTAATTCTCCTACTTGCTCTCTCTCCCTCTTTCTCTTTCCTCTCTCTCTCTCCCCCTCTCTCATTATTTATAATTCTCCTACTTGCTCTATCTCCCTCTTTCTCTTTCCTCTCTCTCTCTCCCTCTCTCATTATTTCTAATTCTCCATCATTCTCTCTCTCTCTCTCTCTCTCTCTCTCTCTCTCTCTCTCCCCCCTCTCTCATTATTGCTAATTCTCCTTGTTCCTCTATCTCTCTTTATCTCTCTCCCTCGCCTCTCTCTCTCTCTCTCCCCATCTCCCCTCCTCATTATTTCTAATTCTCCTTACTCAATCTCCCTCTTTATCTCTCCTCTCTCTCTCTCTCTCTCTGTCTCATTATTTTTAATTCTCCATCATTCTCCTTCTTGCTCTCTCCCTCCCTCTCTCTCTCCCTCTTTCTCTCTCTCTCTCTCTCCCTCGCTCTCTCTCATTATTTCCAACTCTCCATCATTCTCCCTCTTCCTCTCTCTCTCTCTCTCTCTCCCCTTCTCCTATTTCTAATTCTCCATCATTCTCCCTCTTGCTCTCTCTCCCTCATTATTCTAATTCTCCATCATTCTCTCTGTCTCTCTCTCTCTCTCATGTGACTCACTCTCTCTCTCTGGCCCTTCTCTCTCTCTCTGGTGGCTCTGACAATTTTTCTCCCGCGAAGGTGTTTTCGTCGCCGAGGTCTGATCGTCCTTGTTCTTGGGTTATGGTGGGGGGTGACCGTCGGTCACCCTCCCGTCATCCCTCAAGGAGCGGTGGTCGGAGGATCGCTGCTGGGGAGAAGTTTTCGGTGTTGAGGGATGATATGAATGATGGTGGGAGGAATGTGGTTGGTGAGAGTAGCTCGGGATCTGAGGTCGGCATTGGTGGAGGGATTTGTGGGGAGAGGAGATTTTCGTTTGAGGGTTCTGGTTGTTTGGCAGACATTAGGGCTGAAGTGTTCGGTGATGAGGGGAAGCGTCTGGTCTTTATTCGTTCTCCTGTTATAGCTACGGTTTCTGGTAATGCTGGGTGTCACGATGCCCAGTGAGGGACTGGACATTGATCTGAATAGTGAGGGTCAGGAAGTGGTTGATCATGATCTATCGTTGCAGGGTTCTTCTGATTTTGATAAAGTTATGGAAATCATTGGTGGCTGTGATGATGTGAGCATTGAGGTTGCTGTCCCGGAAGCTATTGGAGGCAAGGATGGAATGATGGAGTCGGATGATATTGAGAAGGAAACTTCCAGCGAAAGGGTGGAGGTAAGTAGAATAGTAGATAATCCTGTGTTTGAAATGGATAAAGTGCAGTTTACATTTGGGAATATGAGTAGTTTTGTGGATCTGGCCAATGCCAGAAGTCGGGATTCACTGGAGGTCATTAAGACGTCTAATCCTTTGCTTAAGGGGATAGAGGTTAATGCTGGAGTTGTTAGAACTAAAGTGGATGAGAGTTGTGTTGATATGCCGTTTAATGGTGGAGATTTAGGTATTGGATGCAGTCATTTGCGGAATGACTCGGAACGACCATCAGCTGTTTGTTTGAATACCGCTAAGGAGGATTTACCATCAAAGCAGTTGCGACGGGACCCTGGGCCTTCTTTGTCGGTGAAGAGGGAGGATGTTGGGGTGGGAATTGCACCCCATGCTTGGAAAAAGCCTGTGCCAATCAAATTAAGCAGGCCTAATGATGGTACAAGTTTTTTAAGGGAGGACGGAGTGGTTAAGTTGGATTTGGACAAGGCTAAGGGGAATATTGAGAAGTTGAACAGAGCATTAGTTGGGAGCTTGTTGGGACGGCGTATTCCTTTTTGGGTGGTACAGAATGAGCTTCAACGTAGATGGGGGCACCTTGGTCTCACGCACATTACACCTATGGGCTCAGATTATTTCCTTTGTTGGTTTGAGAGTAGGGAAGCTCGCAACAATGTTTTAATTGGAGGTCCATGGTATGTGGCTGGACAGATTATTGGGGTGGATCAGTGGAGAACAGGCTTATCTTCAAGATCTTGGAGAGGATTTACTTCACCCGTTTGGATTCTTCTTCCGAATTTGCCATTGGAGTATTGGGATGAATCTAACTTAGCTCGGTTGGCTGCAGGTATTGGTGAACCATTGTTTATGGATGATCAAACTAGATCATGGAGTAGGTGTGCCATTGCACGTATATGCGTGCGTTTGGATTTGTCTAAACAGCTACCTAAGGGTGTATGGGCGCAAGGACTGGGAGGATTATTCTTCCAGCAGATAGAGTATGAGGGGATACCGTTGATCTATTTGGGGTGTGGGAAAATTGGGCATAAGGCTGATGTGTGCAAGGAAGTTTGCTCTCAACAAAAGCAGCAAGACTGGGCAATTCAGGCGTTCTGGAGCAATCGGATCTACCTGGATCTGGAAGTGGGGCTGGAGTAGGTACAACTCAAGGTTGTGAGGGGGCTAATGGGTTGACAGGGAAGGTGTTCGAGAAGGGTAGTTCATCTCATGATAAATCCATGGCTGTGGATGTGAATTTTGGTGAATGGACTGTGGTTAATAGGAGAAGACGTTCTAACTATTCTAGGACGGGGAATAGACCACAATCTACAAATGATAGGCCTGTTTCTCAGGTTGTAGATAGTAAGCCTGTTTGGAGGAAAGTTCAGAAGGATCAGGTTGATGTGAAGGTACATATGCCGGATTTAAAGATAGACAATGAGTTGCTTGATGCAAATTGTGTGACCCCAGGTGGTATACAGAAATCTCTGTGTCAGAACTCAGTGGATGAGCTGCAGGAAGGTAGTTGTGTGTCTCAGGATGGTTTACAGCAATCCAATTCTCAGAAGCCGGGGAGGACTAGGAAGTGGAAGGAACAAAATGCTGTGGGTTCCCCGTCCAATTTGTTGGTTCCCAAGTTGTTAAAATTGGTGGAAAGCAAATCTGGGAAGGCTGGGGTGGTGAAGCCTAAGAAAAAGCTTGACAGGAACTCTATGTCTCGGTTTGCTAAGGAACTATCTCTGCTTGGCCCATTAAAGAAGCTACCACGTACTAGGAGGAGTAAGGCATTGGAGGCTAGTTCGGTGGCCTCATCTATAGAACAATTCGTTGTTGTAAATTATAAATCGGGTTGTTTGAAGGGGGTTAGTGCTGATATGGATATGGTGGCTGCTCGCGGCGGGGACCCGTCCCCTATTGTGGATTAATGTTAAACTTTATATGTTGGAATTGTAGGGGTGCTCGCAAGAAGGAAACATGCAATTATTTAAGGCACCTCATTGGGGAGTTCGGTGTAAGTTTTATTGGGCTACTTGAGACAAAGATGGATGTTTTCACTAGGAAGGATGTTGACAAGATTGCAGGACGAGATTGGGATTTTGTTTTCCAGCCGGCTTGTGGTAGATTAGGTGGGATTCTGGTTTTATGGAAAGTAATGTGGCTTCATTTCAATGTATTTTTCAAACTAATCAGTGCATTTTTGGAAAGCTTCAAATGGCAAATCTTATCGATTGGGAGGTTGCGGTTGTGTATGCTAATAAGGACAGGTATATTAGAAGAGAAGTTTGGAATGATATTACTAGGTATCATATTAGTGGTTCTCCTCTTTTGGTTGGGGGAGACTTTAATTGTATCTTGTCACAGGATGAGAAGAAAGGTGGTAAGCCCTTCCATTATTCCTTGGCTGCAAGTGAAATGGAAGACTTTATGGCTAACAATGACTTGGTGGATCCTGGGTTTTCTGGTCCTAATTACACATGGACAAACAATAAAGATGTTAGGAGCAAAATTTTTTCAAGGTTGGATCGGTTTTTGATCAGCTCTTTGATTCTTGATTCATTCTAAGGATTGAAAGTCAGGCACCTTACTAGATTGGCTTCAGATCACTGCCCTATTCTATGCAGTATCCAAGAGGAGGTTAAAAGGGTTTATTCTCATTGGATCAAGTTTGAAGACATTTGGGCTAGTTACCCGAAAGCTTGGCAACTGGTTTGGGAGAAATGGAAAGTGGATGATTTGGGGAGTGAGGCTTCCAAGCTCAATAAGAAGTGCCAGAGAACTCTGAAGGCGCTCTTCTTTTGGGGTAAAAATAACATAAAGGTGCTTAATCAGCTGAAGGATGAACTTGATGGGGAGATTAAGGCTTTACAAGAAATTGAATGTTTGCCGTGTGGATTGTCTGAGATCCCAACAGAAGCTTTAAAATATAAAGTGCGGCTTTTAAATGGGACCCTTGCTCGTATTATGGACTGGTGGAAGCAACGTGCCAAAGTAAAATGGATTGAAGAGGGGAATGGGAACACCGACTTCTTTCACTCTATGGCATCGACTCGTAGGAGATATAACAGGATTGAATATTTGAAATTACCAGACGGAACTCTTATTTCGGAGGAAAAGGAGATTTCTGGATTGGTTTCTAATTTCTTTGAGCAGAAATGGCGTGGAAATTCTGCTGTGATAGATGGCTGGCCTTCCCTTGAGATGCAAAGAAGGTACATGGTTCAATTTGCTGAAGTCTTGGATTGTGATGTCACGAGGGAGGAAATCTGGAATGTGGTGCATGCTTTGGGTCGAAACAGGGCACCTGGACGTGATGGGTAACTGCTTCCTTTTTCAAATTTTTTTGGGAAATTGTGGGGGAGCACGTTTGTAATGCTTGTTTGGAATTATTTTCCTCCAGCTGTATGGATCCTAGTTGGAAAGAAACTATTGTTGTGTTGTTACCCAAAGTCAAACATCCTGATCATCCCTCCAAGTTTAGACCAATCAGTCTTTGTCAAATTGTTTATAAGATTGTTGCTAAGGTTTTGGTGAACAGGGTCAAGGGGGTGTTACCGAAGCTAATATCTGAGGAACAAGCCGCCTTTGTCCTAGGCCGTTCGATCTCCAAGCACTGTTTATTTGGCCAAGAGTTAATGAACAAATTTAAAATCTCTACTTCAGCTAAAGGGTTTCTGGCTTTGAAAGTGGACATGGAACAGGCATATGATAAGATGAGTTGGCAGACGCTTGAATTTATTTTGAGGCGGATGGGGTTTCCTTCTACATTTTGCTCATGGGTACAGAATTGTGTTCAGTCCCCTAGATTTTCCATTTTGGTAAATAGTCAGCTCTCAGAATGGATTAGTGCTGATTGTGGATTCAGCCAAGGGTGTCCATTATCACCATATTTGTTCATCCTCTGTTCAGAATTGTTCTCCTTGCATTTCCATCAAAACTTCTAGGAGTTGGGTGTGCCTATCAGTGGTGGGGGACCTCTTGTATCCCATGTTCTTTATGCTGATGATATTTTGATCTTTACAGGTGCTTCCATTCCTAATATTAAGAAGGTTAAATCTCTCTTGGTAGATTATTGATCGTGGACTGGCCAAAGAGTTAATCATAATAAGTCTGTTATACTGTTTAGCAAATTGACCTCCTCCTCTACAAAAGCTCATCTGGCAAGGCTTATTGGTTTTCATAAAGTGGACGAGATGGAGTATTTAGGCATTAAATTTGCTTTGAGGAGGTTAACGAAAGTGGATTTTGCTCCATTACTGCAGAAAGCTCGGGCTCATACTTTGGCATGGGGTATCAGACATCTCTCCTTAGCGGGACGGGTCACTTTAATAAACTCTATTTTGCTTCCATTACCTATGTACTTGATGACTCATACTGCTGTCCCAAAAAATGTGCTAAAGGATATGAAAAGGCTTTGTCGTAGCTTTCTTTGGGACAAGGACTTCTAAGCATAGGAGTCTCCACTATGCTTCATGGGAAAGTGTTACTCGACCAAAACGTTTGGGAGGACTTGGTTTTCATGCTAGTGACAACTGGATTGGTCCCTTACGTGCTCGTATTACATGGGATTTTGTCAACAAGCCTATGGATTTATTCCAGCGCTGTATGAGGCAAAAGTATGGTGATCGGCCTTGGGAACAAGAGTTCAAGCGAGGGGATTCAATTTGCTGGAAGATTATATGTGTGGGAGCTAGCAGCTTGAGCAATTGTGTTCGGTGGAGAGTTTGTAATGGTAAGGAAATAGATGTTTTAAAGCATATATGGATATTGGACAGAGCTATCTCTTCATGGCCCACGTTTTGTGATATTGAGGCAATTGAATTTTTGACTGTTGCTGATTTCATTACGGTAGAGAGAACATGGGACAAACTGAAATTATATGCCTGTTTTGGAGAACTGCTGGCTAACAGAATTCACGAGATTCCTATTGCTGATGATATAAGTTCTGATTTTTTGGAGCTTATGATAAGTCCATTAAGCTCGACAATTTCAGCTGTTGCTTATAATAAGTGCTTCCAAGAAGCTGATGATCCTACTTGCACTATTTTAAAGATTCGTTTGAGGCCTCGGGAAAGACTTTTCTAGTGGAGAATTTACAAAGGTATTGTTCCAACTAATTGTTGGTTGGCTGCACGTGGTCTGGGGGAAAGTGTGACCTGTCCTGTTGGATGCTAGGAGAATGAGGATATTTATCATATTACATCCGGTTGTAGACAGCTGAGAAACATCCTGGATATTTTGGATAAATGGGGGTTTGTAACTCCTCGATTTTCCTCCTTTAAGGAGCTGTAGGATTCGTTGGAGATATATGCCGATGCTAAGAACAGTTGGGTGTTGATATACTGTTATGCTACATATCATAGCTGGGTTAACAGAAATTCCATTAAGTATGGTAAAGGCTGCTATACACCTTCGGTCATGGCAGCTCATATCTTGGGAGCTCTCAATCAGTTTTTTTTTTCTTCTTGCCTGGAGCAACGGGATACTACCCAATCCATTGGATTGTTTAATCTTTCTTCTTGGTCTCCTCCCCCTACAGGTTGGTTGAAAATAAATGTGGATGGTGCGCTTCTTAGATCAAATGCTGGGGGAATTGGTATTGTTATCCGGGATAGCCTTGGTGCACTAGTTGTTGCAGCCGGTTAGAGCATTACTCACTGGGATAGCACACAGGTGGAGCTGATTGCCCTTTACTATATAGAAAAGCTTTTGCTTGATTGGATGTTTGAAATGAATGGTGTTATTTTTGAAGGATAATACTAGTGTTATCCAATATATGCAAAAGTTCAAAACAAAGGAATTATGGAATAAGCAGCCGATAGATTGTGAGAAGTTGGATTGGTTAAGGTCTTTCCATAAGGTTATATTTGTGCATTCTTATAGGAAATTCAACAAAGAAGCTTACTTTTGTGCTCAAAGGGCTATAGATAATCCCTTTTTTTGGCTTTCAGAAGATAGGAATAATCTTTATGTTCCTCAAGATTTTTTTGATATTCTTGTGGAAGATATTAGCTCTTCCTTTTTTGTTTAGAAGCTGTTTGGCCTTTTTTTCTTTATACTTGTTTGTAATAGCTTTAAGTTGAATGCAATATAAGCAGATCTTCAGCTCTCTCTCTCTCTCTCTCTCTCTCTCTCTCTCTCTCTCTCTCTCTCTCTCTCCCTCCCTCCCTCCATCTCTCGTTATTTCTAATTCTCTATCATTCTTTTTCTTGCTCTCTCTCTGTCTCCCCCTTCTCCTTTTTCTAATTCTCCATCATTCTCTTTCTTGCTCTATCTCCCTCTCTCTCTCTCTCTCTCTCTCTCTCTCTTACTCTCTCATTATTTCTAGTTATCCATTATTCTCTCTCTCCCTCTCTCTCCCCCTCTCCCCTCTCTCATTATTTCTAATTCTCTTTCTTGCTCAATCTCCCTCTTCTCTCTCCTCTCTATATGTCTTATTATTTCTAATTCTCTATCATTCTCCTTGCTCTCTCTCTCTATCTCTCTCTCTCTCTCACTCATTATTTCTAATTCACCTTGCTCAATCTCCCTTTTTCTCTCTCCTCTCTTTCTCTCCCTCTTATTTCTAATTCTCCATCATTCTCCTTATTGCTCTATCATTCTCTCTCTCTCTCTCTCTCTCTCTCTCTCCCCCCCTTCTCATATTTCTAATTCTCCATCATTCTCCCTCTTGCTCTCTCTCTCTCTCATTATTCTAATTCTCCATCATTCTCTCTCCCTCTCCCTCCCTCTCTCGTTATTTCTAATTCTTCATCATTCTCCTTCTTGCTCTCTCAGTCTCCCCCTTCTCCTTTTTCTAATTATCCATCATTCTCCTTCTTGCTTTATCTCACTCTCTCTCTATCTCTTCCTTTCTCATTGTTTCTAATTCTCCATTATTCTCTCTCTCCCTCACTCTCCCCCTCTCCCCTCTCTCAATATTTCTAATTCTCCTTCTTGCTCAATCTCCCTCTTTCTCTCTCCTCTCGATTTGTCTTATTATTTCTAATTCTCTATCATTCTCCATGCTCTCTCTCTCTCTCTCTCTCTCTCTCTCTCTCTCTCCCTCCCTCCCTCTCCCTCTCCCTCACTCATTATTTCTAATTCTCCATGCTCAATCTCCCTCTTTCCCTCTCCTCTCTCTCCCACTCTCATTATTTCTAATTCTCCATCACTCTCCTTCTTGCTCTCTCTCTCTCTCTCTCTCTCTCTCTCTCTCCCCCCCTTTCTCATTATTTCTAATTCTCCATCATTCTCTGTCTCTCACTCTCCCTCTCCCCTCCCTCATTAGTGCTAATTCTCCTTCCTGCCCTATCTCCCTTTTTCTCTCCTCTCTCTCTCTATCTCATTATTTCTAATTCTCCATCATTCTCCTTCTTGCTCTCTCTCTCTCCCTCCCTCCCTCCCTCCCTCCCTCCCACTCCCTCTCCCCTCACTCATTATTTCTACTTCTCCTTCTTGCTCAATCTCCCTCTTTCTCTCTCCTCTCTCTCTTTGTCTCATTATTTTTAATTCTCCATCATTATCCTTCATGCCCTCCCCTCCCTCTCCCTCTCCCCACTCTCATTATTTCTAATTCTCTTTCTTTCTCTACCTCCCTCTCTCTCTCTCTCTCTCTCTCTCTCTCTCTCTCTCTCTCTCTCTCTCTCTCTCTCTCTCTCTCTCTCTCTCTCCCTCTCCTTATTTCTAATTCTTCATCAATCTCCTTCATGCTCAATCTCCCTCTTACTCTATCCTTTCTCTTTCTCTATCCCTCTCTCCTTATTTCTAATTCTCCTTCTTGCTCTTTCTCCCTATTTCTCTTTCCTCTCTCTCCCCTCTCATTATTTCTAGTTCTCCATCATTCTCCTTCTTGCTCTCTCGTTCTCTCCCTCTCTCTCTCTCCCTCTCCCCCTCCCTCACTCTTTTTTTTCTAATTCTCCATCATTCTCCCTCTTGCTCTCTCATTGTCTCTCTCTCTCTCTCTTCGCTCTGCCTCTTCTCTCTCTCATTATTTCTAATTCTCCTTGTTGCTCTATCTCCCTTTTTCTCTCTCCTCTCTCTCTCTTTATCTCTCTCTCTCTCTCTCTCTCTCTCTCTCTCTCTCTCTTCCCTCTCCGTCTCCCCTCTTTTATTATTTCTAATTCTCCTACTTGCTCTATCACCCTCTTTCTCTTTCCTCTCTCTCTCTCTCCCCCTTTCTCATTATTTCTAATTCTCCCTCTTGCTCTCTCTCTCTCTCCCCCTTCTCCAATTTTTAATTCTCCATCATTCTCCCTCTTGCTCTCTCTCTTTCCCTCATTATTCTAATTCTCCATCATTCTCTCTCTCTCACTCTCTCTTCTTCCTCCCTCCCTCTCTCGTTATTTCTAATTCTCAATCATTCTCCTTCTTGCTCTCTCTCTCTCTGTCTCCCTCTTCTCCTTTTTCTAATTCTCCACCATTCTCCTTCTTGCTCTCTCTCTCTCCACTCTCTCTCTCCCTCTCCCCTCTCTTATTCTTTCTAATCTCCTTCTTACTCCATCTCCCTCTTTCTCTCTCTTATCTCTCTCTCCCTCCCTCATTCATTATATCTAATTAATTGTCCATCATTCTCTCTCTCTGTCTCTCTCATACTCTCTCTCTTCTCTCTCCCTCTCTCATTATTCCTAATTCTCCACATTCTCCTTCTTGCTTTATCTCCCTCTTTCTCTATCCTTTCTCTTTCTCTATCCCTCTCTCCTTATTTCTACTTCTCCATAATTCTCCTTCTTGCTCTTTCTCTCTCTTTCTCTCTCCTCTCTCTCTCTCATTATTTTTAATTCTCCATCATTCTCCTTTTTGCTCTATCTTTCTCTCCCCTCTCTCTCTCCCCCTCTCCCCCCTCCCTCAGTCCTTTTTTCAAATTCTCCATCATTCTCCCTCTTGCTCTCTCTTTCTCTCTCTCTCTCCTCTCTACCTCTCCTCTCAATCATTATTTCTAATTCTCCTTCTTGCTCTATATCCCTTTTTCTCTCCTCTCTCTCTCTCTCTGTCATTATTTCTAATTCTCCATCATTCTCCTTCTTACACTCTCTCCCTCTCTCTCTCTCTCTCTCTCAAACCCTCTCTCATTATTCTGAATTCTCCACATTCTCCTTTCTTTATCTCCCTCTTTGTCTCTCCTCTCTCTCTCTCTCTCTCTCTCCTTCTTACACTCTCTCCATCATTCTCCTTCTGGAACTTCTTTATGCTTAAATGGAAGGAAAGGCAAGTCTCTTTGGATAATTGGCCCAGTTTCCAGACTAATGAAAAAATTCCTGAAGAGCTGAAGGAGAGCCTGGAGGCGGATGTCACTGAGCAAGAAGTCCGGCACGTTGTCTTTAGTATGGGTAACAACAGAGCTCCGGGCATTGATGGTATTACCTCTTCCTTCCTGAAATTTTATTGGGAAATTATTAAAGTTGATGTTATCAAGGTTGTTCTCCATTTCTTTTGTACTAACTTATTATGTGAGAGCTGGAAAGATACACCGGTGGTGCTCATTCCGAAGACTGATAATGCTGATTTGCCATCCAAATTCAGACCTATCAGTCTTTGCCAGTCATTTTATAAGGTGGTGGCAATGGTTCTTGTAAATAGACTCAAACCTGTTTTGAGGAAAATCATTAGTGAAGAACAGGGAGCCTTTGTTCCGGGGAGGTCCATCTGTACTCATGGTCTTATTGCTCAGGAGATGATGTGTAAGTTTCAGCATTCCTCCCAGAAAGCAAGTATGCTGGCCTTGAAAGTAGATATGGAGCAAGCATATGATTGTATGACTTGGGAAACATTAGAAAATGTGATGAAGTTGATGGGATTTACTGAACGGTTTACTCAGTGGGTGATACAGTGTATTGCTAGGCCTCGGTTTACACTCCTGATTAATGGTAACAGAACACAATGGATCAATGCAAGAAGCGGCCTTCGACAAGGATGTCCCCTATCACCTTACCTGTTTATCCTTTGTTCTGAACTGCTCTCTAAAGCTTTTAAACAAAGGGGTGGACAACTTGGCATTCAAGTTGCTAAGAATACAGATAGAGTTTCACATTTATTGTATGTCGATGACACCTTGGTATTTGCTGAGGCCAATAGGAGTAATGCAATTCGGATAGAGAAATTGTTTAATGATTATTGTGATTGGACTGGGCAGCGAATTAATTGTGGTAAATCAGCAATCCTCTTCAATAAGAGGTGCCCAAATTGGAAAAAGAGAAGTATTGCAAAGAAAATGGGATTCAGGAAGGTGGATTCTTTTGAATACCTTGGATTACCTTTAGTCATGAGGAGGTTGGTGGCTAATGATTTTTCCAATACATTGAAGAGAGCTCATGAGAAGATTCATATGTGGGGGAAGAAGCAGCTTTCGTTGGCTGGGAGAGCATTATTGATCAGAACTTCTTTATTAACCATCCCGTTGTATTTGATGACTCATACGATGGTTTCTAAGGGGATTTTAAATTCTATTGAGCAAATGGGAAGGCAATTTCTATGGCAGAAGGATTCTAATAGTAGGGGAATGCATTATGTCGCATGGGAGGAGTTGTGCTTACCAAGAACCCAGGGAGGACTTGGGTTTCATTCGCTGGCTAAATGGCAAGGCCCCCTCCGAGCTCGATTAGCATGGGAGATGTTGCAAATTCCAATTCAGCATTGTGTAAAATGTTGACAGCTAGATATGGGAGTGATATGTGGTGTAATACACAGGGAAGAAAGGTTTCAACTACTTGGAAGGTAATTCAAGATGGAGCAAGGGCTCTCCGACCTATACTTAGGTGGAGGATTGGTGATGGAAAGCAAATTTATGTGCTGCAAGATATATGGTTACTAGATCGCAGGATTGCATCATGGCCAACATTTATCAATATGGATGAAGTAGAAAATCTCAAAGTAAGTAATCTCTTGTATGATTCTTTACAGTGGAATGAAGAAGCTGTGGAGAAGTGTTTTGGAACAATTATGAAGCAACGCATTATGGAGATTAATACAATTGATGGAGATGGGAAAGATTGTCCGGAGCTGATCTATTCTCAGTTGAACCGCACGATTGCTGCCATGGCTTACAATGCCAAGTGTGCTGTGGGGAATTATCAGTATAGCAGGTTAAAAAAACTGAAACTTCATCCTTGAGAGCACTTCTTTTGGTGGAGGCTGTTAAGGAATGCCATTCCAACTTGCTCTTGGCTGTTTCACAGAAAGCTTTCGGAAACCACCTTATGCCCGTGGGGATGCAATGTGGATGAAACTTTAGATCATTGCACTTCCCAAGTTTGAAGTTCTTGGTAGATGGGGAATTGGCATACCCAGGTTTAATTCTCTAAATGTCGTGATGGTGGAGCTCTCTAATATTGCTGATATAAATCCTTGCATGGGGCAGATTTATTGTTATGTGGTTTACCAATTGTGGCGAGCAAGGAATGATTCTAAGCATAGAGGCTCATGGCGTTCTCCTTCGGTGATAGCTGCTTCGGTACTAGCAATCTTACCCAAACAATATAGTTTACCAGCCTTGGAGCAATGGAGCACTAACCAGCCTTCTGGGCTACCTTCTCACAAACAATGGTGCCCCCCCCCTCCAGGTTGGCTAAAATTTAATGTTAATGCTTCATTATAGCCATCTAACCTAGGTGGAATTGGGATTATTGTTCGAAATCATGTTCGAGCTTTGATTCTTGCGGCTGGGAAGAGGATCGAACACTGGGATGCTATCCAAGCTGAAGTCATTGCTGCTGTTTCCATCCGTGAGGTGCTTCTTGATTGGATGTATGAGTTAGATGGCATAATCATTGAGGTTGATTGCATGAGTGCACCATCTCAAGCTTGATGGACCGGATACTTCCTTTTTTATGGAGTTCAGACAGGTTTTATTTCAGCATATACCTCGGCACAGTAATCGTCCGGCTGATTTCTGTGCCCATTTAGCTTTGCTTGGTAATTTCCTTTTACATGATGTAAATAATAGTGAATTCCCCTCAACTTTGTTATCCTTGTTGAGGGAGGATAGTGATAGGGTATAGGTTGCTTTTTTAAGTTGAGTTACATGTAATTTCCTTTCTTTGTTAAATGCAAAATGCAAAAGTTCAGCTCTCTCTCTGTCTCTCTCCCTCTCCCTCTCCCCTCTCTTATTATTTCTAATTCTCCTACTTGCTCTATCTCCCTCTTTCTCTTTCCTCTCTCTCTCTCCCCCCTCTCATTATTTTTAATTCTCCATCTTTCTCTCTCTCTCTCTCTCTCTCTCCCCCCTCTCATTATTGCTAATTCTCCTTCTTACTCTATCCCTCTTTTTCTCTCTCCCTCTCCTCTCTCTCTCTCTCTCTCCCCATCTCCCCTCATTATTTCTAATTCACCTTGCTCAATCTCCCTCTTTCTCTCTCCTCTCTCTCTCTCTGTCTCATTATTTTTAATTCTCCATCATTCTCCTTGCTCTCTCCCTCCCTCTCTCTCTCTCTCTCTCCCTCTCCCTCTCTCATTATTTCCAACTCTCCATCATTCTCCCTCTTGCTCTCTCACTCTCTCTCTCTCCCCCTCTCTCTCATTAGTTTCAACTCTCCATCATTTTTCCTCTCTCTCTCTCTCTCTCCCTTCTCCTATTTCTAATTCTCCATCATTCTCCCTCTTGCTCTCTTTCTCCCTCATTATTCAAAATCTCAATCATTTTCTCTCTCTCTCTATCTCCCTCCCTCTCTCGTCATTTCTAATTATTCATCATTCTCCTTCTTGCTCTCTCTCTGTCTCTCCCTTCTCCTTTTTCTAATTCTCCATCATTGTCCTTCTTGCTTTATCTCCCTCTCTCTCTCTCTCTCTCTCTCTCTCTCTCTCTCTCTCTTCCTCTCTCATTATTTCTAATTCTCCATTATTCTCTCTCTCCCCCCTCTCCCCTCTCTCATTATTTCTAATTCTCCTTCTTGCTCATTCTCCCTCTTTCTCTCTCCTCTATGTGTCTTATTATTTCTAATTATCTATCATTCTCCTTGCTCTCTCTCTCTCCCACTCACTCACTCTCTCACTCTCCCCCTTCTATTTCTTATTCTCCATCATTCTCCCTCTTGCTCTCTCTCTCTCTCCCTCATTATTCTAATTCTCCATCACTCTCTCTCTCACTCTCTCTCTCTCTCTCTCTCTCTCTCTCTCTCTCTCTCTCTCTCTCTCCCTCCCTCCCTCTCTCCCTCCCTCTCTCGTTATTTCTAATTCTTCATCATTCTCCTTCTTGCTCTCTCTCTCTCTCTGTCTCCCCCTTCTCCTTTTTCTAATTCTCCATTATTCTCCTTCTTGCTCTATCTCCCTATCTCTCTCTCTCTCTCCCCCTCTCCTTATTTCTAATTCTCCATCATTCTCCTTCACGCTCAATCTCTCTCTCTCTCTCTCTCTCTCTCTCTCTCTCTCTCTCTCTCTCTCTCTCTCTCTCTCTCTCTCCCTTTTCTAATTCTCCATCATTCTCCCTCTTGCTCTCTCTCTCTCTCCCTCCCTTATCATTATTCTAATTCTCCATCATTCTTCTTCTTGCTCTCTCTCTCTCTCTCTCTCTCTCTCTCTCTCTCTCTCTCCCTCTCTTATTATTTCTAATTCTCCATTATTCTCTCTCTCCCTCTCTCTCCCCTCTCCCCTATCTCATTATTTCTAATTCTCCTTCTTGCTTATTCTCCCTCTTTCTCTCTCCAATCTCTGTCTTATTATTTCTAATTTTCTATCATTCTCCTTGCTCTCTCTCTCTCTCTCTCCCCCCCCTCTCTCATTATTTCTAATTCTCCACCATTCTCTGTCTCTCGCTCTCCCTCTCCCCTCTCTCATTAGTGCTAATTCTCCTTCTTTCTCTATCTCCCTTTTTCCTCTCTCTCTCTCTCTCTCTCTCTCTCTCTCTCTCTCTCTCTCTATGTCTCATTATTTCTAATTCTCCATCATTCTCCTTCTTGCTCCCTCTCTCTCTCTCTCTCCCTCCCTCCCTCACTCATTATTTCTATTTCTCCTTCTTGCTCAATCTCCCTCTTTCTCTCTCCTCTCTCTCTCTCTCTCACTCTCCCCCTTCTCCTATTTCTTATTCTCCATTATTATCCCTCTTGCTCTCTCTCTCTCTCCCCCTCATTATTCTAATTTTTCATCATTCTCTCTCTCTCTCTCTCTCTCTCTCTCTCTCTCTCTCTCTCTCTCTCTCTCTCTCTCTTTCTTCTCCCTCCCTCTCTCGTTATTTCTAATTCTTCATCATTATCCTTTTTGCTCTCTCTGTCTCACCCTTCTCCTTTTTCTAATTCTCCATCATTCTCCTTCTTGCTCTATCTCCCTCTCTCTCTCTCTCTTCCTCTCTCATTATTTCTAATTCTCAATTATTCTCGCTCTCCCTCTCTCTCCCCTCTCTCATTATTTCTAATTCTCCTTCTTGCTCATTCTCCCTCTTTCTCTCTCCAATCTCTGTCTTATTATTTCTAATTTTCTCTCATTCTCCTCTCTCTCTCTCTCTCTCTCTCTCTCTCTCTCTCTCTCCTCTCTCATTATTTCTAATTCTCCATCATTCTCTGTCTCTCGCTCTCCCTCTCCCCTCTCTCATTAGTGCTAATTCTCCTTCTTGCTCTATCTCCCTTTTTCCTCTCTCTCTCTCTCTCTCTCTCTCTCTCTCTCTCTCTCACTCTCTATCTCTCTCTCTCTCTCTATGTCTCATTATTTCTAATTCTCCATCATTCTCCTTCTTGCTCTCTCTCTCTCTCTCCCTCCTTCCCTCCCTCCCTCCCTCACTCATTATTTCTATTTCTTCTTCTTGCTCAATCTCCCTCTTTCTCTCTCCTCTCTCTTTCTCTCCCATTATTTCTAATTTCCATCGTTCTCCTTCTTGCTCTCCCTCTCCCCATCTCATTATTCCTAATTCTCCACATTCTCCTTCTTACTTTATCTCCCTCTTTCACTCTCCTCTCTTTCTCTCTATCCCTCTCTCCTTTTTCTAATTCTCTATCATTCTCCTTCTTGCTCTATCTCCCTCTCTCTCTCTCCACTCTCTCTCTCGCTCCCTCTCCCCTCTCTTATTATTTTAATTCTCCTTCTTGCTCCATCTCCCTTTTTCTCCCTCTTATCTCTCTCTTCCTCCCTCATTCATTATATCTAATTGTCCATTATTCTCTCTCTCTCTGTCTCTCTCATACTTTCTCTCTCCTTGCTCCCTCTCTCATTATTCCTAATTCTCCACATTCTCCTTCTTGCTTTATCTCCCTCTTTCTCTATCCTTTCTCTTTCTCTATCCCTCTCTCCATATTTCTAATTCTCCATAATTCTCCTTCTTGCTCTTTCTCCCTCTTTCTCTCTCCTCTCTCTCTCTCATTATTTCTAATTCTCCATCATTTTCCTTTTTGCTTTGTATTTCTCTCCCCTCTCTCTCTCCCCCTCTCCCCCTCCCTCACTCCTTTTTTCTAATTCTCTATCATTCTCCCTCTTGCTCTCTCTTTCTCTCTCTCTCTGTCCTCTCCACCTCTCCTCTCACTCATTATTTCTAATTCTCCTTTTTGCTCTATCTCCCTTTTTCTCTCCTCTCTCTCTCTCTCATTATTTCTAATTCTCCATTATTCTCCTTCTTACACTCTCTCCCTCTCTCTCTCTCAAACCCTCTCTCATTATTCCTAATTCTCCACATTCTCCTTGCTTTATCTCCCTCTTTCTCTCTCCTCTCCTTCTCTCTCCTTATTTTTAATTCTCCAACATTCTCCTTCTTGCTCTTTGTCCCTCTTTCTCTCTCCTCTCTCTCTCTCTCTATCATTACTTCTAATTCTCCATCATTCTCCTTCTTGCTCTCTCTTTCTCTCCCCCCTCTCTCTCTCACCCTGCCTCCCTCACTCCATTTTTCTAATTCTCCATCATTCTCCCTCTTGCTCTCTCTCTCTCTACCACTCTCATTATTTAAATTCTCCATCACTCTCCTTCTTGTTCTCTCTCTCTCTCTCTCTCTCTCTACCACTCTCATTATTTCTAATTCTCCATCATCCTCTCTCTCTCTCTCTCTCTCTCTCTCTCTCTCTCTCTCTCTCTCTCTCTCTCTCTCTCTCTCTCTCTCTCTCTCTCTCTCTCTCTCCCCCCTCTCCCTCTCCCACACTCATTATTTCTAATTCTCCTTGCTCAATCTCCCTCTTTCTCTCTCCTCTCTTTTTCTTTTTCTCTCTCTCCCTCTCCCCCTCTCCTTATTTCTAATTCTCCATCATTCTCCTTACTGCTCTTTCTCTCTCTCTCCCCCCTCTCCTTATTTCTAATTCTCCATCATTCTCCTTCACGCTCAATCTCTCTCTCTCTCCCTTTTCTAATTCTCCATCATTCTCCCTCTTGCTCTCTCTCTCTCCCTCCCTCTATCATTATTCTAATTCTCCATCATTCTCCTTCTCTCTCTCTCTCTCTCTCTCTCTCTCTCTCTCTCTCTCTCTCTCTCTCTCTCTCTCTCTCCCTCCCTCTCTCATTGTTTCTAATTCTCCATTATTCTCTCTCTCCCTCTCTCCCCCCTCTCCCCTCTCTCATTATTTCTAATTCTCCTTCTTGCACAATCTTCCTCATTCCCTCTCCTCTCTCTATCTTATTATTTCTAATTCTCTATCATTCTCCTTCTTATTCTATGAATAGCATCTATGAATAGCACACTAGATGCTCGTGGTAATGCCGATCTTGGAAAAACAATTGAAACCCAGAAAGATCTCAAGGGGAAGAGTGTGGATAGAAGCTTCGCTGTCCCGGGTGGTATAGGAAATGAGTGGAGGAAGCCGGAACACATTCCTATTCACAATGTGGAGGACGTTAATGACATTTCTTCAGATGGTATTTCTATTGATCTCAACCTGGAGTGTGTTCAGGCGAACATGGCAAAGCTGAACAGAGCTGTTGTTGGGAGAATTTTGGGACGAAGAGTGTCGTTTTACTTGTTGAAGGCAGAAATTCAACGTCAGTGGGGAAGATATGGGGAATTCCAGCTAACTACGATGGGATATGATTGCTTTGTGTGTGTTTTCTCATCGGTGGAGGCCAGAGATGCTGTCCTGTGTGGAGGTCCTTGGTTTATTAGAGGTAATATTGTGGGATTAGATAGGTGGACGCCAAGCTTTTCCCCGGCCTCCATGGAAGGTTTATCATCTCCTGTGTGGATACGATTGGTTAACCTACCGTTACAGTATTGGGATTCATGTAATATTGCTAGAATTGCATCGAAAGTTGGTGTTCCGCTTTGGATAGATGCTCAGACAGGGAACTGGGGCAGAAGGGAGTATGCACGTGTTTGTGTTAGAATGAATCTTGCTAACAAGCTGCTACACGGTATTTGGGTCAATGGATTGGATGGCAGGTTTTATCAGAAGGTGGAATATGAAGGCATTGGAATTCTTTGTTATGGCTGTGGGAAGATTGGGCACCGTAAAGAGCAGTGCCCGTTGAGGAATTCATGGATGGATCATGGGAAACACAGTAGTATGGGGGAAGGCAGACAAGAGCAGCTTATGGAGGGAATGGGAAAGCAATATCAGGATGAATCCAAGAAGGCTAGCACCTCTGTTTCTAAAGTGGAAGGTGGAAAACAGAATCTGGAAGAAGCTAAGAAGGGTTATTCTTATGTTATTAAATTGGAAGGTGATACTCAGCGGAAATTTGAAGGAAGTAAGGGAAAGGACAATGTTGTAGAAAGACTGCAAGTTAGAGGAGAGACCTCTGTTGGGAAGGAGGGAAACTTTCAGGAGGAGGAAGATCAATTGGGACCCTGGATTCAAGTCCCTCCTCGTCGGAGGAGAATGAACCGTCCACAAGTCAAGAATATTGAGAACAAAGAGGCTAAGCAGCTATTGAACATCCCCAACCAGGTGGATTTCAGCAAGGTTAATGAACCTGTTGGAAAATTCAAGCCAACTCGTAAGCAAAGTAGGATGGGATTCAAGCAGCCTTTACCTTTCACTGCAGGGATAAAGCCTTTGTTACCGAAGGCTAACAGATATAGGTACAACCTGGAGCAACTTGAGAAGGAGACTAGCCAAATGGGACCTTTTGTGGAGCTCCCTAGGAAGAGGAAGAAGGAGATGGTTGAGCAATCTGGCGGCGGGGACGCTTCCCCTCTGGCTAATTAATGTCATCCATACTTGTTTGGAATTGCAGGGGGGCCCGTAAGAAGCAGACGGGCAACTACCTGCGAAGTCTTGTTGGGAACAATGAGATTGTTTTTGTTGGCTTAGTTGAAACTATGATTGAAGATTTAAGTAGGAATGAGGTGGATAGGCTCATTGGAGAGGGATGGGATTTCTTTCATCATCCTGCTGTGGGAAAATCTGGTGGGTTGCTAGCCTTGTGGAGGCAGGATAGTTCTAAATTTGAAATTATAGAATCCAATGATCAGGTGTTAATTGGTCGGATTGCTTTGCCGAACCTACAGAATTGGATAATCGCTTTAGTTTATGCTAATAAAGAGTATGATGGCCGACGTCTGCTTTGGAATACAATAAGCTCTTGCATCAATGTGAATGTCCCTGTGATTGTGGGAGGGGACTTCAACTGCTGCCTTAAAAAGGATGAGAAGAAGGGTGGAAAGAGGTTCAGCTATTCTGTGGGAGCTCAAGAAATGGCTGAGTTTTTGATTGATAATGACTTACATGATTTGGGTTTCGTGGGGCCAAGTTTTACTTGGTCGAACAATAAAAGTGGTAACAGCAAAATCTGGGTGAGGTTAGACCGATTTCTAATGAACTCGGAGGGGTTACGCTTGGCTCCATTGGCCACGGTTAAACACCTTCTTCGATTAGCCTCTGATCATTGTCCCTTACTGTTAAGTTTAAACGCTAATGCACATAAACCTTAGTGTAGATGGTTCAGATTTGAAGATATATGGAAGACTTATCCGGTCACTTGGAAATTGGTTTGGAAGAACTGGATGAAGCAAGACTATGGGCATCCTGCGGAAGTTTTGAACCGGAAGAGTTTCAGAACTCTCAAAGCTCTGTTTTTCTGGAGTCGAAACAGGTTAAAGGAACTTGGTGAACTCAAGATTTCACTGGAAAAATGTATTGAAGAACTTCAAATGATTGACTGCTCTGTTGAGGGACTAAATGATGTACAGGAACAGGAACTTCGAATGAAGGCTGTGGAGTTGAATGCCACGTTAGCACGCATTGCCATTTGGTGGAGACAGAGAGCAAAAACCAGGTGGATTGAAGAAGGAGATGCTAATTCTCATTTCTTCCATTCTAGTGCAAACGCACGTAGGAGGGGAAACAGTATCGTGGAAATTCAAAATCTGAATGGGGACAAGATCAGTGATCTGAAGCTTATTCAGGAGGAGTTCTGGAATTTTTTTACGATGAAATGGAAGGATAAAAATATCTCTTTGGAAAATTGGCCTTGCTTTTAGGATGCTGATAAAATCCAGGATCAAATGCAGGGAAATCTGGAAGAGGATGTTACGGAAGAGGAGGTCCGGCAAGCAGTTTTCAGTTTGGGGAATAATAGAGCTCCGAGGATTGATGGTATTACATCCTCTTTTTTGAAATTTTACTGGGAAATCATTAAAGGTGATGTTACTCGTGCCATAATGCATTTTTTTGTACTAATTCTATGTGTGAAAGTTGGAAAGACACACTGGTGGTACTTATTCCAAAAACAAATAATGCTAACCTGCCATCTAAATTCAGACCAATAAGTTTATGCCAGTCTTACTACAAGATTGTAGCTAAGATATTAGTGAACCGTCTTAAACCGGTGCTGAGCAACATTATTAGTGAAGAACAGGGAGCTTTTGTGCCGGGGAGGTCTATCTCTAGCCATGGTCTTATTGCTCAGGAGATGATGAGTAAATTTTAGCGTTCATCCAAAAAAGCCGGATTGATGGGTTTAAAAGTGGATATGGAACAAGCATATGATTGCATGAATTGGAAATCTTTGCATAATGTGATGGTTTTAATGGGATTTTCTGAACGCTTCATTCAATGGGTAATACAATGCATTACTAGGCCTAGATTCACTCTTTTGATAAATGGAAGTAGAACACAGTGGATTGATGCTAGAAGTGGCCTTCGACAGGGATGTCCC
Organism: Dendrobium chrysotoxum; assembly: GCA_019925795.1. Taxonomy (NCBI): domain Eukaryota; kingdom Viridiplantae; phylum Streptophyta; class Magnoliopsida; order Asparagales; family Orchidaceae; genus Dendrobium; species Dendrobium chrysotoxum. The sequence goes on from CM034311.1 coordinate 4,875,215, forward strand.
CTATCACCCTACTTGTTCATTCTATGTTCTGAACTACTATCTAAAGCTTTTAGACAAAGGGGTGGACAAATTGGTATCCAAATTGCCAAGAATACTGATAGGGTCTCTCACCTATTGTATGCCGATGATATTTTGGTATTTGCTGAAGTTAATAGGAGTAATGTAACTCAGATTATGGGATTGCTGAAGGATTATTGTGATTGGACAGGGCAGAAGATCAACTGCAGTAAATCAGCTATTATGTTTAACAAGAGATGTCCAAGTTGGAAGAAAAGATGTTTTGCTAAGATGTTTGGATACAGGAAGGAGAACTCCCTTGAATACCTTGGTTTACCTCTTGTTATGAGGAGGTTGGTAGTTAGTGACTTCTCCAAAATCCTGAGAAGTGCTCATGTAAAGGCTAATGTGTGGGGAAAGAAACACCTCTCGATGGCTGGGAGAGCTTTGTTGATCAGAACTGCTTTGCTAACTATTCCTATGTATATGATGACTCACACTTTAGTTCCTAATGGGATCCTTAACTCTATTGAGAAAATGGGGAGGAGATTTCTTTGGCAAAAAGATGAAAATAGTAGAGGAATGCATTATGTTGCTTGGACTGATTTGTGTATACCCAGGAGCCAAGGGGGCCTGGGCTTTCATTCTTTGACTAAATGGCTGGGGCCTCTCCGGTCACGTATGGCATGGGAAGTGATGCAGAACCTTGATTCAGTTCTGAGTAAAATTTTGGCTGCTAGATATGGAACCGATCTATGGAGCAATACAGCAGGAAGAAATGCATCTATAACTTGGAAGGTGATTATTGATGGTGCAAGGACTCTTCGTGCTGTCTTAAGGTGGAAGATAGGCAATGGTAAACAAATTGATGTGCTGAATGACACTTGGATCCTGGACCAAAAAATTGCTATGTGGCCAACTTATGTTAATGTGGAGGAGGTTGAAAACTTCAAGGTAAGCAATCTTATGGATAATTCTTTCCAGTGGGATGATGAAAAGGTTGAAAACTGCTTTGGGAAGATAATGGCACAACGCATTTTGGCTATCGACACAAACTGTGGTAATGGGGATGATTGTCCAGAGCTTACACGATCGAAAAGGAATATGACATTGACAGCTATGACTTACAGGGCTAATATTGGAGGAGAAGAGTATCCATTTAAGTGGTTTTATAAACTGAAACTACACCCACGTGAGGGATTCTTTTGGTGGAGATTACTTAGAAACGCAATTCCAACCTGCAGTTGGCTTGCCCGCAGAGGTTTATCTGATACATTACTTTGCCCGTGGGGATGTAATATGGAGGAGACGTTGGATCACTGTACTACGCAATGTGCTTTATTGAAACAGGTATTTGCTATCTTGAGAAAATGGGGATTTGGCATTCCAATATTTAGTTCTTTATGTGAACTGCTTGAGCAACTCCGCATTATTGCGGATAGAAATCCAGGCATGGGATAGATTTATTGCTATGCAGTTTACCAGGTGTGGAGAGCTAGAAATGATATGAAGCATGGAAGGGCAAGGCGGTCTCCTTCGGCTATAGCTGCTAACGTCTTAGCACTGCTACCTAAATCTTATAGCTTGCCAATGCTGGAGCAATGGAGTACTAATCTGCCTTTTGGGCTGTCTTCTTACAAACAATGGTGCCCCCCCCCCCCTCCAGGTTGGTTGAAGATCAATGTAGATGCATCATTACTGCCATCTAATGATGCTGGGCTTGGGATTGTTATTCGGAATCATGTTGGTGCCCTGATCCTTTCGGCTGGAAAGAAGACTGAACATTGGGATGCTTTTCAAGCTGAAGTTATGGCTGCTGTCGCTATTCGAGAACTGATTAGTGAATGGATGTTTGAGCTAGATGGGATCATCATTGAGGGTGATTGCATGAATGCAATAAGATGGCTGCAAGACCTTTGTGACCGAAAAAATAAAGTTCATTTCAAGTTGGATGAACCGGATATTTCCTTCTTCTTGGAGTTTAAACAAGTTTTGTTTCAGCACATAATACGGGACAGCAATCGGCCTGCTGACTTTTGTGCCCAATTAGCTTTGGTTGGCAACTTTACTTTTTATGATGTGAATAATAGTGAATTCCCCTCAACATTATTGGCTTTGTTGAGGGAGGATAGTGATAGGGTATAGGTTCTCTTTTATAGTTGATGTTTACTTGTAATTGTTTTTATTTTTTATTAATGAAAATGCACAAGTTCAGCCCTCCCTCTCCCCTCACTTATTATTTCTAATTCTCCTACTTGCTCTATCTCCCTCTTTCTCTTTTCCTCTCTCCCTCTCTTCTCTCTCTCTCTCTCCCCATCTCCCCTCATTATTTCTAATTCTCCTTACTCTATCTCCCTTTTTCTCTCTCCTCTCTCTCTCTCTGTCTCATTATTTTTAATTCTCCATCATTCTCCTTCTTGCTCACTCCCTCCCCCTCTCTCTCTTTCTCTCCCTCTCCCTCTCTCTCCTTATTTCCAACTCTCCATCATTCTCCCTCTTGCTCTCTCTCTCTATCCCCGTTCTCCTTTTTCTAATTCTCCTTCATTCTCCTTCTTGCTCTCTCTCTCTCTCTCTCTCTCTCTCTCTCTCTCTCTCTCCCCCCCCTCTCATTATTTCTAATTCTCCATCATTCTCTGTCTCTCGTTCTCCCTCTCCCCACTCTCATTAGTGCTTATTCTCCTTCTTGCTCTATCTCCCTTTTTCTCTCCTCTCTCTCTCTCTCTCTCTCTCTCTCTCTCTCTCCCTCCCTCCCTCCCTCACTCCATCCCTCCCTCTCCCTCTCGCCTCACACATTATTTCTACTTCTCCTTCTTGCTCAATCTCCCTCTTTCTCTCTCCTCTCTCTCTCCCATTATTTCTAATTCTCCTTCTTGCTCAATCTCCCTCTTTCTCTCTCCTCTCTCTCTCTTACCGTCTCTCTCTCTCTCCCATTATTTCTAATTCTCCATCATTCTCTATCTCTCGTTCTCCCTCTCCCCTCTCTCATTAGTGCTAATTCTCCTTCTTGCTCTCTCTCTCTCTCTCTCTCTCTCTCTCTCTCTCTCTCTCTCATTATTTACAATTCTCCATCATTCGCCTTCTCTCTCTCTCTCTCTCTCTCTCTCTCTCTCTCTCTCTCTCTCTCTCTCTCTCTCTCTCTCTCTCTCTCTCTCCCTTCCCTCCCTCCCTCTCCCTCTCCCCTCACTCATTTTTTCTACTTCTCCTTCTTGCTCAATCTCCCTCTTTCTCTCTCCTCTCTCTCTCCTCTCTCTCCTCTCTCTCTGTCTCATTATTTTTAATTCTCCATCATTCTCCTTCTTGCTCACTCCCTCCCTCTCTCTCTCTCTTTCTCTCCCTCTCCCTCTCTCTCATTATTTCGAACTCTCCATCATTCTCCCTCTTGCTCTCTCTCTCTCTCTCCCTCTCTCCGTCTCCCTCTCTCTCATTATTTCCAATTCTCCATCATTCTCTCTCTTTCTCTCTCTCTCTCTCTATCTCTCTCTCTCTCTCCCTCCCTCCCTTCCTCTCCCTCTCTCAATATTTCTAATTCTCCATCACTCTCCTTCTTGCTCTCTCTCTCTCTCTACCATTCTCATTATTTCTAATTCTCCATCATCCTCTCTCTCTCTCTCCCTCTCCCTCTCCCCTCTCTTATTATTTCTAATTCTCCTACTTGCGCTATCTCCCTCGTTCTCTTTCCTCTCTCTCTCTCTTCCCCTCTCATTATTTCTAATTCTCCATCATTCTCTCTCTCTCTCTCTCTCTCTCTCTCTCTCTCTCTCTCTCTCTCCACTCTCATTATTGCTAATTCTGCTTCTTGCTCTATCTCTCTTTTTCTCTCTCCCTCTCCTCTCTCTCTCTCCCCCAACTCCCCTCATTATTTCTAATTCTCCTTGCTCTATCTCCCTCTTTCTCTCTCCTCTCTCTCTCTGTCTAATTATTTGTAATTCTCCATCATTCTCCTTCTTGCTTTCTCCCTCCCTCTCTCTCTCTCTCTGACCCTCTCTCTCTCTCTCTCCCTCTCCCTCTCTCATTATTTCCAGCTCTCCATCATTCTCCCTCTTGCTCACTCACACTCTCTCTCTCACTCTCCCTCTCTCTCATTATTTTCAACTCTCCATCATTTTCCCTCTCTATCTCTCTCTCTCTCTCTCCCTCTCTCCCCTTCTCCTTTTTCTAATTCTCCACCATTCTCCCTCTTGTTATCTCTCTCCCTCATTATTCTAATTCTCCATCATTTTCTCTCTCTCTCTCTCTCTCCCTCCCTCTCTCATTATTTCTAATTCTTCTTCATTCTCCTTCTTGCTCTCTCTCTCTCTCTCTCCCTTCTCCTTTTTCTAATTCTCCATCATTTTCCTTCTTGCTCTATCTCCCTCTCTCTCTCTTCCTCTCTCATTATTTCTAATTCTCCATTATTCTCTATCTCCCTCTCTCTCCCCCCTCTCCCCTCTCTCATTATTTCTAATTCTCCTTCTTGCTCAATCTCCCTCTTTCTCTCTTCTCTCTCTGTCTTATTATTTCTATTTCTATATCATTCTCCTTGCTCTCTCTCTCTCTCCCGCCCTCCCTCTCCCTCTCCCTCACTCATTATTTCTAATTCTCCTTGCTCAATCTCCCTTTTTCTCTCTCCCTCATTATTTCTAATTCTCTATCATTGTCCTTATTGCTCTCTCTCTCTCTCTCTCTCCCCTCTCCTTATTTCTAATTCTCCATCATTCTCTCTCTCTCTCCTCTCTCTCTCTCTCTCCCTCCCTCCCCCTTCTCCTATTTTAAATTCTCCATCATTCTCTCTCTCTCCCTCCCTCTCTCATTATTTCTAATTCTCCACCATTCTCCTTTTTGCTCTCTCTCTCTATCCCCTTTCTCCTTTTTCTAATTCTCCTTCATTCTCTTTCTTGCTCTATCTCCCTCTCTCTCTCTCTCTCTCTCTCTCTCTCTCTCTCTCTCTCTCTCTCTCTCTCTCTCTCTCTCTCTCTCTTCCTCTCTTATGATTTCTAATTCTCCATTATTCTCTCTCCCTCTCCTCTCCCCTCTCTTATTATTTCTAATTCTCCTTCTTGCTCAATCTCCCTCTTTCTCTCTCCTCTTCTCCCCCTCTCTCATTATTTCTAACTCTATATCATTCTCTGTCTCTCGCTCTCCCTCTCCCCTCTCTCATTAGTGCTAATTCTTCTTCTTGCTTTATCTCCCTGTTGACCTTATTTTAGGTCAGACCCAGGCTTTGGGTCAACCTGGTTGACCAGGTCAACCCAGGTTGACCCAATAGGCTCTAATAAGCCTAATTCAATTCAAATCCATTCCTCGGCTCCCTAAGCTCAACCCCTCCATCTTTTAGACCCATTTGACTAGGTTGACCAAGTCAACCCATGACTTGGTCAACCCAAGTCTCAATGGGTCAATTTTGACCCATTTAAATCCTATTTAAAGCTCTCACTCCTTCCTAATACTCCTTGGACTCAAACCACAGCATTAGAGACCCAATAACCTCCTAATCAAACCCTAGATAGGATCCTAGCCGTTAATCTTGACTCTAGAGTAGGGGTGTAAGTGAGCCGAGCCGGCTCGCGAGCCGGCTCGAGCTCGACTCGTTTATGGGCTCGTGAGCCGAGCTTATCGAGCTCACGAGTCGAGCTCGAGCTCGAGTTCGAGCTCGTTTAGTAAACGAGCTCGAGTTCGAGCTTGAGCCGGCTCGACTCGTGAGCTCGCGAGCCGGCTCGAATAAATATTAATATTTTTAAAATAAATTTATTTTATTTATTTAATTTAAATATTAAAAAAATTAATAAAAACCACCTAAGTTTTATTTAAATGTTAAACATTTCATATTTTTTTCTAAAATTTAATTAAGTTTTAAAAATCCCGCCTAATTTTTAAAATCCCGCCTAAATTTAAAAATTCCCGCCCATGGCTCATGAGCCGGCTCGCGAGCCGGCTCGAGCTCGTTTACAGTGAGACGAGCTCGAGTTCGAGCTCACTTTCCAACTAACGAGCCGAGCTCGATAAGGGCCTAAACTCGACTCGACTCGACTCGTTTGCACCCCTACTCTAGAGCTTTAAATAGGTGGAATTAGGGTTGGTTTAGGGATCTTTTTCTCTTGCTCCCTCTCTAGACCCCCTTAGGCCTTGAGGTTTTGTGAGGATACTCCCACGAGCTCCCTCCACCTTTTCCAAGCTAGAGACCGACGGTCAAAGCCCGCCGGCGGCGAGTTCCCGGCGATCCTAGGCCCTAAACGTCCAAAGTCTCGATTCATCCGATCTACAGCTCGTCTGATCGTGGGTTCAACTAGAGAATTGTGCGAGGACAGTCCACAAGTGCAACCGAACCAAGAACTTGGAGATCCCACGGTGAAAACTCTTTAAAACCCTTAACCTAGGCCACGATCTATTGATCTAAATAACTTTCAGTATACTTTGTTTTAGGCCATAAGATTATATCCACATGATTTCTGTTCATGATCTTAGTCTAGGGTTAAAATTTCGTTCGATTCCGTCCACCCGATCGAGAGAATGAACCAAAATAGTGTATTAGGGTTCGGGTTCGCCGTCCCGTTCGCCTGAGTCGATCTCAACTGTTGATCCCGTGATTGACGGTTGAGATCTGACCGTTCCGTCGTCTGGAACGACCGCGGATCCCCTCCCGCTATTCTGCCTGCGATTCGGCTCGATCTGAGCCGTTGATTCAAAATGGCAGACGATCCGACAGTCGGGAGACCGCGCTGACGCGGCAAGTGAAGCCGCGTTATCCGCGGTTTGATTGCCGCATGATTGCGGCAATCATTGCCGGCGGCGCAATCATTGGCGGCGATTGAGCCGCCAGGCAATGATTGGTCCGTGGTTCGCGGGTCCAATCAGAGGCCGCCACGTGGCCCGCCGTCGCGCCGCCGCCGCCGTCTTAATAAAAACTAATTATTTTTAATTCTTTTTTTTATATAATATTATTTAAATAATTATTTAATAATAAAAAAATCCTGAAAATTTTTAAATAATTATTTTTTATTTATATTATTATTATTTTATTATTATTATTATTAGTATTATTATAATATTAATATTATAATTAGTAATATTATTATTTTAATAATATTATTATTATATTAATATTTATTCTCATTATTAATATTATTATAATGTCAATATTATGATTAATAATATTATTATTATTTTAATAATATTATTATTATATTAATATTTATATTATTATAATATTAATATTTATTATTATTATTATTATTATTATTATTATTATTATAATATCAATATTATGATTAATAATATTATTATTATTTTAATAATAATATTATTATATTAATATTTATATTATTAGAATATTAATATTTATTATTATTATTATTATTATTATAATATCAATATTATGATTAATAATATTATTATTATTTTAATAATATTATTATTATATTAATATTTATATTATTATAATATTAATATTTATTATTATTATTATTATAATGTCAATATTATGATTAATAATAATATTATTATCTTAATAATATTATTATTATATTAATATTTTTATTATTATAATATTAATATTTATTATTAATATTATGATAATATCAATATTATTATTAATAATAGTATTATTATTTTAATAATATTATTATTATATTAAATATTCATGTTATTATAATATAAAGAGTTTATTATTATTGATGTGTTTATATTTGCTGCATTTACCCTTTATGTTATGCCTAAGGGTTAGCTAACTCATTTTATTCCTGCTTAGTGTAGTGACACACTAAGGACAATAATTAAGGACTGTCTAGCGAACTTAGAATATTTCTAGGAGCTAGGATAGATCCCGGATTGCTATGAAACTTGAAACACTAGTGCTTAGTGACATCTGAAACCCCCTAGAATTTTCTAAGAATTTTCTGGACTCATTAAAATACTTAATTAGCAAACCCTAATTTACCCGTTAATTAAGCCTTAGAAATTTCAGAAAAATCTAATAAATCCATTTTAAATCATAAAAATAGCCATAATACCTCAAACTCTCCAGAATTCAGTTCCCAACCTTAGATAATTAGGGCCTCTTAATTGGACCTTAATCTGGGCTTTAATTCAACCTTAATAAAAAAATCACCTTTTTGCCTTAATTAAATCATTAAAAATCATTAAAACCCAAATTTTCCCCAAACACTTGGGAACACCTTCTTAGGTTATTTCTGACCTTTGGGGGTGATTCCAATCAGTTTGGAGCTGATTTGGGCCAAAACCCCCAAAGTACCCATAATTAGGCAATTTCGATAATTTATTTAATTGCCCCAACTTCTAAAAATCATAACTAATTACAGAAAACTCCAAAATGGGCAAACTAAAAGGCATTCAACTTGCATTAAGGTCTAGTATTTGTTAAAAATATTAGGTGCCCAGAAATCAGCCTAAAATAAAAAGTCAACTTTCCGGTCAAGTGCAACCTATAGTCTAGGGCCGAAACTTCTAAAATTCATAACTTTGCGTAGGAAACTCTAAATCCAGCAAAATAACTGTCTAATTACTCATACTAAGGTCTAATATTTAACTAAAATGTTAGGAATCCCTAGCCTAGCTTAATTCTCCTAGTGACCTTTTGGACCCCCTAGCTCAGTAGGTAGGGACCCCGAACCTCCTGAAACTCACTAATGCAATTTAAACTTTAAATATTATCACCCTAAGTATTAAAACTGACATACACATCAAATCAACTAAAATGGATCTTAATTCAATAATATTTATACTTTAATTAAAACTCCCTCTTCAGACCTGCAACAAACCTAGACAGTAGGTAATTGTAACCAACTACCCAGCTTAGGATCTACCTCAGTCACACAGGCTTCTACACACACTGTAGAATTGTTTGCTAGGGCACCACTTCTAGACTTAGGCTAGGCCGGTGTTTACTTTTCTGCTGCGTGCTGAGCTTTTCCGGATTTCATTGCATGTTGTGATTGAACTATTGATGTGTTTGCTTATCTTTACTGTACTTTGGGATTGATGTGATTGCACGATAGACTACCCATAGGTTAGGATCGATGTTGATACTAATGATGCCTTCTGCAGGTGGCCATGCTCATGCAGCGCTAAATAAAAGGAGGGCAATAATCATGATTTAAAAATACTAATAATGTTTTGCACAGGTGCTTCAGAAATTGCTCAGCCCCCCTAAATAAATGAGGGCTAATAAAAAAAATCATTATAAATTGCTACAGGTGCTCCAGAGCTCGCTTAGCCCTCAAAATGATTAAGAGTATGGCCAAGTGTGGCTGTGATAAGCATTTCAATTTCTTATAACTGCTTGTGATATATTAAACTTCTTGATATGACTTTTATTAGGATAACCTTGCAGGGGAGTCTAGATTTACTGCTTTCATTTAATGTAAACTATTTGTAACTTGGTATTGAGTTGTGAAAGTCTATTTTGAGTGGGGATGCTGAAATCCAAAGGTTGGATGCCCAAAGAGAAAAGGACACCCAATATAAGGATAGTCCTTTTCTATTTGGGAATCCAAATTTGGATCATTCTACTACCTGAGGAGTCCAAGGAAGCTGAGATCCAAGGAGTCCAACGACTACCCGAGGAGTTCAAGGAAGCTGAGATCCAAGGAGTCCAACGAAGCTGAGATCCGAGGAGTCCAAGGAAGAGAAGATCAAGGAGATGAAGAGCAAGAGTATCCCACTCAAAATAACTTGCGTTAGTCTTAGGATTAGAAATCCGGGTTGTTGGCAGTGGTGCCCGGCCACTTTAATTTTCTACAGACCTTGGGTTGTAATTAAAGGCAGTTGGCCTATGGACATTTAATTGATTTGTTTAATTACGTATTATGTCTGATTTTATGATGATTGCGTATAGGTTGTATGCTTTTCATAGTTTATTGGTGATCTGCATGCCGCTTTTATTTTAGCCTAGATTTCGGTAGGCTCTCTAAGGACTAAAACTTTTTCTACTCGTAACTAATATTTAAAATTTTAAGGTTTAAGCAATTTAGAAACTTAACGACCTAGGGAATTGCCGAAATCGTCCAGGGTCGCATGCATATTATTGCATTTCTCTCTTTCCTTTTATAGGACACTTCCCCGCCTGCGGGTAGAGTCCGGGTAATCTGACCTATGAGGATGAGGTGCCGGACCTGGGGAAGCCCAGTCTAATTCAAAAAAATTATTTTTATAAGCCTTTTTTAAAATTCTGTGCATATCTAATTTGGATACTTTAACCAGCATGCATTGCATTAGAAATCAACTAAATAAAAATTTTAATTGTATTAGTCATAGGAGCATTCACCTAACATCAGTCCGAGGCCAATTAGAAAATCCTCTAGACATCGACCCTACTTCCAAGAACTATAACCTACCCACCCATCTTTCATTAAATGACTGGACATCATGGTTTTGAAGCGACTAGGTGGTTAGCTGGCTCCCTAATCCAGGCCAGGATAAGTCCAGATTTTGCATTGCATTAGTTAGGACACGGGTGTTAGTGTTGCGTAGAACACTAAACACATTAGGTTTAGGATTTAAGGCTACTATTATTTCGTAGTACGCCTCATCAGTAGGTAAGTCTTCTGTCTTCTAGAGACCATAAACCCTACATATCTGCGTCACATGGATGACGCCACCTCCATTTTTCTCTCATGCATGCTCTGAGTGCATGACTTTTAGTTTCTCCAGTTTCTTCCCACTACCTTAGTCCCTCCGGATGCTGATGTGAAGCGTGCATGTTGACTAAGCCTAGTTGAACCTCTCTTTCCCTTCGAGTAGGATTTCCTAGTCTTCGCCCTATGTACCAATCCCAATTTAGAAAGAATAATGTAGAATCCTTAATCGAGAGTATTCTCAGGCCCCGGCTTGAGATGTAATTAACAACCGGGGGCTTGCGCTCATGGGAAACCGCATCCCACTCTCAAATAAACCCCATTCGAGCTAATCTATCGGGTGGGGGAAACCCATTGTGACGATCAGATCATATATATTATTACCCATCGGGGTGTGCTGGTGAGAGCCGCTATCCTCAATGGTTAATCATATGTGTGATCGAATCTGCCCTCCCATTGGCCAAATACTGTCTCCCTTCACGGGCTGGCGGTGTTTGTGTTCCTTTCAGAGGTCCACACTCCCTTTTTCTCTCTCCTCTCTCTCTCTCTCTATGTCTCATTATTTCTAATTCTCCATCATTCTCCTTCTTGCTCTCTCTCTCTCTCTCCCTCCCTCCCTCTCCCTCTCCCCTCACTCATTATTTCTACTTCTTTTTGCTTAATCTCCCTCTTTCTCTCTCCTCTCTCTCTCTGCCATTATTTCAAATTCTTCATCATTCTCCTTCTTGCTTTTTCAGGTCCGAATTCTGCTTCAGTGAGGGATCTGAAGGGGAAGAATGTGGATAGAAGCTTCATTACTCCTGTTGGCCCAGGTAATGTTTGGAGGAAGCTGGAACATATCCCTATTCTAAATGCGGAGGAAATCAACGCCATTGCTTCTGATGGTGTGTCGATTGATCTTAACTTAGACTGTGTTAAGGAGAACATGAATATGCTGAACAGAGCTGTTGTGGGGAGAATTCTGGGAAGAAGAGTTTCATTTTTTCTATTGAAGGCTGAAATTCAGCGCCAGTGGGGAAGATTTGGGGAATTCCAGATAACTACCATGGGGTTTGATTGTTTTGTATGTGTTTTCTCTTCGGTTGAAGCCAGAGATGTTGTCCTGTGTGGGGGTCCCTGGTTTATTGGCGGAAATATTATTGGGTTAGACAGGTGGACGCCTGGTTTTTCTCCAGCCTCTATGGATGGGCTGTCCTCCCCTGTTTGGATAAGATTGATTAACCTTCCATTGCAATACTGGGATCTATGTAATATTTCGAGAATTGCTTCAAAGATTGGGGTTCCTCTTTGGATTGATGGCCAAAATGGCAACTGGGGGAGAAGGAAATATGCTAGGGTATGTGTCCGAATGAATCTTGCTAACAAATTACATCCAGGTATATGGGTTAATGGCTTGAATGGTAGGTTTTATCAGAAGGTTGAATACGAAGGTATTGGACTCTTATGCTACGGCTGTGGGAAGGTTGGGCCTCGAAGAGAGCAATGTCCATCAAGGAGTGGGAAGAAAGGAGATAATGTGGCTAGCAGAATGGGGGAACAGGGGTTGAAGGGCGGTTTGAGTGAAGAATTATCTGAGCAAGCTTCGGGGAGCATGGGGAAGCAGGAATTGGGGAGACAGGATGTTGGTGTTCCTAAGAGGACAAACTTACCTGGTGTTAAAATTGAACCTGGTCTTCAAAAGAATCTTACTGATAGTGGCGGGAAAGGTAAATTTGAAGTGGGTCAGCCATCTAGATGTGATGAGCATGTAGAGAAGGAGGGAATTTATCAAGAGGAGGATGAACAGCTGGGGCCTTGGATTCAGGTCCCCCCCACGCAGGAGAAGAAATAATCGGCCACAGATAAGGAAGAGCGACAGCAATAGTCAGAAACCATTGCTGAATATTCCCAATCAGGTGGACTTCAATAAAGTTAGAGAACCGGAGGGTAATGTCAAGCCTACTAGGAAGCAGATCAGGATGGGTTTTAAGCAACCACTGTTGTTTACTGCGGGAATGAAGCCCTTGCTGTCAAGGTACAATAGAGTCATGTTTGATTTGAATAATGTTGGAAAAATGGATAGCCAGTTGGGACCTTCTGAGGAGCTTCCTAAAAAAAGGAAAAAGGAGGGGAATGAGTATGATGGCGGCGGGGACGCCTCCCCTTTAGTTGATTAATGTCCATGTTAATATGGAACTGTAGGGGTGCCCGCAAGCAGCAAACAGGTAATTACCCGTGCAACCTTATTGGGAACAATGGGGTTTGCTTTGTTGGGTTAGTTGAAACAATGATTGAAGATCTAAGCAGATTTGAGGTGGACAAGCTTATTGGTGAAGGATGGGATTTTCATCATCTTCCTGCTGTGGGAAAATCCGGTGGACTGTTGGCTATGTGGAGGCGGGAAAGCACTCATTTTGAAGTTATTACTTCTAACGAGCAGGTCCTTATTGGTACGTTTGTGATGCCTAACTGCCAGAAATGGATAATCGCTTTAGTGTATGGTAATAAGGAGTACCATGCTCGGTGTATTCTTTGGAATACCATTAGCTCTTGTATTAATGAAGATCTCCCTGTCATTGTGGGGGGAGACTTCCACTGTTGCCTTGACCAGAGTGAGAAGAAAGGTGGGAAGAGGTATAGGTACTCGGTGGGGGCTCAAGAAATGGATGAATTTATGGTGGACAATGATCTTCATGACTTGGGATTCTTAGGTCCCAAATACACATGGTCAAACAATAAAAGTGGTAATAGCAAAATATAGGTTAGGCTTGACAGAATTTTAATGAACTCAGAAGGCCTTCAGGTGGCTCCTCTGGCCACGGTCAAGCATCTTCTTCGATTGGCTTCGGACCATTGCCCATTGCTGCTGTGTCTAGCTGATCAAGCACAGGAATGTGCAGACAAATGGTTTAGATTTGAAGATATTTGGATGTCTTATCCAATCACTTGGAAGCTTGTTTGGATGAACTGGACTAAATAGGACTCTGGGCAGCCGGCTGATGTTCTGAATCGCAAGTGCCGTAGGACAATTAAAGCCCTGTATTACTGGAGTCGGAATCGTATAAAACAGTTAGGTGAGCTCAAGCTTTTGTTGGAAAGAAGAATTGAAGAACTTCAAGCAATTGAGTGTTCTAATGAAGGGCCTAATGAAGAGCAGGATCAGGAGCTTCGTGCTAAGGCAGTTGAGTTGAATGCTACTTTGGCTCGTATTGCTACCTGGTGGAGACAAAGAGCAAAGAGTAAATGGATTGCGGAGGGGGATGCCAACTCTCATTTTTTTCACTCAACTACATCTGGCCGTAGGCGGGGCAACCGAATTGTTGAAATTCGGAATCCAAATGGGGATAGAATCAATGAACCGAGCTTAATCCAGGAAGAATTCTGCAACTTCTTTATGCATAAATGGGAGGAGAGGCAGGTTGTGTTTGATGACTAGCCCAGCTTTGAACACTCTGATTTGATCCCGGATCAGCTGAAGGAGCAAATGGAGGTGGAGGTCACTGAGCAGGAGGTCCGGCAAGTGGTATTCAGTTTAGGTAATAACAGAGCCCCGGGAATTGATGGTATCACAGCTTCCTTGTTGAAATTTTATTGGGATATTATTAAATGTGATGTTATCCGTGTTATTGTCCATTTTTTACTACTAACTCCATGTGTGAGAGCTGGAAGGATACGTTGGTGGTTCTAATTCCCAAGACAGAGAATGCTAACTTGCCATCCAAGTTTAGGCCCATCAGTCTTTGCCAGTCTTTCTATAAGATTGTGGCAAAGATTTTGGTTAATCGTATGAAACCAGTCCTGAGCCGTATTATCAGTGAAGAACAAGATGCCTTTGTTCCAGGCAAGTCTATTTCCAGTCATGGATTGATTGCTCAGGAAATTATGTGTAAGTTTCAGTACTCGTCCCAAAAAGCTAGTATGATGGCTTTGAAGGTTGATATGGAGCAGGCATATGACTGTATGACTTGGGGAACTTTACAGAAAGTTATGAGGTTGATGGGGTTCTCGGAGCGGTTCACACTTTGGGTGATTCAGTGCATTGTTAGGCCCCGATTTACAATCCTTGTTAATCATAATAGAACACAATGGGTTAATGCTAGAAGTGGTTTTCGACAGGGCTGCCCTCTATCACCTTACCTGTTTATTTTATGTTCTGAGCTATTATCTAAGGCATTTAAACAAAGGGGAAGACAGCTTGGTGTTCGAATTATGAAGCAGGCAGCAATTGTTTCACATTTGCTATACGCTGACGATATTTTGGTATTTACTGAAGCCAATAGGAGAAATGCATGTTGTATAATGATGTTATTGAATGACTACTATGACTGGACTGGTCAGAAAGTTAATTGTGGCAAGTCAGCTATCTTATTTAATAAGAGATGTTCTAGTTGGAAGCAGCGGAGTATTGCTAAGTTGATGGGATACAGGAAGGTGAATTCCTTGGAATATCTTGGTTTACCATTGGTGATGAGGAAGTTGGTAGCCAATGATTTCTCCAAAATTTTAAAAAGTGCTTATGAGAAAACTAATCTATGGGGGAAGAAACATCTCTCGTTGGCAGGTAGATCCTTATTGATCAGAACTTCTCTTTTATCCATTTCTATGTATTTGATGACGCATACAATTGTTTCTAATGGGATTCTCAACTCTATTGAGAAAATTGGTAGAAGATTCCTGTGGCAAAAAGATGCTAGTAGTAGAGGTATGCACTATGTTCAGTGGAAGAGTTGTGCCAGCCGAGGGCCAATGGGGGACTTGGTTTCCATTCTTTAACCAAATGGCAGGGGCCTCTCCGAGCTAGACTGGCGTGGGAGGTGATCCAGAACACCAATTCTCCTCTTCATAAACTTGTGACTGCGAAGTATGGGACGGATCTATGGTGTAAATCTAGAGGAAGGAATGTCTCAATTACCTGGAAGGTTATTCAAGATGGTGCCAGGTCTCTTCGATCCATCTTACGGTGGAAAATTGGGAATGGTAACAATGTAGATGTGTTACAGGACATTTGGATTTTGGATCGGCAGCTTGCTAACTGGCCAACCTTTGTCAATGTGGATGAAGTGGAGAACTTTAAGGTAAGCAATCTTTTGAACAACTCTTTAAAATGGGATGGTGAAATGGTTGAGAGGTGCTTTGGGAAGATCATGGCTCAACGAATTATGGAGATTGATTCGAATTGTGGTAATGGAGAAGATTGTTTGGAGCTTACCCGTTCAAGGCAGGATATGATAATTACTGCAATGGCATACAATGCTACATTGGGAGTGGGAGATACCAATTTAAATGGGTTATGAAATTGAAACTACATCCACGTGAGGGGTTTTATTGGTGGAGGCTGCTCAGAGATGAAATCCCAACCTGTGTTTGGCTTGCTCGTAGCAAGTTATCTGAGACCACCCTTTGTCCATGGGGTTGTAATGAAGAAGAAACGCTTGATCACTGTACTACTTGATGTATCAGACTGAAGCAGGTGATTGAGGTCTTTGGCAAATGGGGATTTGGTTTGCCGGTTTTTAATTCCTTAAACGAGTTACTTAAGGAGCTATCTAGTATTGCTGATTTGAATCCTGGTATGGGATGCATATACTGCTATATGATTTATCAATTATGGAGAGCAAGGAATAATATGAGGAACGGACGGTCTTGGCGCTCTCCTTCTGTGATTGCTGCTATAGTGCTTACACTCTTGCCCAAATCAGTTAGTTCGCCAATTCTGGAGCAATGGAGTACTAATCAGCCCTTTGGGTTGCCTTCTCACAAACAATGGTGCCCCCCCCCTCCAGGTTGGCTGAAGTTTAATGTTGATGCATCATTACAACCTTCTTATCAAGCCGGGATTGGTATTATTGCTCGGAACCATGCTGGGACCTTGTGTTTTGCTGCTAGGAGGAAATTTGAGCACTAGGACAGTTTTCAAGCTGAAGTATTTGCTGCTATGGCTATCCGTGAGTTCCTACTTGATTGGATGTTTGAGTTGGATGGAATAATTGTGGAGGGAGACTGTATCAATGCTATAAGATGGCTGCAGAAGCTTAGTGATCACCAAGATAAGGTCCATTTCAGCTACAATGGACTAGATACCTCCTTTTTTATGGAGTTCAAGCAGGTTATTTTCCAACATATACCCCACAACAGTAATCGCCCTGCTGATTACTGTGCTCGTTTAGCTTTATTTGGCAATTTTTCTTTTTATGATGTAAATGCTAGTGAGTTCCCCTCAACTTTATTGTCATTGTTGAGGGAGGAGAGTGATAGGATATAACTCCTTTTTGTTGATTGATTACTTGTAGTTACTTTTTCTTATTTTTAATGCAAATGCACACATTCAGCCCTCCCTCCCTTCCTCTCCCTCTCTCAATATTTTTAATTCTCCATCACTCTCCTTCTTGCTCTCTCTCTCTCTCTCTCTCTCTCTCTCTCTCTCTCTCTTTCTCTCTCGTCGGCGGCTCTGCTCCTGGGTGTGGAGGCGATTCTGGTGCGAATTCAAGTGGGGTGAGAAGTGCTGTGGATGGCGGGGAGTGACCGAAGGTCACCTCCCCGCTCTGGTGGGAGAGGAGGTAATGGCACGAGTGGCATTGGTGAGATTGATCGGAGGTGTTCGAATGTTGGAGCGGGAGGATCTAAGAAAGTAGGAGATCGTTCTCCTAGTAAGCTGGGTGTGGGGAAATCTAAAGGGAAGGCTAGGGATGCTGGTAAGGCTGGATCGGATGGATCTTTGGATGGTAGGGGTGAGACTAGATCTCGTGCATTGGAACCCAGATTGATGCAACAGATGGCTAAGGGAGGAGCTGGATTGGATAGATCTGCTGAAGTCAAGATGGAGATTATTTCTCCTGATCCGGTTGTAGATCTGAAGTCGAATGCTGGGCTGAGGATGGTACATAATCCGGCGTTCAATGCAATGGAAGTTGAGGAAGAGGTTACTGCTCTGGAAGGTGGAGTGGAGACGGAAGTTATGGTTGATGCGGAAGCTGTTATGTCTGGGGTGGAGATTGCAATGAAGGTTAGTGACAATCTCACTGAATGGAGGAATGTAGCACCTGACTGTATGCTTTTGGATGTAAAGGGTACGGTATCTGGTTTGGGAGTAGATGAGAATGTTGCTGTAGGTGTGATCGGTGAAGGTTCCAGCTCCTATGAAATGACTAATCCTGTGGATAGCAGTCTAGATGTTTGTGATAAGGTGTCTTCGGTTCTTATTCAGAAATCTTGAAGGACCTCAAGGGGAAAAATGTGGATAAAGGGTTTTCAGTCCCTGTTGGAACTGGTAACGCATGGAGGAAGCCGGAACACATCCCAATCCTCAATGCTGAGACCATCAATGCCATTTCTCCTGATGGCATTTCGGTTGATCTTGATATGAACTGTATTCAGGTGAATTTAAATATGCTTAATAGAGCTGTAGTGGGGAGGATTTTGGGACGGAGGGTCTCTTTTTTCCTATTGAAGTCTGAAATTCAGCGCCAATGGGGTAGGTTTGGGGAATTTCAGTTAACTACTTTGGGCTTTGAATGTTTTGTTTGTGTCTTCTCGTCGGTGGAAGCGAGAGACGCTGTTCTCTGTGGAGGTCCATGGTTCATTGGCGGCAACATTGTTGGGCTTGACAAGTGGACGCCAAGTTTTTCTCCGGCTTCAATGGAAGGTTTATCGTCTCCTGTTTGGATACGATTGATCAATCTGCCCTTGCAGTATTGGGATCAATGTAACATATCTAGAATTGCTTCTAAGATTGGTGTCCCCCTCTGGATTGATGCTCAGACAGGAAATTGGGGCAGGCGGGAGTATGCTCGGGTTTGCGTTAGAATGAACCTTGCTAATAGATTACAGTCAGGAGTTTGGGTCAATGGGCTGGATGGCAGATATTATCAAAAAGTTGAATATGAAGGTATAGGCCTTCTTTGCTACGGCTGTGGGAAGATTGGGCATCGTCGGGAGCAATGCCCAGCAAGGACTATTATGCAGGGCGACAATGTGGCTAATAGAATGGGAGAACAAGTAAAACAGCGTGGATTGGGAGAAGACAAGCATGAACAGTCTTTGGGAAACTTTCAGAAGCAGGAACTGGGCGACCCCAAGAAGGCAAGCTGTTCTGTTGTTAAACCAGAAACTGGTATTCAATTGAAACCGTTAGACAGCAAGGAGAAAGGGAAGGATGCTGAACAATTGCATACTGGAGGAGATACTTCAATTGAGAGGGAGGGGAGTTTGTGTAAGGAGGATGAGCTGTTGGGGCCTTGGATTCAAGTCCCCCCACGCCGGAGAAGGAGCAATCATCCACAAGTTAAATATAATGATAATAATGGTCCCAAGCATCGGCTGAATATCCCTAATCAGGTGGATTTTAGCAAAGTTAAGGAACCGGAAGGGAAGATCAAGCCTACCCGTAAGCAGAGTAGGATGGGTTTCAAGCAGCCTTTACCCTTTATAGCGGGAATCAAACCATTATTGCCGAAGGCTAATAGATATAGATAAACCCTGGAACAGCTTGAGAAGGAAGCCAGCCAAATGGGACCCATTGGGGAGCTTCCTAGGAAGAGAAAGAAGGAGATGGCTGAGCAGAATGGCGACGGGGACGCCTCCCCTTCAGTTACTTAATGCCATCTATTTTGATTTGGAACTGCAGGGGTGCCCGTAAGAAGCAAACGGGTAACTACCTGAGAAGCCTCATTGGGAACAATGAGGTCTGTTTTGTGGGTTTAGTTGAAACGATGATTGAGGATATAAGTAGGTTTGAGGTGGATATTCTCTCTCTCTCTCTCTCTCTCTCTCTCTCTCTCTCTCTCTCTCTCTCTCTCTCTCTCTCTCTCTCTCTCCCTTCCTCTCCCTCTCTCAATATTTCTAATTCTCCATCACTCTCCTTCTTGCTCTCTCTCTCTCTCTACCACTCTCAATATTTCTAATTCTCCATCCTCTCTCTCTCTGTCTCTCTCTCCCTCCCTCTCCCCTCTCTTATTATTTCTAATTCTCCTACTTGCTCTATCTCCCTCTTTCTCTTTCCTCTCTCTCTCTCACCCTCTCATTATTTCTAATTCTCCATCATTCTCTCTCTCTCTCCTCTCTCATTATTGCTAATTCTCCTTGCTCTATCTCTCTTTTTCTCTCTCCCTCTCCTCTCTCTCTCTCTCCCCATCTCCCCTCATTATTTCTAATTCTCCTTGCTCTATCTCCCTCTATCTCTCTCCTCTCTCTCTGTCTCATTATTTTTAATTCTCCATAATTCTCCTTCTTGCTCACTCCCTCCCTCTCTCTCTCTTTCTCTCCCTCTCCCTCTCCCTCTCTCTCCTTATTTCCAACTCTCCATCATTCTCCCTCTTGCTCTCTCACTCTCCCTCTCTCCCTCTCCCTCTCTCTCATTATTTCCAATTCTCCATCATTCTCTCTCTCTCTCTCCCTCCCTCCCTTCCTCTCCCTCTCTTAATATTTCTAATTCTCCATCACTCTCCTTCTTGCTCTCTCTCTCTCTCTACCATTCTCATTATTTCTAATTCTCCATCATCCTCTCTCTCTCCCCTCTCTTATTATTTCTAATTCTCCTACTTGCTCTATCTCCCTCTTTCTCTTTCCTCTCTCTCTCTCCCCCTATCATTATTTCTAATTCTCCATCATTCTCTCTCTCTCTCTCTCCTCCTTTTATTGCTAATTCTCCTTCTTGCTCTATCTCTCTTTTTCTCTCTCCCTCTCCTCTCTCTCTTTCCTCATCTCCCCTCATTATTTCTAATTCTCCTTGCTCAATCTCCCTCGTTCTCTCTCCTCTCTCTCTGTCTCATTATTTTTAATTCTCCATCATTCTCCTTCTTGCTCTCTCCCTCCCTCTCTCTCTCTCTCCCTCTCCCTCTCCCTCTCTCATTATTTCCAACTCTCCATCATTCTCCCTCTTGCTCTCTCACTCTCTCTCTCTCTCCCTCTCTCTCATTATTTTCAACTCTCCATCATTTTCGCTCTCTCTCTCTCCGTCTCTCTCTCCCCCTTCTCCTTTTTCTAATTCTCCATCATTCTCCCTCTTGCTCTCTCTCTCCCTCATTATTCTAATTCTCCATCACTTTCTCTCTCTCTCTCTCCTCTCTCCCTCCCTCTCTCGTTATTTCTAATTCTTCATCATTCTCCTTCTTGCTCTCTCTCTCTCTCTGTCTCCCCTTTCTCCTTTTTCTAATTCTCCATTATTCTCCTTCTTGCTCTATCTCCCTCTCTCTCTCTCTCTTCCTCTCTCATTATTTCTAATTCTCCATTATTCTCTCTCTCCCCCTCTCATTATTTCTAATTCTCCTTCTTCCTCAATCTCCCTCTTTCTCTCTCATCTCTCTGTCTTATTATTTCTAATTCTATATCATTCTCCTTGCTCTCTCTCTCTCCCGCCATCCATCTCCCTCTCCCTCACTCATTATTTCTAATTCTCCTTGCTCAATCTCCCTTTTCTCTCTCCTCTCTCTCTCCCTCCTTATTTCTAATTTTTCATCATTCTCCCTCTTGCTCTCTCTCTCTCCCCCTCCTTATTTCTAATTCTCCATCATTCTCTCTCTCTCTCTCTCTCTCTCTCTCTCTCTCTCTCTCTCTCTCTCTCTCTCTCTCTCTCTCCCCCCCCCCCTTCTCCTATTTCTAATTCTCCATCATTCTCCCTCTTGCTCTCTCTCTCGTTATTGTAATTCTCCATCATTCTCTCTCTCTCCCTCCCTCTCTTGTTATTTCTAATTCTCCATCATTCTCCTTCTTGCTCTCTCTCTGTATCCCTGTTCTCCTTTTTCTAATTCTCCATCATTCTCCTTCTTGCTCTCTCTCTCTCTCTCTCTCTCTCTCTCTCTCTCTCTCTCTCCCTCCCCCCTTCTCCTATTTCTAATTCTCCATCGTTCTCCCTCTTGCTCTCTCTCTCGTTATTCTAATTCTCCATCATTCTCGCTCTCTCTCTCCCTCCCTCTCTCGTTATTTCTAATTCTCCATCATTCTCCTTCTTGCTCTCTCTCTGTATCCCCGTTCTCCTTTTTCTAATTCTCCATCATTCTCCTTCTTGCTCTCTCTCTCTCTCTCTCTCTTCCTCTCTCATTATTTCTAATTCTCCATTATTCTCTCTCCCTCCCCTCTCTTATTATTTCTAATTCTCCTTCTTGCTCAATCTCCCTCTTTCTCTCTCCTCTCTCTGTCTTATTATTTCTAATTCTCTATCATTCTCCTCTCTCTCTCTCTCTCTCTCTCTCTCTCTCTCTCTCTCTCTCTCTCGCCCCCTCCCTCTCCTTCTCCCCCTCCCTCTCCCTCTCCCTCTCCCTCACTCAATATTTCTAATTCTCCTTGCTTAATCTCTCTTTTTCTCTCTCCTCTCTCTCCCTCTCTCTCCTTATTTCTAATTCTCCATCATTCTCCTTATTGCTCTCTCTCTCTCTCCTCATTTCTAATTCTCCATGATTCTCCTTCATGCTCAATCTACCTCCCTCTCTCTCTCTCTCTCTCTCTCTCTCTCTCTCTCTCTCTCTCTCTCTCTCTCCCCCCCTCCCTCTCCCTCTCCCTCTCCCTCACTCATTATTTCTAATTCTTCTTCCTCAATCTCCCTCTTTCCTTCTCCTCTCTCTCTCTCTCTCTCATTATTTCTAATTCTCCATCATTCTCCTTCTTGCTCTCTCTCTCTCTCTCTCTCTCTCTCTCCCCCCCTCTCTCATTATTTCTAATTCTCCATCATTCTCCTTATTGCTCTCTCTCTCTCTCTCCCCCCCTCTCCTTATTTCTAATTCTCCATCATTCTCCTTCATGCTCAATCTCCCTCTTTCTCTCCTCTCTCCCTCTCCCTTTCTCATTATTTTTAATACTCCATTTTTCTCCCCATTGATCTCACCTCTCTCTCTCCCCCCCTCTCCCTCTCATTATTCTAATTCTCCATTATTCTCTCTCTCTCTCTCTCTCTCTCTCTCTCTCTCTCTCTCTCTCTCTCTCTCTCTCTCTCTCTCTCTCTCCCTCTCCCCCTCTCCATATTTCTAATTCTCCATCATTCTCCTTCTTGCTCTCTCTCTTCTCTCTCTCCCTCCCTCTCTCTCTCTCCCTCATTATTTCTAATTCTCCATCACTCACCTTCTTGCTCTCTCTCTCTCTCCTCTCTCTCTCCCTCTCTCTCAATATTCAAATTCTCCATCATTCTCCCTCTTCCTCTCTCTCTCTCTCTCTCTCTCTCTCTCTCTCTCTCTCTCTCTCTCTCTCTCCCTCTCCCTCTCCCCTCACTCATTTTTACTACTTCTCCTTCTTGCTCAATCTCCCTCTTTCTCTCTCCTCTCTCTCTCCTCTCTCTCCTCTCTCTCTGTCTCATTATTTTAAATTCTCCATCATTTTCCTTCTTGCTCTATCTCCCTCTCTCTCTCCTCTCTCTCTCTCCCTCCCTCTCCCCTCTCTCATTATTTTTAATTCTCCTTCTCGCTCTCTCTCTCTCTCTCTCTCTCTCTCTCTCTCTCTCTCTCTCCCCCTCCCTCTCCCTCTCTCATTATTTTTAATTCTCCATTACTCTCCTTCTTGTTCTCTCTCTCTACCACTCTCATTATTTCTAATTCTCCATCATACTCTCTCTCTCTCTCTCTCCCCCTCTCCCTCTCCCTCTCCCTCTCTTATTATTTCTAATTCTCCTACTTGCTCTATCTCCCTATTTCTCCTTCCTCTCTCTCTCTCTCTCCCTCTCTCTCATTATTTCTAATTCTCCATCATTCTCTCTCTCCCCCTCTCCCCTCTCTCATTATTATTAATTCTCCTTCTTGCTCTATCCCCCTTTTTCTCCCTCCTCTCTCTCTGTCTCATTATTTCTAATTCTTCGTTGTTCTCCTTCTTGCTCTCTCTCTCCCTCCCTCCCTCCCTCACTCCCTGTCCTCTCCCCTCACTCATTATTTCTAATTCTCCTTCTTGCTCAATCTCGCTCTTTCTCTCTCCTTTCTCTCTCTCTCCTATTATTTTTAATTCTTCTTCTTGCTCTCCCTCTCTCTATCTCTCTCTCTCTCTCTCATTATTTCTAATTTTTCATCATTCTCCTTCTTGCTTTATCTCACTCTTTCTCTCCCTCCTCTCTCTCTTCCTCTCTATCCCCCCTTTCTCTTTATATTTAATTCTCTGTCATTCTCCTTCTTGCTCTATCTCCCTCTTTCTCTCCTCTCGCTCTCTCTCCCTTTCTCATTATTTTAATTCTCCATCATTCTCCCTCTTGCTCTCTCTCCCTCTCTCCCTCTCTCACATTATTTCTAATTTTCCATCATTCTCCTTCTTGCTTTATCTCCCTCTTTCCCTCTCTCCTCTCTATGCCCCTCTCTCTCTCCCCCCTCTCTATATTTTTAATTCTCCATCATTGCCCTTCTTGCTCTATCTCCCTCTTTCTCTCCTCTCTCTCTCTCTTTCTCTCTCTTCCTCTCTCTCATTATTCTAATTCTCCATTATTCTCCCTTTTGCTCTCTCTCTCTCTCTCTCTCTCTCTCTCTCTCTCTCTCTCTCTCTCTCTCTCGTTATTCTAATTCTCCGTCATTCTCTCTCTCCCTCTCTCCAGATTTTTAATTCTCCATCATTCTCCTTTTTGCTCTCTCTCTCTCTCTCTCTCTCTCTCTCTCTCTCTCTCTCTCTCATTATTCTAACAATCCATCATTCTCCCTCTTGCTCTCTCTCTCTCTTTCTCTCTCTCCCTCTCTCTTTATTTCTAATTCTCTATTATCTCTCTCTCCCCCTTCTCTCATTATTTCTAATTCTCCTTGCTCTACCTCCCTCTCTCTCTCTCTTACCCTCTCTCTCTCTCATTATTTCTAGTTCTCTATCATTCCCTCTCTCTCTCCCTCTCTCTCTCTCTCCCCTCTCTCCTTATTTCTAATTCTCTATCATTCTCCCCCCTCTCTCTGTCGCCCCCATCTCTCCTTATTTCTAATTCTCCATCATTCTCATTCTTGCTCATCTCCCTCTTTCTCCCTCCTCTCTCTCTATCTCCCCCATCTCTCATTATTTCTAATTCTCATTCTTGCTCTACCTCCCTCTCTCTCCCCTTTCTCTTTCTCCCTCCCTCTCTCATTATTTCTAACTCTCCATCATTCTCCCTCTTGCTCTCTCACTCTCTCCTCTCTCCTTTTTTAAATTCTCCATCATTCTCCTTCTTGCTCTATCTCCCTCTCTCTCTCCTCTCTCTCTCTCCCTCCCTCTCCCCTCTCTCATTATTTTTAATTCTCCTTCTCGCTCTCTCTCTCTCTCTCTCTCTCTCTCTCTCTCTCTCTCTCTCTCTCTCTCGCTCTCTCATTATTCCTAATTCTCCACAATCTCCTTAATTTATCTCCATCATTCCCTATCCTCTCTATATCCATCTCTCCTTATTTCTAATACTCCATCATTCTCATTCTTGCTCTTTCTCCCTCTTTCTCTCTCGTCTCTCTCTCTCTCTCATTATTTCTAATGCTCCATTATTCTCCTTCTTGCTCTCTCTCTCTCCTCTCCCTCTCCTTATTTCTAATTCTCCATCATTCTCCCTCTTGCTCTCTTTTTCTATAAAATCTGGTGTGTTCTTTCTAATTATTTTCTGCACTTTACTTTTTTGTTGATGATCGTCTAATTGAATTTATTATTTTACTTCGTTATACATCTTCACATCATCGCTAAATTGTAATTGTTTTAAAATATTTAAAAAGATTTTTTAAAATCTCTATTTTGCACAAGAATTTTCAAAATAACCAATTCACCCTCTCCTCTTGGTTAGCCTCGGGACTATTTCACAAGGGCTTAATATCTCTAACGAACTTTCAAGTGGTATCAGAGCGGGATTCATAAAATCAAGTTTTGAAAAACTTTTGAATTTGATTCATGACTAACTGTGGTAATATAAATACCGCTGAAGGTTATTCCATAACTCGTCCACCCTTGTTTGATAATATACCGTTTGATTTTTGAAAAACTCGCATGTCCACCTTTTTATAATCTATAAATTATCACATGTAGATGCTTGTTAAAGATGGTTATGAAGCAACTTTTAGACTTGTTAATGGTATTTAAACTGAACTTCCTTTTGCCGAATGAACATTTGATGATCATGACTTAGCACAACTGAATGCAAAATGCTTGAACTATTTTTTCTATGCATTAAAATCTAAGGATTACATGCGTGTCTCTACTTGCACGACCGGTAAAGAGATCTAGGATAGATTGTGTATCACTTATGAGGGCACAAGTGAAGTCAAACAGTCTAGATTGAATATCTTGCTTCACGCCTATGAACTCTTTCGCATAAAACTTAGTGAGTCAGTATCTGAAATGTACACTAGGTTCACATAAATCATCACCTCCATGTATACCTTAGGAAGAGAACTCACCAATTATGAAAAAGTTAATAAAATCTTGAGATGTTTGCAATCTTTCTATGATGCCAAGATAACTGCTATCACTGAATCGAAAGATTTGAACAATTATTCTATTGATAACTTACTTGGCTCACTAATTGCTTATGAGCAAGGAGTGAACCAAAGACAGCTTGATGTAGGTGAAAAAAAGAAAGAAGACAGTGGCACTGAAGGCGAATGATACAAATACCGATACTTCTGGGCCTGAAAGCGATGAAGTTATCTTAATCACTATGCAATTCAAAAGCTTTCTAAGGACGAAACACAAGAACTTTTAGAAGTGGAACAAAGGTAAGAGTAACAAAAATCCTAAAGGGTATTCTGATGTGGTTTATTTTAAATGCATGAAGTCAGGATATATAAAAGCTGATTGTCCTACACTTAATGCTCACCCAAGCAAGAAAAAGGGTGAGGAAAAACCCAAGTTCAGGAAGGACAAGAAGCAGATTCAAAAGGCTTTCTGGGCGGATTTTGCATCCGACTCCTCTGAAACTGAAGCTAAAGAGAAAACTATAAACCTGTATTTGATGGCGGATGAACACCGTGGTCAGTCTGATCAAAAAGAGGTATACGAACTGACTTACAATCAATTGCTTGATGTTTCTAAGAAAATTCATTCGTCGTATAGAAAACTTAAGAAAACTCATGTGAATCTGAAATCGAAATTCTTAAACTTGCAAAAAGAGCATCAAATTTTGCTTAAGAATCATTCTATACTTGATAGCAATCATATATCATTACTTGATGAATTTGATGAATTAAACAAAAAGCATTCTGAATTAATTGAGTATGATTTATTAAAAGCATCGCATGTTGAATATGAGCATTATTTAAAATTTGAAATTACAAGTCTCAAAAAAGAAAATGAATTTCTAAGTGTAAAAATTAGTGCATTTGAGAATAATGAAATACCTCCTACATTTGCACAATTTTATAAACCTCCATCACTTGAAAAATCTCATTCAAAATCATCAAAGCATGTATCATCCAAACCTAGGAAGAGGCACTATCACCCACGTAGATTAGTTAACCCTTTGCCTGGTGTTAGATATTTCTCTTGTGGCATGTTAGGATATATCTCCCACACCTGTACTATTCACCATAGTACACATTGGATGTGGAGGCCCAAATTGTATGATTCACAGCATAACATACATGTATTACATTCTTCTTTTCATAAGAAGGAACCCAAACTTGTTTGGGTTCTTAAATCTGACGTTTGATGATCTTATAGGAGTGCTCACACAAGACCTCGTGAGAGCATGTAGTATTTGGACAGTAGACGCTCAAGGCATATGACTGGAGATGAAAATCAATTCATTTCGCTGGAGGCTAGGGCTGGAGGCAAGGTCACTCTTGGAGACAACACCACCAGGAAAGTGGTGGGCGCATGTATAATCGAAAACTCTAAGAACTTTTTGATTGAAAATATTTTACTTGTAGATCGACTAAAACACAACCTGCTCAGCATTAGTTAACTCTGTGACAAAGGGTTCAGCATCAAGTTTCTGGTAAATACATGCATTATAAGCTTAAATAATAATACTGTTTTGCAGGGCAAGAGGATCAACAACGTCTACATGCTTGATTTAAATAATATTGAATGTGCTGCTTTATTTTGCTTAAAAACTATTACTGATGAGTTTTGGCTGTGGCACAGGAGGTTATATCATGCCAGTATGAAAACCCTTAGAAAAGACCCAAAAGGACTTAGTTAGAGGTGTCCCCAAGCTTAAATTCATTAAGAACCACCTGTGTGATACCTATCAGCAAGGGAAGCAAGTCCAATCCTCTTTCCACTCCATTAAAAACATCAGTACCTCTAGACCTTTGGAAGTCTTTCACATAGATCTCTTTGGACCCATTAGCACTACCAGCTTAGGGCAAAATGTCTATGGATTTGTGATTGTCGATGATTGCTTGAGGTTCACTTGGATTAAATTTTTGTCACATAAATCTGAGTCATTTGATGAATTTAAATCTTTCTCCACTTAGATTCAGAAGAAATTTAGGATCAGAATCTAGCTTTGCCCAGGAACAGTCGACATCTGCTTTCTCTGCTGCTAAGTTATCATGGAGTGTTGAGGCGTATTTCGCGCAGCTTGTCCCTTCATCCACAGAAGTGTCAGTTCTGAATGAATGAAGCAGGGCAGGATAGACTAGCTCCTCGCTCCTTTCAATCGGTCAGGGTCTTAAGATCAAGAGAATAGATTATTTGTTTGGGGAAGAGAACTAGTGTATTCGAAAATGGCTGGTTAGCATTAGTAGGAGGAAAAGGACCTACTGAACTGAGTTGAAACTCCAATTGCCATCGAGGAAAGGACGGCTTGCGGTAAACTGGAACAAGAGCAATATATACTTCTCCAAAGGAGCAAAAGATGATAACATTGCTAGTCTTCTGGGAATGGATGTGCCGACATTCCCGTTTTAATATTTAGGTCTTTCTCTTGACACTTGCAAGCTGAACAGAGTTCATTGCCAACCACTGGTTGAGAAAGTTGTTGCTAAGCTCAGGGGATGGAAGCAACAGATGCTATCTATGGCGTGTAGATACCAACTTGTGAAGACCACGTTACTTGCTGTACAGGAACCATGCTTTTGAGCTCCCTGTTTCAAGTTGAGCGGTGTGCAGCGTGATTCATTGCTGGAGTGGAGTCAAGGTGCGTATCAAGAACTTCTCGCAAAAAGACCACTTCGAGCAGATGTCACGCGCTCAGGACGCTCCACCTATCTATCTCGGATCAGTACCACAGAAGTATCTGTTAGCTTTCTATAGAATAGAGAAAAGAAAATCTTTCCGAATAGATATACAAAACATGTATTTTTTTGGGTCAATCTCAATCGTCCCGCAGTTCACTCAAGGCCTGGGACCGAACTAGGGATTATGTCGTCAACAAGTCCATTATGCATGAAGCACCAGACAGATGACAACTTCTGTCAACTCAATAAGCTGCTGCAGCTGAGCCCTAGCATCTTCCAGCATCGCATACTTCTCCTTAGCAGCCTCTACCTCCACTGCCCGGGTAAGCTCTGCCTCAACATCAAGCATTGCTGGATGTCACTGACAGTATCGCAGAAGCTCCACCAAGACTACCCGATCAACCTCATACCAGTCCCTTTGAGCTCTTACACTACATTTCATAGCATCTCTGATCTCTTTCCAAAGGGACCACATCTTCGCAGTAAGGCTGTACATTCGAGAAGACCACTGACCTGCTCGGACAATCTCAACGCTCTCCTAAGAATCTCGACGAGCTCTGTCCGCAGTAGCCCATATAGTGGTAACTCTCTCTCTCTCTCTCTCGCAACATAGACAGAGGCATCCGTCTACTAGCACTTGGGACAGATCTAAACTATCGCACCAAGAACTCTGCCTCCAGGCACATCGACTCCCAAAATTGGATGGAGCTCTTACTCCTCCAAGCTGAAGTGTGCCAGGTAGTTAAGTAGCATGTTGGCATCAACTGTGAACTGATCCAACGTCTTTGGAATGTCGGGGTCCAGCTCTGCTATCAACTACCTCAAGAACCCCAGGTTCATTCCATGAAGTGAGGCACTTCTCGGATCAGTGTGTGGTGTCGGCCTGAAGCGAATATCTGAGACATAATCTGACAGCTCCAAGCCTGCACGATGAAAGCAAAAGTGTTGGTGCACAGAAACTGTAAAACCAAAACAAACGTGAACACAACCATATATACTTGGAGCTGCGTCTTCGCCGCTGGGTGGGTTCATCCGAAGGGAAAGACACCTGAGGAGAAGGAAGCTCTGGAGCCATCAGAGTATACACAGGTACTCCGAAGAATCCTGAAACCTCCGACTCTGATGTCTCTCCTGGCCAGTAGATGGGACTCGCTACCGAAGGAATGTTGGGAATGATATGTGACCAGGTCTAGACTCGCGGGAGCAGGGAAATGCGCTGTGGAAGGGCTCGAAATACCCGAAAGAGGTGTACTCCCCACCAAAATGAGGAAGTTGTGGCTCTTCTTCCTCATCAGGTGTGAGAAGTCGACGGTATAATGGACTGGCACTCCAATCCACAGAAGCATACAGTGGCTCCTCATGCCATTGCCTGCTACGATGACCCGACGAAGAAGGCACCCCTATGGCAATGAGTGCTCTCGTCGCATCTCTGGCTAACGAGCGGGTTACCTACAAAGTCAAAGCAACAAGTCAGTGCCATAAGCAGAAAGCTAAAGGTGTTGAAAAGGAAAAGCTATAGGGGCACTACCGTAGCTGGTCCCTGCCTACTGAGAGCTCCTGTGGGACTGTTGTGCTAGACCCCAACTCCCTCACTCGCCGCTCATATCTCCTAGCGCCATGCTCAAGAAGAGGTGCATAAGGCAGCTGCAACCAAGTCAACCTAACATACCCAACCCCTGTACGACTGTCTGGTGGAGCCAAGCGAAATCTAGCACCCGTGCCAAATCTCAGCAGGTGCCCCCAGGCGACATACAAGCGAGTCTCTCTCAAGAGGGACTGAGCCCAGCTATCGTCGATCTGCCACCCCAAGGATGAAAGGCAGCCCGTCATATGCACTCACCTAAGAAAACCCAAACTATCGAGCTGCTCTGTTAGGGTGGTATCCCTCTAAGGCCACTGACTGACCAAAGCGGTAACAGCCAACCCGATCAAAAAAGTCATGCATGTCTACCGCGGCGATCCGATGCATCAATAAGCTCAACTCCTAGCGCGTCATCTAGCAGCCCACCTGTCTGGCTGGTGGACTAACGCAAACCTAATAAAGAATGTAAGGAGAAAGAAGAGAAAACCTTCTTCACGTACAGACAGACCATCGTTAGTGAAGTCTCTCCTTTTATCTATTTCGTATCGTAAAAGAAGGACGGATCCCAGTCTACTAGTGAGAGCGTCATCAGAAGCAAAACCAGGCAAATGGATCGATCCGAACTAAGCCAGGCTTCCATTGTGTCTCTCTTTCACCTCTCCCAAATAAAGGTCAAGCCTTTCTCCTCTGACTGGAAAGACCTCATGAATATGACTGAAACTTCAGATCCTTTTCAAGCTCGTCTCCATTCCATTCACCTGTCCCTGTTTACTAGAACCCAAAGCAATGAGCTGAGAAGTAAAGAGTCATTCAACTAGAAATCACTTACCTTTTCTCTAACCCGATTAAACACTCCCTAGCTCGAAGACCACCCCACTTATTCTACGGAGGTGTTTATCTGAACTATCTAATAAGAATTTGGATATTCTCTTCTTTTCTTTGAAATTAGCTTAATGTAAGTGGAATTGAAAAGAAAGAACAAAACTCTTGCCTTTTCTTCTTTCATTAAAAGTTTCACTAAGACCTCCTATTTCTTATAGGATAAAGACCCTAATTTTGTCTGACATTCTATTTTCTAAACTCAAGAACCCCGTATTCTTTGATCGGAGATTACGTTGTTTTCACTTCTCATCATATTCTTAGAATATTAGAATAGGTCAGAATAGCGGATATCACATGATAGGTGTGAGCACAGATAGTTCGAACAAGAAGGTTTGTACTGGTCTAGTGGCAACAACAAGGTTTAGATGTCGAATTGTTTTGACAAAGAAAGAATGAACGTTCCAAGAGAGCGAAACCTTTCAGGGAAAGGTAGGAGTGAAAACCAAGCAAAGCTAAGTCAGTCCTATCCGGGTGTGAAGAAAGTCATTGCTGTTGGATAGCTTTTCTTTTTATGGCTAGCTCTTGGGCAGCTGTGAAGAAATGCTTTTCTTTAGCAACAGGATCATCTTTGAATCCAACAGTAAGTTGATCAGTTACTATCAGTAAGGACGGGATAAAAAATTGCCATTGATGGGCAAGCGATAAGAAGCTTGAAAGTGATTCTGACACAAGACGCAAAGGGAGGGAGTTCGATCAAGAATAGATAGAAAAAAAGGTTGTTAGGCTCCTTCTTTCTTAGGAGAGGGGTTCACATCCAACCCAACTCGATACCCTGCTGCTACCGAATGGATTTCGTCCTTCTCCCTTTCCCTATCAAAAAAAAAGAGGAATCTTCCTCATTCCCTATTCGATGCGAAATAATCGGGGTTAGCAGCAAATCCACTGCCCAAAGATGCTGCTCGGAATAGAAAATGGTGGATGTTGAGAATTCACTGTTATTAGCTTTTTCATTCTATGAAATAAGAAGACTAGCTTTCCGTACTAACATTTACCTGGAAAGCTTTTGTGAAAGAACTCAAAGTCAAAACTCGACTTTGGCTTGCACACTGACTTCAATCGTATAGAGATTTCTCACTATCTGTGTTGATACAAACTACGACTGAAACCTACACCGCTAACAAATGGTAAGTGATTGCCTACTTTCTATGTCCACAGACGCTTACTGCACTGCTTGCTTCTTCTGTCAAGGAAGGCAGGCGGTTATCAGGATGTAGTCAAGGAGGTAGGCTTAGAGCTAGCAATAAAGCTAGCAAAGTCTACCGCGAGCGAGTAGCCTTTGCCAAAGAAGCACTAATAGCTTACTTGTTTTTTGCCTTGCCAAAGTTAGGGGATGTCAAGAGTGTACAAGTCTAGTTGTCAGGAGAAAGGCACTAGTTGAAATAGAAGAAGCATTATTGAGTGCAGTCCAACGCTTCGACTTAAGGATATTTCATTTCAAAACCTACTGAGTTAGGATTTCTATTTCATCTATACGCCCATGGGATATAGAAAATGAAAAGAAAGAAAGAAAATAGCTCGACTGAACACCCACCCAATCTCGATTCTCAAAGTATACAATTCAATTTCTTGTTTCTAAAGTATACAATTCGAAAAGAAAGAGAGATTTTAAATGATTCTTTCCTGAAAAGTTGTGCTGCTTTCAATCAAGTTCGAGAAGTACTTACACCAAGCGAGGATCGACTTCGCTAGACCATTTTGGTGCTAAGGGCTAGGCTCTATTGGGTGTTGGCTTATTGTAAACAAACAACAAACTTGATTCATAGCATACATCAGGACTGAATGATTGGATTATTATATACAGAAATCTATTTTCAAGAAATAGGATTTCTATACTTCAATTCAAGTAGTGTAGAATTTATACAATTACAAAGTGAAGTGAATCCAAAGAGGTTATTAGTAATAACCGGTGTTGGTGTTATTGAATCAACAGTTGTTGAATAATCAGTGTTTGCAAAAAATCTGTGATCCCAAGATGGTGAATAAGCAGTTCATCGAGATACGTCAGTGTTCCATTAAGTGATCTTGGAGGAAGACATGAATATGACTCTAGAAGGGCTTACAAGCAATCTAGAATAAGCTTTTCTCATGTTAATCACTAATAGAATATAGACCCACACACGCACACTATAGGTATCTGATGCCACATCTTCAAGCAGGAAGTAGACCATCCGAGCCGTCTGAAGCCTTTCAGAGAGTAAGGGTGTGTAATGGTAGTGCGGGAGTTCATGCGTAACCTCCAGCCCCCGTCAACTCATTCAATGAATCTTCTTTAATTCACTACTCCGTATTTACGAATAAGATAGTCATCCAAAACGAGACATATATATGGTCATGACCAGCAAAGAAGTTAGTCTCAGGAAAGGCTATTTGTGGTCAACTGAGTTTGAGAGGGTTGTTCAAAGATGAAGACAAGCTGTCTCATCAACGTACACCACTCAAAATTCCAAGCTTGCCCAATGAGAAGAGAGCCACCCTCCCGCTCCCCCTCATTTAATTTCTTCAGAAATAAACTACAAAACGGGAGACTTTCCGTTTAGAGGTAGCATGTTCATCGACTTCAGGGAAGGGAATAGGACACAATTGGGGAGGAGGAACTCTAATCTTCATCCAATCCTCCGTATAACACGATTGACGAAAATAGGATGATTTTCTTAAGAGACCACCAAGCCCCTTAATAACAAGATCATCAGCTAGAGAGGCATTAATGAAAAACTTTTTGGGAGAATTAGGCTCTGGGGATGCATAAACACGAACTAATCTAAGTGGGGATAATTTTTGGATTAATGACGTTCTTGCTTTTTGAAGTGAATAACTGTTCCTCCCTTGGGCCTTATGCTGGATCATATATGATCCACTTTGGTATAATCCCGATACTCATATTAGAATGTGAGTACTTAGAAAGACCGACACTTAGGAAACACATTTCAGGGTATAATAGGTTAAGAAGGGCTAGAAGTGAGTCTCTTTGGAGAGTGAGCAGGCAGTAGCAAACTTTTATCCAACTAAGGGTTTAGCAAGATCACTCTCTTCGGATGTTGGAGGTTCCTACTTTATTGGTTTGTTTTTGTGGATAAACGGATGAAGCACCTGGTTTACGAATCAATCAAAGGAGCCACAAACCAAAAGACTGTTTCAAAAGCATCCAAATTAACATTCATAGACGTAGAAAGAGATCCCCAATGGCCTTTGCTATCGCTTGAAACTTCCCATAGGTTAGCCTATTTTCAAAGCTACTTTCTTAACAAACTCTAGCTCTAGGTTTGGAAAAACGTTCTTCCTTACGGTTCTTTTTCTTCTTCCTTACGGTTCTTTTTCTTCGTTTTCTTTTGATTTTCATTTTCACACCAAACTGATGTGAACCACATAAGCCTTCATGGATTTCAACCATGATTTTCTTAGCTTCATTCTCATCTACACAATGAAGCCACATTTGATCAAGACGTTAAAGCATATCGTTGATCAAGGTTTATGAAAGAGCTCTTTTTTGGATTTGAAAAGCCAAAGAGTGATCAGTATGAAGAAGATCATGTTTTAGGTCATTTTTGTCTTCTTTCTTATCATTAGAATTCATGACTGATTGATTATTTTATGTTAACGATTGCTCGCCAACATATACAAGAGACAAAATTTGTTGATTTTGAATTGTAACTTGGATTATATCCTCAGTGGGATTAGAAAGCTCCTTGGCTAATTTTGGCAAAACATCTTCTTTGCTATTTTGACATCTGGGTATCCGGATAAGAGTAACACTAGGAATTTCTTCCATAAGTGATAATACCCTTTGTTGGTATGCATGAAGACCAGGTTTAGATACTTTATATAAGCCAGCAATTTGACTTAGAATCAATTGAGAATCACCATAAACCTTTCTTTTCTAATTTTGATACCCATCAAAATAGATAATTCAAAACCTAGGATTAGAGCTTCATACTCAGCTTCATTATTGATATGTAAAGAATCAGAGGTTTTCCTATAATTAAAGTAGGGCTCCTACTGATTTTTTGAGTGCTGCTATGTAAAGAATCAGAGGTTTTCCCATAATTGGGGAAGTTCACACTGGAGGATTAAGCAAATATTGCTTAATATCGTCAAAGGCCTTTTGGCATGACGAATCCCAGGCATTCTTTTTGGCTAAGGCAGTGAAGGGCTGACATCTAGATTAGAGAGAAATCTTCTCAAGAAGCCAAGTCTTCCTTGAGATCTCTATAATCAACACAGATGCAAAGCTGTCCATTTTTCTTTGGATAGGAACAAGACTGGCTATCCAGGTTCGATACTATTCTTCCCTAATGAAACCCACATCAATTCATTTTTTTACTTCATCAATTACCAATTGTTCTATATTAGGACGCATTCTCCTACGTGCTAGTTTGACTGGGAGAATCTAAGAACTAATTGAGAATTTGAGTCACTCCCTCCCTCCCTCCCCCCCTCCCCACTCTCTATTGCTCTCTCTATGTCTCTATCTCCCTCCACTCTCTCTTTCTCACTCACTCGCTCCCACCCTCTTTATCGATGAATCCTACTCTCTCTCCCTCTCTCTCCATTTCAATCTTCCTCCCCCACCATCTCTAACTCATTAGCTTTTTTCTCTCACCCTTTCTCTCTCCATCGCTCTTTCCCCCTCTTATTCGCTCACTCAGTCTTACTCTATCTCTATCACCCCATTTCTCTTTCTCTCTCCCTCTTTTTCGCCCTCCCCCTCTCTTTCTCTCTCCCTTTACCTATCTTTATCTCACTCTCCCTCAATTAGTCTATCTCTCTCACTCTCACAATCTTTTGGACACCCTAACCTCTCTCTCTCTCCTCTCTCTATTGCTCTATCCATTTCTCTACCTCCCACGCACCTTTCTCTCTCTCTGTCTCTCTCTATCCATGAATCTTACTCTCTCTCCCTCTCTCTCCATCTAACGCACCCTCTCTCCCACCATCTCTAACTCACTAGCTTTTTTCTCTCACCCTTTCAATCTCTAAAATATATCTTACTCTCTCTCTCTCTCTCTCTCTCTCTCTCTCTCTCTCTCTCTCTCTCTCTCTCTCTCTCTCCTCCCTCCCTCCCCACACTATATTACTATCTTTATGTCTATACCTCGCACGCACCCTCTCTCTCTCTCTCTCTCTCTCTCTCTCTCTCTCTCTCTCTCTCTCTCTCTCTCTCTCTCTCTCTCTCTCTCTCTCGATCCCTGCCTCTCTATCTCTCTTCTACTCTCTCTGGCTCGGCTCTCGATGTGTGGAGGCGATTCTGGTGTGACTTTGTTTTGGACGAGAGGTGCTGTGGATGGCGGGGAGTGACCGACGGTCACCTCCCCGCTCCGGTGGGGGAGGAGGTAACGGTTCGGGTGGTAATGGAGAGAATGATCGGAGGCGTTCGAATGTCGGAGTGGGAGGTTCTAAGAAAGCAGGAGATCGGTCTCCTGATAAGATTGTTATTGGGAAACCCAAAGGGAAGGCTCGGGATGCTGGAAGAGTTGGATTGGATGGATCTTTGGAAGGGAGGGGTGAATCTAGATCTCGAGCATTGGATCCTAGATTGATGCAACAGTTGGCTAAGGGAGGAACTGGATCGGATAGATCTGCTGTTATTAAAATGGAGATTGCTTCTTCTGATCCGGATGTTAATCTGAAGTCGAAATTCGGATTGAGGATGGTACATAACCCGGCGTTCAATGCTATGGAAGTTGAGGAAGAAGTTACTGCTCTGGAATGTGGAGTGGAGACTGAGGAAATGGCTGATGCGGAGGCTACTACAAGTGAGATGGACAATGTAATGGAGGTATGTCCGGATCTCTCTGAGTTGAGGAAGTTAGTTCCTGGTAATGCTGTCATGGATAGAGGTTGTCCTGTATCTGGAATTGGAGTAGATGTAGATGCTGTTGTAGGTGTGATTGGAGAAGGTTCCAAATCTTGTGGAATGAAGAATTCATTGGAGTGCACAACAGATGCTTGTGAAAATGTTGCTCCAAGCCACAATCCTGCTTCATCGGCATACTTCAAGGGGATGAATGTGAATAAAATTTTTTCAGTTCCGGTTGGAACGGGTAATGCTTGGAAGAAGCCGGAGCATATTCCTATCCTCAACGCTGAGGATATTAATGCTATTTCGTCTGATGGTATTTCTATTGATCTTAATATGGAGTATGTTAAAGCCAATATGGCCATGTTGGACAGAGCTGTTGTGGGAAAAATCTTGGGAAGAAGAGTTTCCTTCTTCCTGTTGAAGGTTAAGATTCAATGACAATGGGGAATGTTTGGGGAATTTCAACTAACTACAATGGGATATGACTGCTTTGTGTGTGTATTTGAATCGGAGGAAGCAAGAGATGCTCTCTTGTGTGGAGGACCCTGGTTCATAGGGGGTAATATTGTAGGACTTGACAGGTGGACACCTAAATTTTCTCCGGCATCGATGGAAGGCTTGTCTTCCCCTGTATGGATTAGACTGATCAACCTCCCGTTACAATACTGGGATCTCTGCAATATATCTAGAATTGCTTCTAAGATTGGAGTTCCTCTTTGGATCGATTCTCAGACGGGCAAGTGGGGTAGGAGGGAATATGCTCGGGTTTGTGTTCACATGAACCTTGCTAATAAACTGCAATCATGAATATGGGTTAATGGCTTGGAGGGAAGATTCTACCAGAAGGTAGAATATGAAGGAATTGGTCTGTTATGCTATGGTTGTGGTAAGGTGGGGCACCGTAAAGAGCAGTGTCAATTAAGGGTGGCTAAGCAAGGGGACAATGTGATAAACAAGATGGGAGAACATTTGAAGCAGGGTGGTCTGGGTGAAGGAAGACAGGAGCAGAATTTGGAAAGAAGTGGGGAGAAGGATGCGGGGGCTCTGAAGAAGGCAAACTTTCCTGTTGTTAAGGCTGAGGTTGGCAGTTTGAAGACAACTCCTGATGGTAAGGGGAAAGGTAAAACTGAAGAGGTTCAGCAAGTCAAAGATTCTAAGTATGATGATAAGGTGGAAGGTCATTAGGAGGAGGATGACCAGTTGGGACCTTGGATCCAGGTTCCACCGTGTAGGAGAAGAAATGTTAGATCACAAGGGAAGATTTCTGAGAATAAAGGCAGCAAGCAGATGTTTAACATTCCCAACCAGGTTGATCTCAGTAAAGTTCGAGAGCCTGAGGGGATGATTAAGCCTACTCGTAAGCAAAGTCGGATGGGTTTTAAGCAGCCATTGCCATTTACAGCAGGGATTAGGCCAATTCTACCAAGGGTGAATGGATACAGGAATAACACGATTTATGTTGCTAAGGAGGTTAATCAGGTGGGAACTATTGAGGAGCTTCCTAGGGAAAGAAAAAAGGAAGTTGTTGAGCATTATGGCGGCGGGGACACCTCCCCTTCGGTTATTTAATGTATATCCTTTTTTGGAACTGCAGGGGTGCCCGTAAGAAACAAACGGGAAACTACCTGCGTAGCCTTATTGGAAACAATGAGGTTTGTTTTGTTGGCCTTATGGAAACCATAATGGAGGATCTTAGTATAATTGAAGTGGATAGACTCATTGGCATTGGATGGGATTTCTTTCATTTTCCTGCCGTGGGGAGATCGGGTGGCATTTTAGCATTATGGAGGCGGGAAAACACTAAATTTGAAGTTACCTCTTCAAATGAACAAGTGATTGTTGGTCAGCTGGAGTTACCTAATCTGCAGAAATGGGTTATTGCTTTAGTATATGCAAAAAAAGACTATCATGGCCGACGCAATCTTTGGAATACTCTTGGTTACCATGTCAATGCAGATCTCCCGGTGATGGTGGGGGGCGATTTTAATTGCTGTCTTAACCAAGCTGAGAAGAAAGGTGGAAGGAGATTCAGATATTCGACGGGGGCTCAAGAGATGGATGAATTTATGGCAAACAATGATTTACACGACTTGGGTTTCTTGGGGGCCAGGTATACTTGGTCTAATAACAAGAGCGGTAATAGTAAAATTTGGGTTAGACTTGACAGGATTTTGATGAATTCCGAAGGCCTCCGGTTGGCTCCTTTAGCCACGGTTAGACACCTCATTCGACTTGCATCCGATCACTGCCCGTTATTGCTGAGTTTAACCTCCCAAATTCAAAGACCTACCAGTAGATGAATCAGATTTGAGGATATCTGGATGACATATCCTGCTACTTGGAAATTGGTTTGGAGAAACTGGGTAAGACAGGATTACGGGATACCTGATGAGGTTCTCAACCGCAAGTGTGGTAGGACACTTAAGGCTCTATTTTTTTGGAGCAGAAATCGTATTAAAGAGCTCGAAATAATTAAAAGCTCGCTGGAAGATCGTATACAAGAACTCCAGTTGTTGGACTGCACTGCCGACGGTTTGGATGAAGCACAACAGCAGGAATTACGTGTGAAGGCTTCAGAACTGAATGCTACCTTGGCTCGAATGGCAACCTGGTGGAGACAAAGAGCGAAGACCAAATGGATTGAAGAAGGGGATGCCAATTCTCATTTTTTCCATTCAAACGCCACTGCACGCAGACGGGGTAACAAGATTGTGGAGGTTCTGAACACAAACGGGGAAAGGATTAATGAGCAGAACTCAATCCAGGATGAGTTGTGGAACTTCTTTATGCTTAAATGGAAGGAAAGGCAAGTCTCTTTGGATAATTGGCCCAGTTTCCAGACTAATGAAAAAATTCTTGAAGAGCTGAAGGAGAGCCTGGAGGCGGATGTCACTGAGTAAGAAGTCCGACACGTTGTCTTTAGTATGGGGAACAATAGAGCTCCGGGCATTGATGGTATTACTTCTTCCTTCCTGAAATTTTATTGGGAAATTATTAAAGTTGATGTTATCAAGGTTGTTCTCCATTTCTTTTGTACTAATTCATTATGTGAGAGCTGGAAAGATACACTGGTGGTGCTCATTCCGAAGACTGATAATGCTGATTTGCCATCCAAATTCAGACCTATCAGTCTTTGCCAGTCATTTTATAAGGTGGTGGCAATGGTTCTTGTAAATAGACTCAAATCTGTTTTGAGGAACATCATAAGTGAAGAACAGGGAGCCTTTGTTCCGGGGAGGTCCATCTCTACTCATGGCCTTATTGCTCAAGAGATTATGTGTAAGTTTCAGCATTCGTCCCAGAAAGCAGGTATGATGGCCTTGAAAGTCGATATGGAGCAAGCATATGATTGTATGACTTGGGAAACATTAGAAAATGTGATGAAGTTGATGGGATTTACTGAACGGTGTTCTCAGTGGGTGATATAGTGTATTGCAAGGCCTAGGTTTACACTCCTGATTAATGGTAACAGAACACAATGGATCAATGCAAGAAGCGGCCTTCGACAAGGATGTCCCTTGTCACCTTACCTGTTTATCCTTTGTTCTGAACTGCTCTCTAAAGCTTTTAAACAAAGGGGTGGACAACTTGGCATTCAAGTTGCTAAGAATACAGATAGAGTTTCACACTTATTGTATGCCAATGACATCTTGGTATTTGCTGAGGCCAATAAGAGTAATGCAATTCGGATAGGGAAATTGTTTAATGATTATTGTGATTGGACTGGGCAGTGAATTAATTGTGGTAAATCAGCAATCCTCTTCAATAAGAGGTGCCCAAATTGGAAAAAGAGAAGTATTGCAAAGAAAATGGGATTCAGGAAGGTGGATTCTCTTGAATACCTTGGATTACCTTTAGTCATGAGGAGGTTGGTGGCTAATGATTTTTCCAATACATTGAAGAGAGCTCATGAGAAGATTAATATGTGGCGGAAGAAGCAACATTCGTTGGCTGGGAGAGCATTATTGATCAGAACTTCTGTATTAACCATCCCCTTGTATTTGATGACTCATACGGTGGTTTCTAAGGGGATTTTTAATTCTATTGAGCAAATGGGAAGGCGGTTTCTATGGCAAAAGGATTCTAATAGTAGGGGAATGCATTATGTCGCATGGGAGGAGTTGTGCTTACCAAGAACCCAGGGAGGACTTGGGTTTCATTCGCTGGCTAAATGGCAAGGCCCCCTCCGAGCTCGATTAGCATGGGAGATGTTGCAGAATTCCAATTCAGCATTATGTAAAATGTTGACAGCTAGATATGGGAGTGATATGTGGTGTAATACACAGGGAAGAAAGGTGTCAACTACTTGGAAGGTAATTCAAGATGGAGCAAGGGCTCTCCGACCTATACTCAGGTGGAGGATTGGTGATGGAAAGCAAATTGATGTGCTGCAAGATATATGGTTACTGGACCGCAGGATTGCATCATGGCCAATATTTATCAATATGGATGAAGTAGAAAATCTCAAAGTAAGTAATCTCTTGTATGATTCTTTATAGTGGAATCAAGAAGCTGTGGAGAAGTGTTTTGGAACAATTATGAAGCAACGCATTATGGAAATTAATACAATTGATGGAGATGGGAAAGATTGTCCGAAGCTGATCTATTCTCAGTTGAACCGCACGATTGCTACCATGGCTTACAATGCCAAGTGTGCTGTGGGGAATTATCAGTATAGCTGGTTAAAAAAACTGAAACTTCATCCTCGAGAGCGCTTCTTTTGGTGGAGGCTGTTAAGGAATGCCATTCCAACTTGTTCTTGGCTGTTTCACAGAAAGCTTTCGGAAACCACCTTATGCCCGTGGGGATGCAATGTGGAGGAAACTTTGGATCATTGCACTTCCCAAGTTTGAAGTTCTTGGTAGATGGGGAATTGGCATACCCAGGTTTAATTCTCTAAATGAGGTGATGGTGGAGCTCTCTAATATTGCTGATATAAATCCTTGCAGGGGCAGATTTATTGTTATGTAGTTTACCAATTGTGGCGAGCAAGGAATGATTCTAAGCATAGAGGCTCATGGCATTCTCCTTCGGTGATAGCTGCTTCGGTACTAGCAATCTTACCCAAATAATTTAGTTTACCAGCCTTGGAGCAATGGAACACTAACCAGCCTTCTGGGCTGCCTTCTCACAAACAATGGTGCCCCCCCCCCCCCTCCAGGTTGGTTAAAATTTAATGTTGATGCTTCATTACAGCCGTCTAACGTGGGTGGAATTGGGATTATTGTTCAAAATCATGTTGGAGCTTTGATTCTTGCGGCTGGGAAGAGGATCGAACACTGGGATGCTATCCAAGCTGAAGTCATGGCTGCTGTTTCCATCCGTGAGGTGCTTCTTGATTGGATGTATGAGTTAGATGGCATAATCATTGAGGGTGATTGCATGAGTGCGATAAAATGGTTGCAAAGTCTTCATGACCGACACAATAAGATCCATCTTAAGCTTGATGGACCAGATACTTCCTTTTTATGGAGTTCAGATAGGTTTTATTTCAGCATATACCTCGGGACAGTAATCGTCTGGCTGATTTCTGTGCCCATTTAGCTTTGCTTGGTAATTCCCTTTTACATGATGTAAATAATAGTGCATTCCCCTCAACTTTGTTATCCTTGTTGAGGGAGGATAGTGATAGGGTATAGGTTGTTTTTTTTAAGTTGAGTTACTTGTAATTTCCTTTCTTTGTTAAATGCAAAATGCAAAAGTTCAACTCCCACACTCTCTCTCCATCGCTCTTTCCCCCTCTTCCCACTCACTCTTTCTTACTCTATCTTTATCACCCCCCTCTCTCTCTCTTTGGCCCTCTCTCTCTCTAATATTCATCTCTCTCTTTCTCTCTCCCTTTACATATCCTTATCTCACTCTCCCTCTATCACACTATCTCTCTCTCACTCTCTTTCAATCAATCCCTCTCTCTTTATGTCTCTCTCCCTTTCTCACACTCTCTTGGACACCCTCACCCTTCTCTCTCTCTCTCTCTCTCTCTCTCTCTCTCTCTCTCTCTCCCTCCCTCCCTCCCTCCCTCCCTCCCTCCCTCCCTCCCTCCCTCCCTCCCTCCCTCCCTCTCTCTCTCTCTCTCTCTCTCTCTCTCTCTCTCTCTCTCTCTCTCTCTCTCTCTCTCTCCATGAATCTTACTCTCTCTCACTCTCTCCATCTCACTCTCCCTTCCCCACCATCTCTAACTCACTAGCATTTTTATCTCACCCTTTCTCCCTCTAAAATATATCTCACTCTCTCCCGCTCTCTCTCCATCTTTCTTTCCCCCTCCTAATCGCTCACTCTCTCTTACTATATCTCTATCACCCCCTCTCTCTCTCTCTCTTTCACTTTTTGGTCCTCTCCCTCTAATATTCATCTCTATTTGTATATCTCTTACTTACTTCCACACTCTCTTTCAATCCCTCTCTCTCTCTCTCTCTATGCCTCTCTCACACTCTTTTGGACACCCTCACCCTTCTCCCTCCTTGCTCTCTCTCTCTCTCTCACCCTCTCTATCCATGAATCTTACTCTCTCTCTCTCTCTCTCTCTCTCTCTCTCTCTCTCTCTCTCTCTCTCTCTCTCTCTCTCTCTCTCTCTCACTCACTCACTCACCCTCTCTATCCATGAATCTTACTCTCTCTCACTCTCTCCATCTCACTCTCCCTCCCCCACCATCTCTAACTCACTAGCATTTTTATCTCACCCTTTCTCCCTCTAAAATATATCTCACTCTCTCCCACTCTCTCACTCCATCTTTCTTTCCCCCTCCTAATCGCTCACTCTCTCTTACTCTATCTCTATCACCCCCTCTCTCTCTCTTTCACTTTTTGGTCCTCTCCCTCTAATATTCATCTCTATTTGTATATCTCTTACTTACTTCCACACTCTCTTTCAATCCCTCTCTCTCTCTCTCTCTCTATGCCTCTCTCACACTCTTTTGGACACCCTCACCCTTCTCCCTCCTCTCTCTCTCTCTCTCTCTCTCTCTCTCTCCCCATGAATCTTACTCTCTCTCTCCCCCTCTCTCTCTCCCTCTCACTCTCCCTCCCCCACCATCTCTAACTCACTAGCTTTTTTCTCTCACCATTTCTCTCTCTAAAATATATCTCTCTATCTTGATCTCTCTCTCCCCCCCTCTCTCTATCACTCTTTCCCCCTTCTACTCGGTCACTCTCTCTTACTCTTGTTTGATTAAAAAGTGTTGAGTTTTGAAAAGATTAATTATCTTTAGGTGATTTAATTTCTTGAATTTTAATTTTGAAATTGAACGCATCATTATGAATGATATATCATCTCAGGAGATTAGAATATCATTTTTGAATGAGTTCAATTTATAGGATTAAAATTTCATTTTGATTATCATAGTCAAATTCGAGCAAAGACTACATATGACCCTAAGGGGTCAAAATGATTGTTCAATCAGGCATTTAACTACGATGATTTGGATAAATTATCATTAATTTCATAATTAAAGCTACAATAATAATTGATATATCTTTTTAAGGAAAGAAAAT
This sequence comes from Dendrobium chrysotoxum, assembly GCA_019925795.1. NCBI lineage: Eukaryota > Viridiplantae > Streptophyta > Magnoliopsida > Asparagales > Orchidaceae > Dendrobium > Dendrobium chrysotoxum. Next base: position 4,919,525 of record CM034311.1, read on the forward strand.
ATCAATTACTATTGATCGTTTGAAAATCATGATAATGATTGTTGATTTTGATTTAAATTTTCCCAAAGATAATTAATTAAGATTTTGAAAAATTAATTTTAAAAATTGATCTGGGTTTCTAAATCTCTTATGAGCGCAAGCACTCGTAGTTAATTACATCATAAAAAATAGAATTTTCTTATGAATACTCTCGATTAAAATAGTAGAAAAAGTTTTATTTTTGGGATTTCAAAGTTTGATATCAAAGGGAGCAAGGATTACTTCCGATGGTCCCACATAAACACTTCAAAGCTATAAGTCTGATCTTTTAATGTAGAGTGGTAGGGACGTTATTTAAGATAATTTTTTGAAAATAGGGTCGATATCTAGAGCAATCCTTAATTGACCCTTTAACTTATGTTGGGTAGTATGAAAATTAAAATAATTTAATTAAATTTTTGACTCATTTTAATTTATTTCTAATATAGTGCATGCTAGTTGACTCAATAAATGCTTAAATCAAATATGAAGCAATTTTTAAAAAGGCTTAAAAAAAATTTTATCCTAGATTACACAGATTCCCCTTGACAGATCTGCACCCTCATAGGCCAAGTGGTCTGCCAAAACCCTCAAGCAGGAGGTACCTAACAAAGGAAAGAAAATGCAACAACATGCTATGAGAACTCCCGATGGTCCCAGGATTACTTCTTAAAACGTTAGAATTCCTATGTTATCCTAAAAATTTTAATTAAATTAAAGTAGCAAAAGTTTTAGAAATCCCTCACGAGTTTCCGATCAAGTTCCAGGCAAAGTCAAAGATCAATATGCAAAATCGTCAAAAAATTACTAAATCATGCAATCCTATATCACAAATCAACACATCTATTATTAATTAAATTAATTAATATTTAAATTAAAAGTTCATATAACAAGTGCCGCTTAATATTACAACCTAGGATCTGTAAAAAGTAAAGTGGCCGTGTATCACTGACAACAGTCCGGATTCTATTTCTAAGACTCAAGTGAATTTAAGAATGAGAATCTTCTCGATCTCCACTTCTTCATCCTTTTGTGAACTAAGATCCTTCATATTCGGATATCCAAATAAAAAGAAACTCCCCCTCGAAATAGGTATTTTCTTTTCCCTTTGGATATTTGAAATTATCTTTCTCTCCTCTTTGAAATCTAAACTGAATATTTTTATATCTCCTCTTAAATGTCACTTTGATTTACAACTCAATAAATTTGAATTACATTTAATAAAAATTTAAAAATTTAAACTTGAACAACCTATAGGGTTATCCTAAGCAATTATATTTAAATCATCCCAAGCAATTAATATAATGAAATTTAAAATGCTCAAACCAGTCATACTTGACTATGCTCTTTTAATTTTCAAATAGGAGCTTAGCATTCTGGAGCACCTGTAGAAATTTGATTAATTTAAATTTAATTTTGCCCCCCTTAATTTTAATGCCCTGTATGAGCATAACCACAAGCATAAGATTATATCACCATTCAAATCGCCCCTAACCTAAGGGAAAATCTAACGCCCATCAATCACATCACAGAGTATAAAAATTAAATAAACAATCATATTAACATTAACAACCAGCACGCAGTGAAAGCTCAAAAATCCCAGCACATAGCAGAAAAGTAAACATCGGCCTAGCCAAGATCTAGAAATGGTGCCCTAGCAAACCATCTAAAATGTGTGAGGCGAACCATGTGGCTGGGGTAGATCCTAAACTGAATTGCTTGTCATAATTTTCTAAAGTTTAAGTTTGTTGAAGACCAATGGAAAAATTAGTGTGTTGGAGTTTAACTTAAGATAAGTTTTTAAAGGTTAATTGATTGAATAAGTTTAATTAAAGAAAGATTAAGAATTAATAAATTCTAATTAAATTGATTAGTGGCTGATTTTAAAGATTGAATTAATTTATATTTTCCATCAACCGATTCATGGCGTTATGCCACTAGGCTCGAGGAACCAGGCCTCCTTAGGAAACGTAGCGCCGCAGCTCGGAGTAGTCCATCCTAAAAACCTTGTTGTAGTTGGATTAAAATTTTTAATTTGGTTAAATAATCAACAATAATTTGATTTAAAGTTTTACACCCCATTGAAATTTTTCGGAGAGTTGTGTCACCAAGCTCGAGGAACCAAGACTCCTAAGGATACTTAAACCCGCAGCCCAGAGTAGTCAATTCTAAAAACTTCATCTTTAGAGTGGCTGTGTAATAAAGGGTTGGTTGATTAAATAATTAATCAAATTTATATTTTTTAAAGTTTTTGGTGAATTAATTTTTTGGAATTATTTAAACATATTAATTAAAGAGGTCAAAAAGTGACTTTTTGATTAAGGTCAATTTCTAGAGTTTTGATATTTTTCTCAAATACTAGACTTAAATATGAGTAATTAGGCTTTGAGTTTGCTGGATTTGAATTCTTCGATAATTAGTTAAGAATTTTTGAAGTTTTAATTGAAATTTGAACTAAAGTTGATCAAAAAGTTGACTTTTTTATTTTAAGTGATTTTTGCTAATTTTATATTTTTAATAAATATTAGCCCTTATATGGAGTACAATGCCTTTAAGTTTGCTTAATCTAGAATTTTCTACAATTACTCATGATTTTTCAAAGTTTGTGTATTTATTTGAATTATTTAATTGATTTAATTAAGGGCCTTTTAATAATTTTTCTCCAAATGAACTCCCAACTCTATAAAATCAACTCCAAAAGTCAATAATGACCTAAGGAGAAATTTTCAAGTGTTTGAAAATTTTAGAGAATTTTTAATTATTTTTTAATTAATTAAATTAATTAAAAATTAAATTTTTACATAAAATTAAATTATTTATAAAATTGAAGTCAAATTAAAGTGATTTTAATTTTGTTTGATTAAGGAATGAATTCTAATTACTTTGATATGTTATTTAAAATTTTTTGATTTAATTTGAATTAATTATGATTTTTTAAAGTTTAATTAATTAATAAATTTTTTAAATTACTTAATTATGAAGATTTTGATTGTTTTGATCCAAACTTACTTTAAATTACATTGAATCACTCCCAATGATCAAGGATGGCCCATGGGAGTGTTTTTAGGTGTTTAGAATTTATTTGATATTTTTAATATTTTTAATATTTTTATATAATTAATTATTGATTTTCACTAAAACTTAAGTTAAAATTAAATTACAATTTCAATGATGGGGCTTTTACTTTTCCTAAATAGAGGATCAAATTTGGGTCAATTTGATATATTATTTGTAATTTTTGAATTTAATTTTAATTTATTACAATTTTTTTAAGTTTCTAGGTCCTAAAAAGGCTGAATTTTGATTAGTTTAAATTTCTGACCTAATGACGTCCAACAAATCTAGTAAAATTTGAACCTAAAGTGTAAAATATCACTAAGTTCAATATTCTGGATGTTTCACCCCTATTGGGTATGTGGAAAACATCCTATAATTTTTCTAAGTTAACTAGACCTTGGCCTTAATTATTTTTCCTAAGTGTCCTCAATTGGGTTTGAAAAATTTGTCATCTAACCCTTACAATAAATTATACATACCACAGAAAAATACAATCCTAATTCTAAGTTGGGTGTGAGTTATAAATTTTCAAGGTTTTGAGTCAAAATCTGACCAAATACTTTAAAATTTTAATTCACTAAAATCCAGCCATCAACCAAAGCTGAATTTTTATGGCATGTAAGTATCACACCATAGTTTATCTTGTCCAAGTTTGAACCCAATCAAATCACTAGATTGAGAATTATCAAAGTATTTCAATTTTCGTTAAAAGCTAAATAACTCTCTATACAGTAATCCAAATCAGTCAAAATTAAATTTTAAAATAAACTTGAACTCGAGATGATTCCAGCAAGCCTAAGAACATCAAATTCGAACAAAAAATGAATTTTTGGTGAATTTTGGAAGTTTAGAGCATTTAAATTAATTTTTTTAAATCAATTTTGATTCAAAAAATCAGATCAACGACCAAGATTTAGCCACGTCACCGCGCCTTCATACTGAAGAACCAGGGTTCAAACCCTAGGGATGGCACGCACTCAGAACTGTCCAGTCGGCCCAGTTCAAATGAACGGACAACCCAGATTGACCTAGATTTTTCAGTTTATTTTTGAACTGAAACTTCAAATGCTCATAACTTTCGATCCAACTGTCCAAATTTGATGAAATTTAAAACGTAGGATCTTGATACCCTAATCTTACAATTTATGAAGTTTCAAGGCTCCACACATTGAGATTTAGGAGAAATTAAGATTTGATCATATAACTTAAAATGAACATAACTTACAATCCAGATGTCAGATTTTGATATTCTTGAGCTTGTTGAAAAGCTAGAGAAGTCCTCTACAACTTTGTCGAAGACTCAAAAAATGTTTAACAACTAGATTTAAATCTGCTAATGAAATTCTTATTTCTCTCTCTTTCCTCTCTTCTCAAATTGGGTTATAGAGCTTGCAACCACTTTTAAAAAGCTTGGGGAGGCTTCTCTTATTCTGGAGAGGATAAATCTTAAATTGGATGGGTTTTTTAGTTGATGTAATTAGAAGTTTTGAAAGATAGGAGATTATGATGAGCTTAAGAATGTTTGTTTTGGCATTTTCCTATCATCCCTAATTATTGCTAGGAGTGATTAGGAGAGAGAGGTTTTAAATTGCTGCCAAGTACCCGCCAAGGCTATCCATATTAGGGGTGTCAAAATCAGGTTTCGGGTCAAGTTCGGGTCAAACCCGAATTGACCCGGGATTCAAATGGGTCAACCCAAACCCGACCCGGGTATGTAAACAGGTCAGAAATTTAGACCCGGACCTAACCCGTTGGGGTGGCAGGTTGACTCGACCAGACCCGGAACGAGCTAGAGCCTGGACGGTGGGAGGCGAAGCGACAGGCGGCGGGAGGGGCAGCGCATCCGCGAGTGGGCTGTCGCCCCTATGCGAGCTGGCGAGCGTGAACGTGCGGGCAGGCGAGCGAGCATGCAGGCGAGCGAGGGCGCACGGGCAGGCGAGCCAGGACACACGGGCAGGCGAGCACGGGCGCGCGGGCAGGCGAGCTCGGGCAGCAGCGCAGGCGGTAGGGCAGAGCGCGGGTAGCTTTGGCAGGCGTGCGGGCAGCTTCAGCTGGCGCGCGGGCAGCTTCGGCGGCGCGCGGGCAGCTTTGGCGGGCGCGCGGGCAGCTTCGACGGGCACGCGAGCAGCTTCGGCAGGGACGCGGGCAGCCAGGGCAAGTACGCGGGCAACGCAGGCAGCTCATTTCAACCGAGTTTTCGAGTCAACCCGGCAACCTATCGGGTCAACCTGAACCCGACCCTTTTTTCAAAAGAGTCGATTTTGGGAAGCCGAACTCGACCCATTTTGAAATCGGGTCGGGTTAAACCTAAAATTTCCTGGTCGGGTTCAAGTCGGGTTTTTGTGTCGTGTCAAATATTGACACCCCTAATCCACATGCATGGAAATATGGATTTATTAGGAGATTTTGAATTGCCAAGGTGGCATAGCAACCTAAGCTTGCATTTTGACTTATTTGACTACTTTGACTAGTCAATTAAGTATGTTGACTAGTGAGGTGGCAGTCAAATGTCCATGTCAATTATTTGGAATGGTCTTAAGGAGGCTTAAGGCTATTCAGTGGGAATTTGACCAAGTCAATATGAGTTAAAAAGGAAAGTTTAAGTGACTTTGACCAATTTTTTTAAGTTGACTTGGTCAAAGTATATTTGATTTGACTCATGATAAGTTTGGGTATATTGAAACTATGATTTGGAATAGGTTTGAAGAAATAATTTTATCAAATGGATTGAAAATATCCATTGGCGCCCTTAAGGGAGTATTAGGTCAACTTAGGTTGACTTGGTCAACCAGGTTGAACCAAGACCTAGATTTGGGTCCAATAAGTAAGGTTTAACATTTGGAGTTGAATGGAAGTGATTCCATCCAAAAATAAAATCATTTGATTTAGAATTATTATTCACACCTCCATTTGATCATTTTGGGTTAACTTGGTCAACAAGGCTTGATCAGGTATGGGTTTGAATCATATGCACTCCTAATAATGATTAAGATGCATTGAAAGAATTTCTAGGATTTAATTTGAAAAGGCCATATTGAAGTTTATAGAAAACTCCAAAATTGCCCTCTAAGGGATATTTTGATCATTTTGACCTCTAGTCAACTTGAGGTCAAAATGAATCCACCAAAATATATTTTATTGCTCAACCAGACATAATTAAGGGTTTGGAGAAGGCTCCAAGGTCAAGATCCACTGGATAGCAGGTCCAGTGGCATAGGCCGTAAATATTTGAAGGTTTTACAGTCTGAGGTTAAAGACCACAAATTGAGCTCAAATTTAAAGGATAAACCCTAAGGACATGCCTAATTAATATGCAATTGATAGATCATTAATCGGGGGTCATTTGACTAAGGTTTGAAATGTTTGAAAATTCATTAAAAATGGCTTTCAAGACAGGGTCTTTGAACCTTGAATTTTGATTTGAATTTATGTATTTGATATGGATTGATCGAAGATCTAGGTAGATTCTAGGATTTGGATTGGCCCTAGTGACCTCATACAAAAATGACTTTAACAACTCTATCTTTATCACCCCCACTCTCTCTCTTTTTGGCCCTCTCTCCATCTAAATTCATCTCTCTTTCTCTCTCCCTTTACCTATCTTTATTTCACTCTCCCTCTATCACTCTATATCTCTCACTCTCACACTCTCTTTCAATCCCTCTCTCTCTCTATGTCTCTCCCTCTCTCACTCTCTTGGATGAGTTTTTCTTTAAATGGTTTGATGGATGATTTCAATTTTAAATATTAGGGATTTTTGGATGATTTTTCTGGAGTTTTGAATTTTGATGGGTATTTGGATGGCATTTGAAAGTATTTGTGAACCCCTCCGGTTGAGATCTACATTCAACATAGCCATCATCGGGATGTGTGGGGTCATTTCTATTTATGGGTTGAGCCTTGTCGACTCCTATTTACCTACTTAGGAGGATCGAGTTCAATTCATTGGCCCGCGCAGCATCACTAGACGTCATGTGTGTTCCTACAACACGCTCGCCGAGGCCCATGTGGGTTGTATGATTACATGTGTCACTTTCTGTGTACCTATGTATATACAAATTAAAGTGCACGTGCGAGGGACATTTTAGATATTTTGACGCTGCTCAGTTGTGTAGGAAAATCCTCATTTGAATGCAGCATTCGATTTGAAAGCTCGTAGACATCTTATGTTTGCTTGTACAAGTGTTGCAGATCCAGTGGCATTTTGTAGCAGCTTCTAGACTGAGTTGTTCGCTGCTTTGTACAGGAAGATTGTCGTGCACTACTTGTTACCTTCTGTAGGCAGCTTGTTGTGCACTAATGAATCTCCTGCTTTTGCTGTAGATGCTGGCACCTCCTGGAAATCTTTTGTATTTACTAGTGGATGACATGTATAGCGAGTCTCATACGGTAGCCTATAAGCGCTTGTATTTGTTGTGCGTCACATGTCTTTATTTGTAGGAGAGCAGTGTATTCACTTTACGTGGAATAATGATCAGTTGCAAAGGTATTGCAATATTCATTGCCTCTCACAACACAGCTTATGGGTGCTTATGTTTGCCATATGCCAGTAGCCACCTTCTTGTAGGTAGATTGTTTGCTTATACAACAAGTCTACTATGACGACCCATAGATGCTTACATTTGTTGAATTTCTTTCATTCCTGTTTGCAGATGATACATAGTGCATAGAATGGGTCTCCTACAGCAGCCCATAGAAGCTCGTGTTTGTCGTAGTCTTTTCAACATTTACTTGTAGATGGCATGTAATGTAAATGACAGATCTCCTACGGCTATATGTAGGAACTTGCATTTGTCATGTCGCTTGCTTCTGGTTGCAAAGGGATCGATATATTTACTAGCCATTATATAGTGATTGATTATAGGGGTTTTGTAGCACCCATAACATATTGGTCATCACCCATTTGTATATTGTCATGCATACAACACACCTCCCATCGTCGCCAGCAAACATTAGCATTTACCATGTATTGCATCGTACTTGTCTATAGGAGGCTATGTTACTAAGAGACAAGCTGATATATTCATCTATATACTGATGTAGGGTTTTAGATGAGTTGCATTCATTGCATATTCTCTTTATGCACTTTGACTGATAGATGATTGCTCTCACCTGCAAACTATGTGATACTGAGTGTAAGGCATTATCATATTCATAGCATGCCTTTCATATTCATTTGCTCCACAACTCTATTGCTTGTGTGTGAATTATATTTTCTTGAAGTCTTGTTTGTTACAAGTCTTATACTTGCTTGGAAGCTCTTTGTCCATCATGATTCATGAGTTCAATGTTCATTCATTCTCATTGGTTTTCAATATATGTAGGGAACTGACATATTTACTTGCATATCACTGTTGCTTGAAAATATTTCACCACGAGTTCTTTGGTTTCATTAAATGTTGGCGCTCATTTGAAAGTTTTGAATCATCACTCATCATTTACACTTGTTTGTAAATATCCACCTGAAACTTCGGCACAAGTCCTTTATTTTGTTGATTAACACTTCTCTGGATAACTTGGATTCATCAACTATCTCTTTACACATCAACTAGTGAGTTATTGTATTCTTAATGTCACCTTGGTGTTGAAAGTGTTGTTGTAGGCATTGCATTCATCCTTCCTTACATACAAGTTGATTGGCAGGGCCATCACTTATTCTTGCCTCTTTCTTATTCATTGACGTTCACTATGCATTAATCTTCATTGCTTATAGCAGACCGAGATATTTGCTAGCAGTTTGATTTGCTGATTGTAGAAGCATCTTTATCTCTAGTAGATTGTAGGGATATCATCGCATTTATTTCATGAATGATATGAGAATCATTTAATCTCATTTAGAGATTAATTTGATTAAGTGCTCAAGCTACATCTATTATGACTTGCTTGTTGCTAGCGAACAAGTTGTACTCATAGATCCTTTGTTCCAAAAGATGGGTTGCAATGTGTACAAATACTATGGATCATTAACATTTGTTGTCTAATTGAAGTGACAATTGGAGATTTTGCATTGCTTAACATTATTATTGTGCCAACTTATAAGTCTCATCTTAGACATATGATGTTCATTCACTTTTATTTGTTCGATGTTGAATTTAGACTCTTTGCAATTAAACTTGATTCAAGTCCTTGTGATCCATTCAAGTCTTCTTGTTGTTTGTTCAGTTCATGCTTGAGTTCAAACTCAGTATGAGTCTTCTAAATTCATCCAAATCTCATGTGGTTCTTGAAAGTTCAATCTCTTATCATTTTAGTTAAGGTTTAAGTTAGGTCCCTTATTTGCATTTATTCAAATTCGAGTTCAAGTTCACAAGTCCACTGTTCATTTGAGTCCAAATCAAGTTCAAGTGTGGTCTTCTTTTCACCAGAAATTTTGGCAACCTCCCGGCGTCTCCCCCGTTTAGGGGAAATTACCGGAAACTAAGCCTTCCCACCACAACTAATAAAAGCGTGTATGGTAGGTGTCCTTAGACACCGCGGCCGTGTCTTCATTCCCACCACGCTAATAAAAGCGTGTATGGGGTCTTTGACGGTACATATTTCAAAAGAAGAGCAGTTATTTCCCCGTAGGTACAGAGCCGCGTACGGGTACGTAAGATTGTCCCCACCACGCTAAAAAAAGCGTGTATAAGGCCTACACGCCTAATCATAGGTGTCGCACCGGGTTCCCTTCCCACCACGCGAATAAACGCGTGTATGGGTGGTTTGTCGGCTCGACACGAGCGACGAGACTAGGATTTTAGGTGATTACTTGTCTCCTCGTAGGCGTCGCACCGGGGTCCCATCCCACCACACGAATAAATGCGTGTATTGGTGATTTTCCGGTGCGCCACGAACTTCGAGAGCGAGAATCTAAGTTTTAAGAAAATTCATACCTTCGCAGGGTCGTCGGTGGTGGCACATGGATCGAGGCAATGGAGGGCAGGCATGCTTCTTATGGGCGTTTTATTTTATAATTAATTACAAAATAAGTATAATTAGTTATTAATACATAACTAATTATATTTAATTTAAATTAATTAGATTTAATTTATAATTAATTAGAAACTAATTATAATTAATTATATTTAATATATAATTAATTATATTTACTTAAAAATTAATTCTAAATTAATTAGATTTAATTTATAATTAATTATATCTAATATATAATTAATTATAATTTAATTTAAAATTAATTATGAATAAGTTAGATTTAACTTATAATAAATCAAAACTAATCATAATTAATTATATTTAATGTATAATTAATTATATTTAATTTAAAATTAATTTTAAATTAATTAGATTTAATTTATAATTAATTAAAAATAAATCATAATTAATTATATTTAATATAATTAATTATATTTACTTTTAAAATTAATTATAAATTAAAATAATTAACTGATTTTAATTAATCATAATTAAATATAATTAATTATAATCAATTATAATTAAGTTAATTAAACAAAATTTAAAAGAAGATTTGAGCAGGATTAGTGCTTGATTTGAGTTGGATTTAGGCTAAATTCCTATAAACAGGATTTGGGAACTCTCAAATCTCGCGATTAATTAAACCACTCTATTTCCCTCTTCTGAGTTCAGCGGCTTCACAGGATTTGGTCGAAGAAGCGCGTGAGGGAGAAAGTTATCTTCACAGCCAGCAAGCTCCCTTCGTTTCTCCCGATCAAAATGTTGTAACTTCAGTCCGACAGCAAGGGAATAGGGGTGCAAACGAGTCGAGTCGAGTTTAGTCCCTTATCGAGCTCGAACTCGAGCTCGTCTCACTGTAAACGAGCTCGAGCCGGCTCGTGAGCCATGGGCGAGAATTTTTAAAAATTAGGCGGGATTTTTAAAACTTAAGTGGGATTTTTAAAATTTAATTAAAATTTAGAAAAAAAATATAAAATGTTTAACATTTAAATAAAACTTAGGTGGTTTTTATTAATTTTTTTAATATTTAAATTAAATAAATAAAATAAAATTATTTTAAAAATATTAATATTTTTTCGAGTAGCTCGCGAGCTCACAAGCCGAGCCGGCTCAAGCTCGAACTCGAGCTTGTTTACTAAACGAGCTCGAACTCGAGCTTGAGCTCGACTCGTGAGCTCGATAAGCTCGGCTCACGAGCCATAAATGAGTCGACCTCGAGCCGGCTCGACTCACTTACACCCCTACAAGGGAACATTGTCAAGGGTGTGAATGGCCAAGGAGATTCGACAGGGCTACGACACAGGCTGGTTGGGAGCTCAATAAAGGTAGGGGAAAGTTTCCTCTCTCTCTCTCTCTCTCTCTCTCTCTCTCTCTCTCTCTCTCTCTATGTGAACCGAAGATGCTTGCAAACAGGGAAGGGGCGAAGAAACGGAGGTAAGGAAGATCGGGTAGAGGTCGGAGGTTGTCGTCGTCTGGTTGAATCAATGAGAGGACAAGAATCGGTAACAACGACTGGAGCTTCATCAGGGGGAGAAGAAGAGGAAGAGCCAAGCAGAGAGCGAGAGTTTTGTGAGTCGTGTGAGAGGAGGGAGCAGCGCCTTCGACTTTGTTTGGTCACCTTTTAAACACGTCGAAGAGCAGCAATTGAGGCTCTGTGAATTGGAATCCCGGAACGGCGTCGAAGGAACAATGATCTAGCGGGATTTGAGTAGGATTGCGGCTGTATTTGAGCAAGACTTCAGCTGAATTTCAGGATCCGACGGATACAAGGTATGTATGCAGGATTTAAGACTTCCCCTTTTTTGCTCTTTATACATTGGTCAACACCCTCCTTAACTCCAAATCTTTGGGCCATTAATGTTTATTCACTTAATCTCCGATCAAGTGAATGATCTTTAGTCATAGGCCTCTAAGCCTTAGCTCTTCTATTGGACCCAAATACAATAGGAGCTTCTTTGTTTTTGGCCTTAAAGCCAAAGTCTATTCATTTCCCAAATTAAATAAATAATTTCTAGACTTAGACCCAAACTCTAAGTAATATTTTCACTTAACCAAAACAAGCGATTCCTCCTTTTATGCCATTTAAAATATAATCTTTAGATATCCTTTAGGAGTTTCCTTCTGTTGGAATTCACCTTACCCTTTTAGGAAAATTCCACAAAGTCCTAAGTCAAACTCTTAAGCATGTCTACCTTATCCTATTAGGTAAACATTTAACACTTAGGTTTCTTTTTATATAATGATAAATCATTTCACCTCAAATGGTGGAATGTCTACATTATTGGATCTTAGCATTTCATAAGTAGCAAGCTTGCCTCAAAGCAAGAGTGGCTGCCTATAGGTCCTTCATAACCCTTCTACATATGAAACAAATAAAAATCAAATAAAAGATTTAAATAAAAAACAACTTAAAGTAAAATCACCTCTGAATTAAAATTAAATATCATTTATTCCTCAATAAAATAAAACACCGCTTATAATGTGACATACCACACAACTGGCACACACTTAGGTGCAAAGCCCTAAGCATGCTAGGATTATGATTTTTATTTCCTGCACACGTGTTTGATATGTGTAGTGTGATGCCTATTAGATTATCTGCATTGTGGGCACTTACCCTTAAATGGATAGAATAGAGACATACTTTCTGTAGGTCGTCATGTCTAAGAGAGTGTAATTATAAGAAATGCTTGGTTACTAATGCTGCTTAAAACACCTCAAGGAGGCATAGCCAATAAGATAGAAATAGGGCTTGACACTTCAAGTGTCAAGCAATTCTGTTATGAATCTTTCATATAAATTGTTTTCTAATCCTCTTATATTTTGTAGATTTGAGTCTTTTCATTTTTAAAATGTATTTGTTAGACTTGAGAAGTATTATAAACCTGTGGGATATAGTTATAGGAGAGGTTAACCAGAAGGATACCCTCCTAGGTGAAGCTCAAGATGCATATAGAAGCCAAAGCTTGAAGACCCCACCAGTTGAGTCTATAAAAATTTGACTGGGTTATATAATGGAAGACAACTCAACTGTCAATTATAATTATAATTATAATTATTGGACTCTACACTTTACTTTCATGTTCGTTGATTTTTATACATATATACATGTTTTGATTGTTTATTGAGTATGCATTAGAAATACATGCTTTTCCTAGGTTTCTTCATTTGCTTTGAGTGGGAGTGGCTTGGGCTTTTTTATGTGGTAGGCTCATAGGACAAAAATAATTTTTCTATCAATTAACATGTAAACAATCTAAAATCAATCATAGGATAACTAATTTTTCAATAAAAGAATATTTGCATGGCTCACTCTAATGAGCCAAGTTTTCAAAAATAAAGATGATCATGTATAGCCAGTGTGTCTCATGTAGAAAACCCTCACTTAAGGACCAAATAACAAAAATCTGCATTAAATGAGTCACCCACATGATCAAGCATCTTGGCCTAAATGCTAAGTTGTAACCCCTATCTTCTAAGTCAAAATAGTTTCCCTAATGTTTATATGCGTTTAGACTAGACCTCATTGATAAAGTGTTGAAGGTATGATATCATATTCTTGGACTCATGGTCTTCCAAAGAGCGCCTAATAAAAAGCATCAGAGTTAATGACGTGAAATTTTACTTCCATGTAAAGCTTCTCAAAAGATATGGGTAAGACGAGACCTTAAGGTTCTTTATCTTTGTTCATAGAATCCTTGAGGAAATATTATATTTTTGTTTAGGCATAGGACATCACCTGCTAGCACTCTTGAGTGTTTTAGGGCTTATGAGATTGATAAAGGAGAAAGGATCAATCAAAATTCTATTGGTTTGGATATCATTCCTCTTTATTTATTGTAACATAAAATGATCGATTATTCTTTGTTGCTCCAAAGAGAATATCATTATTATTAAAGGTGATCGCAAAGGTACTTTGGGTAATTATTACTTATTTCATGTTTTGCTTAACAAAGAATGCTTCATATTACTCTAGTTGTAAAAGCTTAATAAGCATCTCACGAATGTCTTTAAGCATAATGAGATCATTATAGATGCTTAATAATGTTAATAACTTGCAAAAATGGGTCAAGACATTATAATCTACAATTACATTAGTAGTTATTTTTGGCTTATGCGGGTCCTAAGGTATAGCATCCTCATTAAGTTGAATATTTTTCTCATTATTTTTTAGTTTCTTTTGTTGTGGGGGAAGAACTTGTTTTCCACTCCTTAATTGGACTTGCATCACCTCTTCAAATGAGCTATTATAAAAAAAGAGGCTTTTGAGCTCACTTCTTTTTTTAATACTTTAGAGTCATCTAAACTGCTTCAAAGTGGTGGAGACTTGGATTTAAAGACCACATTTATCTTCTTCTCTCCTTCTTGATCAGGGAAATGGTGATGTTTTGTAACATGTTTCTCTAAAAAGTGGGGGGAGACCTCTTTAGAGACCTTCAAATTAGGATTGTGGAGAATGTTATGAGATTTATGATGTCCTCTTGGATCTCTTTCACCTCAAAAACTTATAACTCAACAGGTTTCTTTAGGGATGTCATTCATCATCTTATTTTAGGTCAAGATGCAAGTTGACAATATATTCCTCTAGCTTAACAAGTCATCAAGGAAGTTGTTCAAATTTATCAAAGGAATCAATATACTTTCGAATTTAAATCTTTGGTTTGCTCACCCTCTTCTTTTTTGATCTTCAAGATATTGATGCGGATGCTTGTCTTTCTCTTTGACTCTTGGGATTTTGTTATGACTGCCCTTGTTAGATAAGGGATCCTTTTGGAAGAGATGACATTGGTCTTTTCCCTTTTGCACTTAATCAAAATATTGTTTGAGAGATTAAGCTTAACATTGTGATAAATCTTTTCAACCCAATACTTGAAGACAAAATAATCTTTAATTAGTTGCCAACTCTTCCTCTAGTTGGGATCATCGCTTCCAATAAATTATTGGAGAGCTAGAGAATTCCTTATAGGTAGTGACCCCTCCCTTGGTTGTTGGACTTTCTTATGTATTTGAGATTGTATTTCTCTTTGTAACCTTATTATGACTACAGATGTCTCTTCAGTCTCCTCAGCTCCTTGTCATTGAGATGTTTCATTTTCAGGCGCTTGTTCTTGGTTATCTTAGGCTTACTATTCACCTTCTGAATTCAAGGTCATATTCCTTGAATGAGTGTACATCCTTTGAATATATTGATCTAATGTATGATTCGTAATGCACATAACTTCGACCATCTTATCATCAATATCTTCTTAAATATTTATGTTAACATAGTGCTCTTTATCATTATTAGGAGAATTTTCTTCACCCCAAAATGTTTCATCATAAGTCCTGTCAGTTGCCAACTCTTCCTCTGGTTGGGATCGTCACTTCCAATGAATAATTGGGAGCTAGAGGATTCCTTATATATAGTAACCCCTTTGCTGGTGGAGTATGTTCACGTGAGGACCTTCTACAATAGGATTATCCTTGCTCATAGTTTTAGGGTTATCTCTCATAATGCTCACACTTATGGAAATCTTTAGAAAATTTTGAGTACTTAGGATCCTTTGAAACCCATACTTGTCAATAACTTCCAATAGTGGATTTCTGTGGATTTGCACTAGGTAGTACATGGTGTTCATTATTTGGTCTAGAGTGTGCCTTTGGGGGCATTGGCCTTTATTAAGGTTGTAGAGGCCTTTTATTATAATACCTCTGAGTATAGTTTTCCCAAGGAGTACTGCTATAATATTCTCTTAGCCACTTTCTTTCATCACATGGATGTTGTCTAAAGTGCAAGCAATATTTTCTGATATCAAGATAATGAGAGAAAAGTTTGAGATCTCCATTATAAAGCTTTCCTAAAATTTTGTTCTCCGAGGATTGGATTGAGGTCGAGATAACATAAACTCCTTTAACTTCACAATTTTGATCAATTCCTCCATGAGGCCACAAAGGTGTTTGCTACAACTCGGGCTCTCGAGTTTATGATTTTAATGATAACAATATTATTGATTGCCTCTTTATTTCTCCTAGTATTTATTGTGCATACATATTTGTGTGTTGACTAACATTTCAGGTACAACATACACCGTTCTTTGAAGATTCATGGCTCAAAATTGGATAGAATAGATTATGTTGAAAGAGTCTGTAATTTTTATATATTTATTTTTAACTTCTTGAGTCAAGTCCTATAAGGGTGTATGATAACCTGGTGATCGTGCAACCACACACAAGGGGAGCAAATATAATGTTAAATATTTTAATTTTTTTTTACATCGTATTTTATGATCTGGATCGTACTGTACGATCTGGTGTTATAGAAATTAATTACTTTTTTTTAAAAAATAATTTTAATTTTAAAAAATAATTATTCGTACAGTACGAACACTACATCGTACTGGATGATCTACTATAATTAGAAACCTCGTCGTTCATTAAATTAGCCAAAATTTTGAATTTGAAAAGTTGTTCTATTCGTACTCTACGAACCTAATCGTAGAGTACGATATTTAAAATATTACCTAATTTAATCTTGTGATTAGTCAATTGAATTTGCTTAATTTTAATATTTTGATCGTATTGTACGAACTGGAACGTACTGTACGATCAATAGAGACGATTTTGGTCGACCCATAATTCGTCCTTGACGAACTGCATTTCGGTTGAACTAATCGTACTGTACGATTGGTTATTCGTATTGATGATCGTATAGCACTAACATGCAAATTGAACTGTTCGTACTGAATCGTACGGTACTAACAGATCAAATTCTGCACATCGTACTAGACGATCCTGCGATCGTACTATACGATCTTTGATGGCTGAATTAAATTTTTAGCATTTTTTGAAGCCCTCTATTTAAGCTCTTCAAAGACTTTATGAGTCTTTTGAGAATTCATTGAGTTGTTTTCTTCTAAAGAAAGCTTGAAGAGAAAGCTTTGGGCTAGGGAGAGAAAGGGTGGAGTTTGTAAAAGATGGTGAAGATCATTGTGGGCTTTAATGGAGTGTGAGAGGGGGTTTTCACACGATTGCTCCGGCAAACTTGCACCTGAGTTCCTCTAAAAGTTAAGGTTTGTCTTGAGGGAAGCTTTGGGAAGAAGACCTCTTTGGTGTCAAAAGACCCGGCTACTCCGCCACACCGAGGAAGATGAAAGTGATTTCAGGTTCTCTACCTCACCAGGAGGGTAAAAAGGAGTTCAGGTCCTCTGCCTCACCAGGAGGGTAAAAAGAAGTCAAGGTTCTTTTCCTGTGGAAGGAGTACGGTCCTCTGCCGCATCGAGTTGGTGGAAGAGAGTTCGTAAGGACTTCTCCGCCTAGCTGTGGGGCTAAATGAGAGACATATTGATAGTGCAACACCCGGAGAGGAGGACTCCGGGGAGTGGACGTAGGTCATGGTTTAACCAAACCACTATGAATTTAGTGTGCTCATTCTGATTTTTAATTTCGCACTTTATTTTCTGTGATAACTGCTTTGTGAAAATCTAAAATTAATATTTTGTTGTGATAATTAAAATATAATCATCATCTTTGTAATTGTTTACAAATCATTAGCTTCAGCATTTGACTAGTTAAATCATCCAATTAAAAATTTGAAAAATCCTTAAAAATTAGAACTCTTGGAGCATCTCGTACTTTCAAGTGGTATCAGAGCGGTACTCAAAATAATATTTTAGAAAACCTATAGAAAAATGATCTATGGCACACTTTGAAAATAAAAACATCATAGAGGGTTATTCAATAACTTGTCCACCAATTTTTGAAAACATTCCTTTTAATTTTTGAAAAATTCGTATATCTATATTTTTACAATCCATTGATTTCAGGATGTGGCATATGATTCAATCTGGATATTCTGTATCATCTCGTATTGTTAATGGTGTGAAAACTGATATTCCTTTTACTGAATGGAGTATATAAGAAAAAATTCATGCTCAATTGAATGCTAAATATTCAAATTGCTTTTTCTATGCTTTAATTTCTGAAGATTATATGATTGTTTCTACTTATATCACTGACAAGGAAGTTTGGGATAAACTATGCATTACATATGAAGGGAGTAATAAAGTCAAACAATTTAGATTAAACATATTATTGCATGACTATGAACTTTTTCGCATGAAATCTTTTGAGTCAATCTTAGAGATGTATACTAGGTTTACTCAGATTGTGATGTCATTACATGCTTTAGGTAAAGAACTTTCAAACTTAGAAACAGTCAATAAAATTCTATGTTGTCTACCTGATAAATTTGATGTCAAAGTCACTGCTATATGTGAATCAAAAGACCTGAATGCTTATTATATTGATAATCTGATCGGCTCACTCATTGCCTACGAGCAAAGTGTGAGTCAAAGACTTTTGGATGCAAGTTATGAAAATGTTATAGTGCTAAAAGCAAAAAACACAGATAAAGATGGCTTAAGAAGTGATGAGAATAAGAAAATGACATTAATAACAAGCTAATTCAAAAGTCTGTTGAAGCATAAGCATGAACAAAAATAGAGCAAAAGTAAAATTATAAATATGATAAGCTTGCTTCTGATATAATTTATTTTGGGTGTAGGAAACCTGAACATTTTAAAAATGAATGCCCCAATCTTAAGAAACACTTTGTAAAGGAAAAGAGTGAGGATAAGCAAATTGCAAAAAGTGAAAATGAAAAGAAACAAAAGATCTCCTAGGCAGACTTAGCTTCTGAATCATCAGAATAGGAGCAAGATGATGAGGTAACAAATTTATGCTAAATCGTCAAGGATTCAATTGGTAATTCTGATCAGGTAGAAGAATGTTGAGGTTTGTTTGTGTGTTTTATTTATGTGTTTATCTATTTTGTGTGTTTGATTTTTATTATGTTTTAAGCATGATTTCATGTTTTAGTTTTTTTTAGTATGTTACTTTCTTCTGTATGTAGTTTAACTTATGTGTTGCATTTTATCTCTTCTTTTTGATAATGTCAAAGGGGGAGAATGTATTGTGATTAGTTGTATTTGTAGCTTAATTTTTAAAATTTTCTGTTATATAGTTTTAAATATTTAAAAAAAATACTTACCTCTATTTTTTTAATATAATTCTCTTAGTGAGGGGGAGATTTGGAGAAAATATTTTTTGAATTTGTAAATTCAACTAATAATATTTGTCATCATCAAAAAGAGGAAGATTGTTACAACTCGGGCTCCCGAGTTTATGATTTTGATGATAACAATATTATTGATTGCCTCTTTATTTCTCTTCATATTTGTTGTGCATACATGTTTGTGTGTTGACTAATATTTCAGGTACAACATGCACCGTTCTTTGAAGATTCAGGGCTCAAGATTGGGTAGAATAAGTTATGTTGAAAGAGTCTATAATTTTTATTTATTTATTTTTAACTTCTTGAGTCAAATCATGTAAGGGTGTATGATAGCCTAGTGACTGTACACACAAACAAAGGGAGCAAATATAATGTTAAATATTTTTATTTTTTCTATACATCGTACTATACGATCTAGTGTTACAGAAATTAATTAAAATTTTTTTTTTGGAAAAATAATTTTAATTTTTAAATATAATTATTCGTACAATATGAACACCATATTGTACTAGACGATCTGTTATAATCAAAAACCTCGTCGCCTAGCTATCCCCAAGGGTCTTTGCTGTGCGGGTAACCTTTGCTGATCAGGACTCCGGTGATCATGCAATTTGTTAGGTCTTACATCCCTCCTATCCTTGGGATAGAGTCTTCCTCTTTCCCTTCCTCAATGGGTCTCTCCCTGAGGTGATCTCATGATGGTGGGTAGTCGTGGAAGATTCGACTACCCGATTATATTCCTCGGCATTCATATGATTGTTAGTAAGTTCTAACAACTTGACAATAGTATTCGACTGATGTAGATCAAGTGCACATCTGAAAGGACCCTCCATTAGTCATTAAGTTAAGGCAGCTTAGATGACCGTAGCCTCTAAATCGTTGATGTCCAGCATTTATCTTTGGAACCTCACTATGAAGTTTCTTAATGATTCCCAAGGCCCTTGTCTCATCTTCAATAGGGTTTGTGAGCTCTTTTGGCATTTAGGCTATGGCGAATTGTGTCACAAACATCTATTTGAATTTGAAAAATGAGGTGATCACTCCTACCGATAAATGAGTGAACCACTTGAGCGTCAATTCCTTGTGGGTGATATAGAAGAGATGACACTTAATACCATCATTTACAACCAACAAGGATGTCACAGACTCAAAGGTGATGACATGATCAATGGGCTCATACTCGCCTCGGTACGGCTCCAGGTGAGGCACTTTGAATTTGAGGGGTGATTCTGCTTCGGCAACTATCCTTAAAAAGGCATTACTTCGCTCTGATCCTAACTCACCTAGTTGATAGGCTATGCTCCTCATCACTCATCTAGGTGTGAGTGTGGTCTGCAAGTAGAGGAAAGTATCCTTTATGATTTGCCAACTCTATCGTTGCTAAGTTAGATGATCCTCTAGGAGTATCTTCAACTCGTGCTATATCTTTGTCCAAGGCTTATCTGATCGTCTTCAAAAGTTATTCTTCCATATCTTGCAGATCCTGATAAGAGATGTATTCCAACTTTCCATTTTTGTTGATGGTTCTTGTTGGATGATACCAAACCCTATTAACAGATGAGATGAGGGACTTGTTAATGAAAGTGGAGAATGGAGAAGAGCGGATGATAGAGAGTAGAGAGTAAAGAACTAGCAAATCTTCACTATCTCAGCCAAGAATACAAGAATAAGCTTACGGCCCAAAAAGGTCCATAACTCTCACAAGAGTCCAAAATCCTAATGCTAGCTATTCCTCATCACCCTATATTTATAGGGTTTTAGAGGTAGTAAGAAAGGCTACACAAAAAGGCAAAAAATGTGGGCCACATGCAAATGCAAGTACAATGCTACACACTATCCTAGGACACGCAGTGTCTTTTGATCACCCTCAGGAAGGTGAAGTCAACAATTTAACAATGGCCTACCATTGGGAGAGCTTAAGAGAGGGCAAGTAGGTGTAGGGCAAGTCTTGAGAGGGGGTGGACACACAGTTGGAGGGTTGTCTCGTGATGCTGGCGAGTGATGAGAGGCTAGGCATCACCCTATTGATGAAGGTGAGTCTAAGTGTGAGTAGGGATGGCAAGTTCCTAAGCCTAAAATGAGTTATAGCTGGAGGGTTGTCTCGTGATGCTGGCGAGTGATGAGAGGCTCGGCATCACCTTGTTGATGAAGGTGAGTCGAAGTGTGAGCAGGGATGGAAAGTTCCTAAGCCTAAAATGAGTTATAGCTGAATGAGTAATGGATCACTAAGATAGATGCTTTCTTGTAAATGAGTTTAGCAAAGATCGACGATCTTTAATGGTAAGAGCTTGACTAAGATGAGTGATGATTTGCTTTCTCGATCGAGGGACCTTTTGGTTGAACAGTGTAGGGTGAGTTCTTCGAATGGATGCGAGAGAGTGGCACCCTCTCCTTGGACGAATTCCTTTGGTAGCCATTAGTGAATTTACTAAGGCATCTGCTTTTGAGAAGGAATAACCTTACTATGACTCAGTTGCTACCAGTGAAGGATACCTATGAAGACAACTAAGGATACACAAATTAATTTTTAGTTAATTATGAGGTTCATTCTCTTTAGCATTTAAGCATAGTCAACATCTCCTTGAACTTCATATTTTAATTTAAAATTTGATTCCAATAAATGTGAAACACGCCCTAACCATAAAAAATGAGTGTTGTACCTATGTATACTATAGGCTGTTTTTTCTTTTTATAAACAATATAATTCATCATCAATTTTTCTTCCACACATGATACCTATCTTGTAGATGCCTTTTGTAGTGAGCTCCCATCAAGACATCCACTTCTCCTTCGCATGCCTAAAGATGCCTTCCTTACAAGCTCTAATAGGATTTCAAGAATCTAGGCATGAGCAAGCGGAGATGTAGGTTAAGATGGAATTTGGACATACCAAACTTAAATAAGGAGACCTGCTAAACTCATCTAGTTTAATATGCTCCTTGCATGTCTGGACAAGCATTTTTTGCTACAATTGTTGTAAATAAGAATATCAAAGTTTTCAATTACGATACA
The DNA here is from genome assembly GCA_019925795.1 of Dendrobium chrysotoxum. Classification (NCBI taxonomy): domain Eukaryota; kingdom Viridiplantae; phylum Streptophyta; class Magnoliopsida; order Asparagales; family Orchidaceae; genus Dendrobium; species Dendrobium chrysotoxum. The sequence goes on from CM034311.1 coordinate 4,941,576, forward strand.
ATTAAAAATAATGACCTTGATATTCATCATCCTATAATTGAGATGGCATGCATGTCAAGGCTTATTGATGTTTGTTGGAATAGTTTAGCAAGAGAGCATAAAACAAAGAAGACGAAAAGGAAAAAGGAAAAAAAAGACGCATAAAAAAGAGAAAATCCAAACTAAAAGAGAGAAGAAAAAAATATAAAAAAAAACTCAGGTTTTACTCTCTCTATCTCTTCCTCACCTCATCGTTGCCACACGTGCACAGGTATAATGCAAAACATTTAAAATAAGTACCACTGCATTTTGTTCCAGCGTAGCAGAAAAATGCAAAAGAATATGCATGTCTATTGCTTCAATGCAGCAAAAAAACTCTGTTTTTATTTTTGCAGGCACATGAGAGTCTATATATACTTTTCCAAGCGTGGTGGGGTACAAGATCCTTGACCAAGGTGTCTCACGACACCAAGCAAGCATGTTTTTTTCTATGTGATGAGAATGCCTAGTAATCTAGAAGGCATCCCCTACACAAAGAGACATAGGAGACTGTTGAAATTCGTATTAATAGGGGGGCTAAGAAAAACAAATAAAAATGATTTATAAGATATAAATGCAATAACATGAACAAAATATAAAATTGCATAAGTTATAAAACAAGAATAAAATTGTAAATTGTGAACGGAATGTTGAAAAATGAACCAAACACATGAACTCACTTATAATAAATGATGTAACTCATTAACAAGCACAACCAAAACCTCTCCTTAACGCTTGAAAACTTAAAATACTATAGAATTCTATGAACTCAAAGTGCAATGATGAAAATGATCTAATCTTCCTATTTATAGGAGTAGAATTGATCTCCCTAAAATAAAATACAAATATAATAGGATAAAATTATCACCTCATAATATACTTAAGAGATTCTTATGCATCTTCGACGCTACTAGATCCATAACACACATGCAAACAAACAACTAGTGATGCTTCAAGAAGCATTCAGCCACATCAAAAGTGAGTCACTACCTTAAGAAGCATGCATATAGCTCAAGAAACATGCCACTATCTTGCCAGGGTGCACAACTACCTCGATAAACATGTAGTAGTTCACAGAAACATGCCTTTGCTCTATAAGCACGCAAATGCAACAAATAAAGTATATTAAAAAATGTGCAATTACACTATGCAGATGCGTGTAAGTGCATTATGTAGGACATGAGAAAATACGCTAACACATCAATAGTGCAAATGCCCTGAAAGCGTGTTAATGCATCATGTAGGCACATCAAAAAGCATACATATGTATTAAATAGGGAGCAATTGTACTATGTACATGCACTAAGAAGTGTATAAGCGCATCGTATAAATACATAAAAAAAATATACAAGCACATCAAAAAATGCAAAAGTACAATTTGCAAATGCATCAAAAAATATTTAAGCTCGGAATGCATGAGCATCAAATAGTATAAATATGCATCAAAAAGTGTACACAAAAAATAAAATTATCAAAGTCAAAATTTCTATAAATATGCTCTGATTAAATACATTAAACTCCTATTTGAGGCACAAGAAGGCTACGTGGATTTGAATTGTACGCATCACAAATACATGAATGTATGTCCTATGTTTGCATTAAAGGTCATGCAAATGTATAGTGTAAATGCAAAAAAAAATATGCGTCCACTAAATTATATTAAAATATATAAAATTATGTTTCTTCGTATATGTTTCAACAAGTGTAATAAATGTTCAAATTTATTGTTTGAGAATTTTGCATAAACAAGAAATAAAATAAACTCAAATAAGATTCAATCCTCTACATGCAAGTTGGTAAAGTCAACGAGATCAAAAATAGTGAAATAAAAATATTGGACTGATGATGGCATCATTGACAAAACATCTTAATTGGAGTTGATTATATCTTTCAAAATGCCTCAAATTACAAAGCTAATCGATTAGGGCTTAAAATTCTAACAAAAATAGAGAATTTAATATTTACAAAATAAAAAACATTTCAAATGAAATTACTCTACTTAAACATCAAGCAAACTCTATCTACCCTCTGCAATCTTTTGTTAAGGGTGATAAATTGAGAATAATCTATACTACTAAAGAGTCAATGACTTGTCGACTATATCGCGATGACCCATTCTCAAACAACCTCACTAGTAAGAGTGTGACAAATGTTCTATAACTGGTGATCTTCCTTCTAAATGACAAGAAGAAAATGATCGAGTAATTTTGTTGCAAAATGGCACTATTAAATTATAATCACACACATAGCCTATAAATTAATTCTCCAATGGCAAAACAATATTGAGTAATGAAATATATGATGTATTTCATAGGGCACAAAGCCTACTGTCAATAACTTAAGGGCATCCCTTTAGACTAACATCTATCCCATGTGTACAAGGATCCCCTACATGAAACAAACCATGACTACAAATAAAGATCCTTTGATCAAGTTCGATTGACTACTTCCACTGATTAAATAGACCGCATGATAACTCGAAACAACGAAACCATGTGATCTTAACCAGGTGTATCATCATTCTCAAAGAACCAACATCTTGTCGACTGTATCGCAATGATCCATTCTCAAAAAATCTCTCATCAGTAAGAATGTGAAATATCTTATAATTGTTGGTTTTCCTACTAAATGATACCACAAGTAAAATGGTTATGATAGTGGCCCTTTCAAGTGATTTTATTAGAAAATGATACCATTAAATTACAATCATAGTCATAGCCTATTAATTCCCCAATGGAAAAAAAGTTATTGAATAATGAAATATAGGAGGCACTTGATAAGGAACAAAGACCTTTGTCAATTAAGGTTGACCTAAAAATATATCTTTAGACAAACATCTATCCCAAGTTTATAACAACCTCCTGGATGAAGCAAATCATGGCTGCTAATATGAATCCTTCAGTAAAGTTGGATCAACTACCTCTACTCATTAAGTAGACCACCTTAATAACTAGCCTTCAATTAGTATTAAGAGCTTCGATAATATTAATCAAACACTCATAACATTAAATTCAGTCGAATGTGATGAAAATGATGGAATGGATGAAACATTATACAAAAGTCACCAAACATCGCACTATTGATGAATCCAAAATGTCGAACTTACCCAAAAAAAGCACTCTCGTATGCACTGATGAAATGACATACTACGAATACAACATCATGCAAAAGTCACATGTACGTCACTCATTCGTGAAACGAACTGCACCAACACATCCAGAACATCGAAATTATTAGGAAAGAACACCCACATTACATAGGTTACTTATAAAGGAGAAATAGGTTACTTATAAAGGAGAAATGCAAAATTTGCGTGTGCACAATACAACGACATGAATTTTGAGATGTGCCAGAAATGAGAATACATGAGGAAAGTTAATTTAATTTTATTAAAATTTTATTTTCTTTTATTATTATAATTTAAAATAAATCAAATCAAATCCAACATATCCCATAACCTTCAAATCTCGCTAATATCATGATGTAGCACATGGATGTAGTCCAATCAATAGGGCAAAAGCAAAAGCACATGCGCAAGCCATAAAGGATCCATGAGGACTAACCGTGACAATCTTCATTTTTTTATATTTTATGAGTTTGGTATTATATGTTTATGTAATCTTTATATATTTTGTATTGTAAGTGTTATATGGACTCCATGTTATTATATTTTATTTTGTTAGTAATGATTCTATTATGTCTAAGATATGCTCAAGGTAGCAATGGCTAACAATCCGAGAGTATGAGTGTAGGAGGTGGTTTAGGCAGTTTCAAATTGGGGCCCAAGCATAGAGCAAGGGGGTTGACCCCTCCTTCCTCTTACCTTTCCCTCTTGTTTTAAGTTTGAATGAATGGATGTATCTTTTCATTAGAACTCAATTTTAATAAAAATCCTATGAACTAAAATGAAGCGATTATTATTGTGCTTACACGTTATAGAGAGAATTCTAAAAGGGCTAAAAGACTTGGTGGCCAATCATTCTAAGGAGGTTTGGTGATCTTCTTGGATTCCCTACATTGGGGAGTAGGTTTTAATTTTATGCACATTTTTTACTGCAAATCTCTATCATTTTGTTCTAGTGTGTGCAATCCATTATAAAAATTTAGAAAATTTAATTATCTCCCCCTAATTCTAAGTCTAATTCTACTTATTAGACCCAGCCAAGAAATTCATTTTTATTAGACTACTCATGTTCCTCTTGTCAGTTGACTAACCAAAACTCCATAAAATTTCACCAAAATCTCAAAACTTCCATATCACATTTATGAAGTTTCGTTAACCATTTTCAATTGGAATTATTGAATTCTGCTCATTCTACAAAAAACTAGTATCAAATCCCTAACTTTCCTTTATACTTAACATAACTGGCCTATATCTCTTCTAGAGCATATTTGGACTACTTAAATCGATTCAATTCTTGCCAAACTTTCACTAAAAAAAGTAGACAACATTCCCTTCAAATCATGCCCAAGTTTTTTGAATTTGGACATCTGTAGAAGAAGAATGAATTCATAGAAGTAGAATTTGCATTCTCTAAACATATTACAAAGCTTGTGACTTACCCTCAAATTTTATCCAACTTCAAAGTAACTCCTTTGTTAAAATTATTCTTAACACTTCTAATTATATTAGAAGAGTCCCTCACATCAAATAATTGATCACATCAATGATCTAAAATCCCTTCACAAGAAATTAATTTTTTTGGCAAGTTTTAATCCAAATTATCTAAATTTTTGAGGAATTTCTTGTTTTGGGGTGCACTTTGCCAATTTGGAGAAAGGGCGAGGGCATGTGTTCGAAGTGAAGTGTAGAATTATGCCACCATCAATGCTTAGGTTGCCATGTCCTTCTTTGGTGGTTTTAAAAATCATGGAAATTTTTGGACGAATAATAATCATTCATTGATTTACACGGGAGTGAATAAGCAAATTTTCAGTGGGAAGACAATTATATAACAAAAATTGTCAATTTGTAGTTTTTCTTGTTTCTTTTTTGTCCCTATGCAAATTTGGATAAGCAACAAATAGAAAATAAGATGAAATCATAAAAAATGTATAGTGGGAAAGGAGACTCAACCATCATTTGGATTTCTAGATTGTGGCATAAATAGTCTAAATAGTCAGAATTCAACTTTCTTGATTCTTAAAAGCTTTATATAGGTTGAATGTTCCTATTTGATCTTTAGATCTAACTCTTATTTTTTTTCTCTATTCTTGTAGAAAATAAAAACTTGGATTGAATTTTCAGCATCTATATTAAAGTCAGAAGAGCTAAGACCGATTTTCAAAATTGTTGGATTGGTCATGGATAGACTCTTGCAAGTATTCTACAAGGTATTATTTTTCCATTCCCGCAACCTTCCTAGTGTCGACATGAAGTTTACTTGAAGAACATTGAGTGTATTATGTGTAATATATCGAACCCACTACTATTGTTTGGAATCATTGAAGTCGAAGAGACAGGTGTGAGGAAGATGAAGAACTGCACAAGGAGATGAAGCACCAATTCTATTGCATGAAGCTAAAGAAGATGAAGGAGAAGAGTTCCTTGATTCCGTTGCTTGGTGAAGCAAGGAAGACAAAGGGGATTGTTCTGTCATTTAGAGTTGCAAGAGGCGAAAGAGAGGGTTCAACCCTCTAAATTGAGAGAGAAAGAGGGGGAGCGAGGACAAGGGAACCTACGAGAGATTGAGGAAGAGGGTCGCCAATGAAGCAACATGAGAAGTCAATGGCAAAGTCAGACGTGAGACCGCCAAACGAGAGCCACGGGCAGTATAACAATGAGAAAGAGTGTCAGGAATTAGAAGAGGTTTGTTTTATAAGAAAATTACTTAGTATTTTTTAAATTTGTAAATTTATTAATTGATATCAGGGTTATTTATTTTAAGTTTAAATTTTTAGAAATTAATATTTTGATTTTAAGAAGGAAGAAGAAAAATATAAAATAAGTTGATTATTTAGATTATAAAATTTTATTAAGAAAAAGAAATAATAATAATAATAATAAGATGCAAATTTAAAGAAAATAATGAGTAAATTTATATAGTTAGATATATAAAATTAATTTATTATGATGTATTTAAATGAGAGATTATAAGCATATATATATATATACATATATATGTTAAAAAGATGAAGATTTATTTTAGTAAATTTAAAATATCATAATAAAGAAAAATTATGTAAGAAAATAATAGTAATTATATTATATATTTCTTAAAATGTTTAGTGAAAATTTATATGCATAAGGAGAGAGAGAGTTTTTATTGAGATTTGAAATATTGTCAAAATAATGATGATCATTTCGAGATATAATCATATATATATATATTCTTAGTTTTTATGTGAATTTGAAAATTTAATAGTTTAGTCATAGAAAGATGTTAAACAATAGAATAATGGATTTTCAATATTAATAAAAGCAAAGATGAATTCGATTATTAGAAATAAATTAATGAATAATCATACGAAATTGTAATTTGAATTGAGAAGAACTTTCTATGTATTTAATTATAGGTATCATGTTATTGAAGTTAGAGCAAGGACAAAAAGGGAAAAAGCTATTTAAATAAGGGTGAATACTCATGTTACTAAATTATGATAATGGAATTGCTTCTTCTAAATTGATTTAATCACTTATCATTATTGTAAATTACTTATGTGTTATATCTATTAAATGTAATTGATAATATTGAGCTTGATGATATAGACTTCTAAAATTTAACACAAGTCATATATTGTTTATTATAAAATGATATTGTTGAATCCAAATTTACTTGATGGATGATACCCAACTTTATTAAAAGATCTACTTGGTTAGCTAAGAACCTATGGTGAGAATGGAGAGTAGAGAGAGTGGAGAGAATAGAGAGGATAAGAGAAAGCTGACAGAATCTCCACTATCTCAATTTGAGAATAATACTAGAAATGAGACTCAAGAGGCCTAATAAGAGGTGAAAGTACTAAAATGTTCCTCATCACCCTTTATTATAGGGTTTTGAGGTTTAAAATAAAGGTTATACGAAGAAAAATAAAAGATCCAGGTTGTATAGAATACTCATATAACGATACATGCTAATCTAGAACACTTATTGCCTCCTGATTGACTGCATGAGGGTGAAGTTAATAATGAAGTGAGTTGTTTATTGTCAGGCAAGCTTGACAGGGGTGAGTATACGTAGGGCGAGTCTGTGGGCAAGACCTGAGAGGAAATGAACTCATAGCTAGCGAATCTTCTAATCAAATTAGCGACTTTCGTAGAAGGTTCGATTCGATAGGTTTTGTTAGTCTTTCATCTCAAGGTCATCTTGTCATCAAACAAAAGTGTTTCTGTGGGCCTAAGGTTTTGTTGGTCTTTCATCTCAAGGTCATCTTGTCATCAAACAAAAGTGTTTCTAGGGATGAAAAGTCTCTAAGCCCGATAGTAGTAGCAGAAATGGGGTGTTTAGTCTGCGAGGCAGGTGTTTTCCTATACTTAGGTTTGGCAAGCTCAGACGGAGGATCTAATTGAGATGAGTGGTAATATGTTTGCTTAGTAAGGAATTTTTATGATTGCACAGCCTAAGGTGAGCTCCTAGGCAGATGCGGGCGAGTGACACCCGTCGTTCTTCTTAAGTGAGTTCTTCTGCTAGTCCCGGGCAAGTCCTTTAATGAATATGTTCCTAAGAGGGCATGTCCTCATCACGACCTAGTAGTTATCTGTCAAAACATCTGATATGCCAATCATGGGTATACCTCGATTTACTCGGCCCTTTGATAGGTGAGTGGTGAAAAGGGAGCATGAATGAAATTGAGATTCTTTCTCAAATTCATGAGGTTCCCTCAAAGATTCTACAAATCTCTAGATTATTGGTGATAACCATACAATATTCAGTATCATCTACTAGTCCAATAACACCAAAGCCAACACCTTAATTAAATTTCTTTCTTTTATATTTTAAGTTCCACAAATTTTCTAGATATTATACTTCGCTTAGGTCACATAGGAGTTAAATATATTTTATTTAATTTTTAATTCATATGAGATACCAATAAAAAGAAACTTCTATCAATTCATTAATAGAAAGATACCCAAAATTTACACTAACTTCTGAAGTTGAGTATGGAGTACATTGTAAAAGACATTCTTTCACTAGTCCCAATTTTGGTGCTACATTTAAATTTAAATCCTCCACTGTAATTTTTAACAATGTGGTCAATGTTTTATCATATTGATTTAATTTTTCATATGTAGTAAAATCAAACACATTCTTTTTTTTAGATCATCATCATCAAATATAAAATCTTTTTTAATGTTCCAAATGAAATTTTCAATAATTACAAATTTTTAAGCTGCAACATTCTTGTTTTGACTTTTTTATTGCCTTTGTTAAAATCCCCATTAAATTTTGCTCATCTTTTGGATTGAACCATAAGCCTATATGTATAATAGGCCTTCTTGGAGTACATGATGGTGATTGAGTTTTGATGTCCCTCATCTTTCACTCATCCTAGCCACTGTCAAGAAGCATAACATGACCACTGCCTTTTCTACCACAATCTTTATTATAGGCATGTTGAGCCATCCTATCTCCTCACGACATTGGAGGAGAGGAAGGACACTATATGATCTTTTATTCAACTTCTTTTAGTGATATTTAATAGGTGATAACTTGGCTTTTGAGACACTAGATTCGACTTATGTTTTGGTAGATTTAGAAAACACTACTTACCTTTTTAGAACCTGATAAGTAACATCTTCGTAAATCCTAACTTAATGTATACCAAATGCTTGTAGAGGTTCCTTTATGTAATGTTTTACACTATTATGTTTATATTTTATTAATGTAGAGAGGCAAAAACCATTTTATATTCATAAAGCTAAGGTACACCAAAAGTTTTAAAATTAAATTATTAAAATTTAACTTGAGTTCTCAAATCCATTATCAAAAGTGAAAGACTAACAAAACCTTAGGCCCTTTCTCCCTTCTATTTGAAGTCACTCAATATCATTTTATCAAAACCTAATTTCTGCATATAAATATTGAGGCAGGACAATATTCTAAGCTCATTATGTTGATCAATGCACTTGGTTCAATAACTCTATTCATTTTAAAGTTATCAACATCCACTTATGTAAACGGGGCAATTGTGGTCTAATGCTCCTAGAAGTAAATCTTCATCATAAAAAGTAATTCTAAGTATTTTTATAAATATGAAGCTTTCTTGGAGGAATCCTCAGGGAGTTGAGCCAGACAAATTTTAAAAAATAAGAAGAGACTTGATCAAAGCCACACGTATTTCAAGAGAAAACACGAGCATAAAAAATACTCATCATCACTAAAAGTTTTCTTACATGAGCAACTTGCATATATCCTTCCTTTTTTATCAGTTTGAAAGTTAAAATATCTTCTTCAAACACCAACTCTGGAGAGGTGGCGGCGAAGCCGTCGTCCTTAGCAACCTGAACAATGATCTCCTCATCATTTACACTACCTTTGTTTCATCCAAAGGAAGATATTACAGTCGAAATCCACTGAACATAGCTTCAGTAAGATAAAAATTCTTAAAACTTCGGAAATCTAAGTCTCTGGCCACTAGTTGTGTGTGTCTGACGTTCTCAAAGCCATATGTCCATGTAGAAACTTTTATTTACGCTCTCCAAACCCTTATGCCCTCCAAACCCTTATGCCCTCACTGCCCTCTTTGCCACCAATGAAAATCTCGTAGTTTCCAATGGGTTGTACTCATTTGAGAAACAAAAGATGATGGCAATGAGCATCGGATCAAAGCTCCCGGTTTTTTAGCATCGGAACAAAAGATGAGATCAAGTCTTTTTAGAGAGAGAAGCTCCCGGTTTTTAGAGAGAGAAGCTCGTTTTTTTCAAATTCCAGTTTTCCCGGTTTTTCAGCCTACTCTTCTAGAGGCGGAGGTAGATGGCGGCGAACGTTCGCCGGCCATCTCTGCCCTTGGAAAGGAGAAGTTCTTCTTCGGATGATGGTAATCCAGGGTTTAAACAGGGTGATAGCGGTGAAGAGGGAAATGTTGATCGAAAAGAAGAAGTTCGTAGAAGGAGGCAGAAAGGTCAGCTTATCATATCAGAGAATGACGGTGGTTCTATCAAGAGATTGGCTTCGGTCGCAGGTAAAGGTAAAGATGTTTCAATTTTCCAAGATTACAAGACCCCTGGATTGGATAGGCGGAAAGGATTTTCTCCTGGCAAGTCTTTTGATCCCGGTGCTTCTTCGTCAGGTATGAAAATTTTTGTTAACAGGTATGTGAATTCAAATGCAATCCCTGTCCTTGACAGTAAGATAAATGCGAATTCTGTATCACCTGTTAATAATCTTCTTCATACTGTTAAGTTTTCGGATTCTGACATTGAAAGACTTGCTGCCAAGTTCGGTGAGCCTATCTTGTTCGAGGATTTAGCTAAGGGAAAGTTATTTGATGGTGTTAATTCTTCGGAGCCTAGTTTTAAAGAGGTAGTTGTTCAGGGTATTTCTCATGCTAAGGGGAAAGGTTCTGTAGCAGATTTAACTAATCTTCGTTTGGTAGATGAAGGTAATTTGGCTGGAGAAAGTAATGAAGGTTGTAAAATGTTCCCTCCTGATAAGATTACTTACAATGGTGATGGGAATGTATGGAAGAGAAAATCTAATATTAATGTTGCCAATCTGAATTTTGGAAAAGATTTTGTTGGTGAAGATGAAGTAGTCAAGCTTCATCAGGGAATGGAGTTGGAAAATGCTAAATTACTGAGTAAAGCTCTGGTTATTAAAGTTTTTGGTGAAAGTACTTCATTCCAAGTGATTAGTATGGAACTTAGGAGGCAATGGGCTGCTTTTGGAAAATTTCACTTAACAACGCTAGGCTCTGGATGGATTCTTTGTGCATTTAATGATCCGGAATCAATTGATTCGGTTTATGCTAATGGGCCTTGGTATGTAAAAGGAAATATAATAGGGATGGACAAGTGGTCACCTGCTTTCTCACCCTCATCTTTGAAGGGTCTTTCAGCTCCTGTCTGGATCAGAATGCCAAATTTACCTCTACAATGTTGGGATAACATCAATATTTGCAGGATTGCTTCTAAGGTTGGAAAACCTTTCATGATAGATGGGAACATGTATCAGTGGAGTAGAAGGGAGTTTGCAAGAATTTGTGTGTGGATTGACTTAGATAATAAGCTTCCTGTGGGTGTTTGGGTGGATGGGTGTGGAGGTAAATTCTTCCAAAAAATTATTTATGAAAAACTCCCAAACTTGTGTTTTAGTTGTGGTAAGATTGGACATTTAGAGAATAAATGTCCTTTAACAAAGATTGATCCTTCTGCTAAGGAAGAGGTTCGGGTTTCTGAAGGTAATTCAGTAAATGTGAAAGCAGATGCTAGTTCAGAAGTTGAATATGGGCCTTGGATGCATGTTAATTTCAGGAGGAACAGGTTCTCGAAATTTCAGAAGGCAAATCAAGAGATGGGCATAGGGAGTTTTAAACCAATTTCTTCAAATTATAGGAAATTGGTGAAGTATGCAGTAGGAGATGATAAAGGAAATGAGATGGAAGAAAGATTGGCTAATGAGCAAGTTACTTCTCCTGGGGAAGCAGGGAAGAGGAATTCTGTGGATGAAAATGTGGTTAAAGGTAAAGTGTTGAAGGATGACACCAAATTTGATCTTGGAAGAATGGAAGGGGTTACTTATCCAGGCAAAGAACTAGAAGACTTTGTTGGAACTTATAATCGAGATGGAGGTAATAAGGCAGATTCCGCTGATGTGGGTCTCTTTACGCAGAAGGCAATTGGATTAGAAGATGGAGAAATAATTCAAGATAAGATATCTAATTGTGCTTTTGTAAATAATAAGTTTAATGTTCTTCTATCTGAAGATGGTGTTGATCATAACAAGGTCATGGAAGACGATCAATGTGAGGCTGAGAATGTGGAGGAGCTTGAGTCTAGCGTGACGGAGCTAGATAATCAGCAGGAGTTGTCGTATGGAAAGAATTTGGTAGGGAACAGGGTAAAGTTGAGAAAAGAACTACGTTCGTTGGGGAATGTGATGTTAAAAGGGAAAATCAGGAAGGGTGAGTTGAGTAAAGATTTTTGTGGTGGGTCTAATCTCACTTCAAAGAAAAAATGAGTTCTCTAATATTTTGGAATTGTAGGGGGGCTAAGAAGGTTGAAGCCTCCAGGTATCTACAAGAGATAGTGAAGGATAATGATGCTCTTTTTGTGGGCCTAGTTGAAACTAAGATTTCAACTTTTGATAAAGTGGATTGTAAAAAATTGATTGGTGAAGAGTGGGATTTTTTTATGTATCCTGGAGTTGGCTTCTCGAGAGGTATTATAGTTTGTTGGAAGGTTGGTCTAGCTTCCTTTGAGGTTAATGTAGCTGAAGAGCAATTGGTGCTGGGGGAGTTGAAAATCAAGAATTCTAATAGTTGGTTGATTGCAACGGTGTATGGGAGCAGAAATTCTAGTGACAGGAAGAATTTATGGAGCAAGTTAAATGGGTTTTCAGAAGAGAAGCTTCCTATGGTTATTGGGGGAGACTTCAATGTTATCATATCTCAAAATGAGAAAAGAGGGGGGAAGAAATTCACTATCAACCAAGGCTCCCTTGACATGCTTTCCTTTATGAGGGAATGTGATTTTCATGAAATTGGGATTGTAGGGCCTAAGTACACTTGGTGTAATAACAAAACAGGAGGAGGTCGTATTTTAGAAAGGCTAGATCGGTGTCTTCTAAATTGTGTAGCTTTGGAACGGCTTCAGGAGGCGGCTGTTAAGCACTTGGCTAGAGTGGCCTCAGACCATTGTCCAATCTCACTTAAGATCGGTTCTTCTAAACCCAAGAGGAGAAGGAATTTTATGTTTGTAGACGTTTGGTCGTCGTACCTAGCTTCTCATTCCATTGTTAATGCGGTGTGGAAAAAGCATGTGACAGGAAGTAATGCTGAAATTTTGAATTTGAAGTTCAGAAGAACTTTAAGATCCTTATTCTTTTGGAGTAAGGCTAAGCACAAGTCACTTGTGGACCTCAAGGAAAAATTAAAAAGAGAAATTTTGGATTTGCAAATTGAGGAAGTTGAATCGGGTGGCCTTTCAGATCTTAAGATTTGTTATTTAAGATCGAAAGTGATGGAGCTCAATGCTACTCTAGGCCGTCTAAGCTTATGGTGGAAGCAAAGGGCCAAAGTGCAATGGTTAAAAGAAGGAGATTCAAATTCAAAATTCTACCATATGTTTGCAACGGGAAGAAGAAATGGGAACATGATTACTAGCATTAAAGACAGTGCTGGTAGAATGCGTGAAGATCAACATGGGATTGAAGAGGTTTTTATGGAATACTTTTCTAAGAAATGGAGCTCTAGGAAATGCAGATTGTCTAGATGGCCTACTCTGTCCAAGGTGATTGACGGTGAGGATTGTAGATATCTGAGCAAAGAATTCGTCAAAGAGGATTTGGAGGAGGTGGTTAATAATTTGGGAGCTTATAAATCTCCAGGTATAGACGGCATTACTTATTCTTTTATTAAGACTTATTGGTTTATTATACATGTTGAGGTGTGGGCTGCTATTAGAGATTTTTTTATAACCGGTTCTCTTTGTCCTGCTTGGAAAGATACCAATGTGGTGTTGATACCGAAAATTAACAATCCTCGTGTGCCATCTAATTTTCGTCCTATTAGTTTATGTAACGCAATTTACAAAATAATTGCAAGGATGATTCTTAATAGGATGAGCTTTATTTTTCCAAAAATTATCTCTGAAGTGCAGTTTGCCTTTGTAAAAGGGAGATCTATGTCTGACCAAGTTTTGATGGCTCAAGAAATGTTTAGCAAATTCAGATATTCCAAAGCTAAAAAGGGTATGGTGGCTATTAAAGTAGATATGGAACAAGCTTATGATAGTATGAGTTGGTCTACTTTGACTCAGGTGCTTGATTTGTTTGGCTTCCCTAAAAGGTTTGAAAATCTGATTTTGGAATGTGTTTTGAACCCAAAGTTTTCAATTATTGTGAATGGGATTAATTCAAAGTGGATTGAGCCTAAATGTGGGTTCAGACAAGGATGTCATTTGTCTCCTTATCTCTTTATTTTGTGCTCTCAATTACTGTCTGAAGAGTTTGCTTGTAGAGGCAAAGATGTTGGAATAAAAATAGCTCCTTCAGCTCCTATGATTTCTCATCTGATGTATGCGGATGATATTATGATTTTCTCTAAAGCAAATTGTAAGAAAGTAAAGAAGGTAGATAAGATCCTGAAGAGGTATTGCAATTGGACTGGTCAGAAGATCAATATATTAAAGTCGGCTATGATGTTTGGTAACTCAGTTAAAAGAAGGACAGCTAGATCTTTGGCTAAAATTCTAAAAATGAAAGTTGTTAAGGAGATGGATTATTTGGGAGTTAAGATTGCTTTGAGGAGATTGGTGAAATCTGATTTTAGTAAACTAATTGCTAAAACATCAGATAGAATGAACCTTTGGGGTTCTAAATTCATTTCTATGGCAGGAAGAATCACTTTAATCAATGCATCTATTATCTCTATGCCAGTTTTCCTTTCTATACTTTCTCTGATTCCGAAAGGAATTTTGAAGATGCTGGAGAAAATGTGCTGGAATTTCCTATGGAATAAGAAGGATGGGAGCTTTGGTTTACATTATGTAGCTTGGGATAATTTATGTAAATCGCGGAAGTATGGAGGATGTGAAATGCAGTTGCTGGAGGATAAATTGGGTCCTTTAAGAGTTAAATTTTCTCTTAACTTTTTCACTAATCCAACATCTATTCTAAATAGATTGTTAAGATCAAAATATGGGAATGACCTTTGGAGTGAGGCTAACACAAGGTGCTCTTCGTCAACTAGGAAGATTGTTTTGCACGGTGCAGAATTCCTGAAGCCAATTTCTAGGTGGAGAATTGGTAATGGAGACAAAGTGGATACCTTCAAGGATCATTGGATCCTGGATAAAAGCATTAACAGGTGGCCGACCTTTGTTGTGGTTTTGAGTCCAGAATTTCAACATGTATCAACTTTTATTAGTGAGGGTAGGTGGGACTTGAACAAGTTAAAACTTTGTTTCGGTCTACCTCTGATTGAGCTAATTACAGATATTCCTATACTATTAGATAAAGGTGAAGATCAGCTGGAGCTATCCAAAAAAATATCTGGGAAATCAGTAGCAGCAATTGCTTATGAAAAAAAATTTGAAGAGGAATGTGAAGATGAAACTTGGAGCTGGAGAAAAAAGCTAAAGCTGAGACCGCAGGTGGGTATTTTCTGGTGGCGTTTGTGCAGGAATGTCATTCCTTCTTTTGGGTTCTTGTTGTTTCGCAGGTTGGTGGAGTATGGAGGGTGTCCAAGAGGATGCGGAGGAGTGGAAGATGTAGAGCATGTGGTTGTCCATTGTTTCAAAGTAAAGGATGTTATAAAATTGTTATCTGATTGGAATTTTCATATTCCTACTATTTTACCTCTTGAAGATTGTTATAAGAAGATGAAAATGATGGTTGAAACGAATCCTTTCTTGGGAAATCTGTTATGCTCGGTGGTTTTTCTTTGCTGGAAAAGTAGGAATAAGTTGGTCCATGGAGGTGTAGAAGACACCATTTCTACAATAGCTACCAATTCAATTATATTGGCGGTTGCTTCATTTGATACCTGTTTTATTCAGGAAAACTGGGATGCTAATCAGCTGTACAAGCTGTCCCAATTGTCTTGGCATCCTCCTCCTCCTGGATGGATTAAGGTGAACGTTGATGCTTCAGTCCAACCTAATAACAAGGCTGGTATAGGGGGAGTTTTTAGAGATAGTCAAGGACGGTTTTTGGCTGCTTTTGGTTTCGGATGTCTGCATTGGGACTGCTCTCAGACAGAGTTATTGGCAATTATTGCTTTGAGGAATTATATTCAAGATTGGATGTTTGAAGCAAATGGATTGGTGATTGAAGGAGATAATTCAAATGTTATAAAAATTTTTCAAAGATCCATGAAGAAGCATTTTCTTTCGGATGAGTTTTTAAAGCCTATGGACTTAGATTTTCTTTCAAATTTTAAGCAAATTATTTTTTCTTGCTCAAAAAGAGAATGTAATAAGTTAGCTGATTTATGTGCTAACTATGCTTTGATTTCTTCTTTTTTTTTGGGATGATGGCTATTGTAATAAAATTCCTCCTTCATTTTTAGCTTTGTTGAAGGAGGAATGTAGTACTGTGTAGCGGTTTTAATAAAAATTTTGCTAATTGCACTTTCAAAAAAAATGAGCATCGGATCATTGGACTTGTGTCCTATGGCTCTCCAATGTATGAAAATACATTCATAGTAGAGTCTTCCTTCCCCTACGATCAAACCTTAGGCTAGACGTCATTATTCAATCATAAATTGAATGCATAGCTTTTATTCTTTTAATTGCCACAATTGCATTTCTTTTCTAGCAAATCGTAGGTTATAACAAAATTAGCCTAATGATATAGGAACTTTTACTGGTTATAATTTGTAAATATTTCCTAGATTTTGTTAAATGCCCAAAATTAAGTTTAATTAATTTAGAAAACCCAAAATTTACTATGGGACCTCTCATAGACCCTCAAGCCATTCCCACCAATCTTCTCATAATTAAATTTACAGCAATTAAAATCACCTAACACCACCCAAGGTAGGTTAGATTGAGGGCCTAACATTAATAGTGGACAAGAGATCAGCTCTTTCCAAAGGAGAGTTTACAGCATAGACCATAGAGAGGAGAAAGGTTTGGTTATTGCATACTAAATCCTCCTATGCATATGCTGAGAAGTGGTTATGAAGAGTTGGTTGAGCAAAGCCCTTGGCATCGATAAAGGTGTTAAGGGGCTTTATGAGGTTGAGGGAATGAGGAAAGGATGTATAGAATGAGACATGAGAGTGCATATAAGAGTTCCCAGCATCAATAGGCAATTTGGACAAGGGAAACAAGGTGTGTTTTTGTTTATCTATAGGATCAACGGTTTGGTTTTTGTTATCGATGGTGGAGGGAGTATTATGAGGCTTTCTACTTCTACTACACCCTCTAGGAGGGTCAATGGACTATGGTTTTTGAATGTTGTTGGTGGAGCTAATAGTTGTGAGGAACACAAAGGATCCATAGCCAAGAAAACAATAGGTTTTCAATCATATAAAATTTTTAGGGTTTGTTCATTTCCAAAAATCGATATAGAAATTTCATCTAGAAGAGGGGCATTTTTCTCAACTTAAACACAAACCCTAGCAAATGTAAGTCGGGTTTTTGCTATCATAAGGGGATTTTTTAAGGTCTTCTCTACTTGATGTTTATTTTATTAGTTGTGAATGAACAAGCTTTTTTTATTAGCATTGATGATCATAGACCTTTTTTATTTTATACAGTTAACCATAGCCCACTTTCCATTACAATTTAAAAAAACTAAAGGTAATTTTTTAACAAACTTGCTATTTTTTTATGGCAAGTCTTCATTATAAGTTTTTCTTCTATTTCTACTTTCAAACTTTAATCAAATTATTTTGTTTTAATCTTAAAAATTTTGCATAAGTAGGATTATGTATTCTATCTTATCAGACATCAATCTACAAATAATATATAACTACAATATGGTACTAGAATAAGAAGACTTTTTATTTGAAAATTTAAATTTTTAGACCATATATTACCACACACATCACACTATAAAAATAAGCAATTGTAATATGTCGGTCAGAAAATAAACAAATTTTTAGAGAGGATTTTAATTTTTGAAGATTTTGGATTTTGGACCCTCATTCTACTATACACATCAACCTACAAGATATGTAACTGAAATATGTAAGCTAAGATAGGAATGATTTTTTTCAGAGACAAATTTGATTTGAATTTTAGAATTTTTGAATCATGTGCAAGTACACATAACAAGTTACAAGAGCATGTAATTGCAATAAATATATTAGGGTTGTTAAAAATGGGTTGATGGGTTGGGTTTAGGTCTGATCCGAAATTGACAAAAATCAAATCCAATCAATTTGAACCTGACCAGTTTAATAAATAGGTCAAAAGCACTAACCCGAACACGACTCGCTAGCAAGTTGAGTGCCTTATTAACCCATTTTGGTTAAAAAATAATTTTATAACTTATTAAGTTTAAAATTTAAGATATTTGATAAAAAAATAATAAGAATATACCAACATATATATATATATATATATTTTTTTTTTCATGTCCAAAATAGGTTCGCAGGTCAATCCGAACCCGACCCGTTAAATAATTGGGTTAGAAAACCCAACTTAAACCCAACCCGTTTATTAAACGAGTCAACCCAAATTTTTCAGGTCAAAAATTTGAGTCGAGTTGGTAGATTGGATCAATTATTGACACACCTAATATATATTAACGCATGGACATATTTTCTTAAGAAAAAATTTTAAAGTTTAAGAATTTTTTAACCCCATGTTAACATACACATCAAGCTACAAAAGGTTATAGTCGTAACATGCATATTAGTACAAGGAGAAATTTTTTTAGGAACAAAAAATTTTTATTTTGAGAATTTGAATTTTTGAACCCTGTCCTAACAAACACATCAAGCTACATAAATATATAACTACAATATATTTGTTAGGACAAGAAGAAGATTTTGAAAAATAGATTTCTTATTTTGCAGAGTTGAATTTGTGGATCCGATACTAGCAAACACATCAATCTATAAGAATATGTAACTAAGGATTTTGAATATTATTTTTTTCAAAAAGTCTAGTGAGACTCAATTTCAAACTATTCTATAATCAAACACGCAAATATCTATAGCACACTAGTTTGGTTTTTCAAAAAATCATGAAGTTTATTATATATAAATCAAGAGATTTGAAATATCGGTTAACGTTCTAGTGTCACTTATTTCATTCTCTAATAAAGGGTTTCAATTTTCAGTTCAAGTCAAAATTTTAATCAAGTCAATTTTAGTAATTATTTTTAGTTTAAATTTGCAATTAATGATTTAAGGCTTGCAATTCAATAGAAAGTCACGCATAATGTAGAATACAAGAAAATAAATTACATAAAGTATAGGAAAACAAAAGGAAGGAAAAGAAAATTACAAGAAAATAAATATCCTAACATGGAATTTCCAAGACGAATGTCATATTCAATATCTAGTGTATGCTAGGTCATGTGAGTGTCACTCTATTATTGGTTTAATTGTTTTAATTTTTTATTTTTTAAACTTATTTAATTTTTTTACCCATGGGTGATTCAATTCAAATTTTAATGTTTTACAATTTTCTTTATTTAACTTTTTACGTTTTTACGATACTATAAAAGAATTTTTTGTTTTTGCTTTTATATTGACTAAGTCAAGGCAATTTATTATTTACTATGATTTTATGAGTTCATCAAAATCTATTTTGAACTTTTCCTATTTTTCTTAAATTCTTAATGAATTTTCTTGTTTTTTGCTCAATTAGGAGATTTTCTTAATCTAAGGGTAAAGATGATGTGTTTATTGAAGTATTTATTTAGTTTATAGTTCTTAATAATTTTATGCGCCTATAAAATTTTGTTTGAATTTTTTTTATTTTTCTAGAATTATTATTGAATTTTTTAATTTCTAGGCCAATTAATGATGCAATTTAACCTTAAGAAATGGGGATGAGATGTCTATGTCAACTATGGCTAAGTAAGACACAAGTAAACTACATGTGGATTTTAATTTTAGAGTCGGGTGACTAAAATAGCACTTATGGTTGCTAGATAATCTAAAGTCAGATCTAGGTACCGAAACCTAAAAAAGTTCGAGATGAGTTTGTTTTAATTTTGGATTTGAATTGATTTTGTTGATTATGATTTAGATTTGAATCAATTTTGTTAATTATGACTTAGATTTGAATCGATTTTATTTAATTTTGATTTAATTATGATTTATTTATTTAACTTTTATTTAATTTGAACATGCAGGTTTAAGATCTAATCATATGTTTGATTTAAATTCAAGAATGAATTTATATAATTGTAAATTAATTGATTTAGTTCAAATTTATTTGGTTTTAACTTTCAATTTTATTCAATTTTAAAATATATGTATTACATGTGACTTATGTTAAGAAATGTAGAGATAAACCTAAAAAGACTTGGTTAGAAAATATTAAAAATGACCTTTATTAGATTTAAATGAGAATTTAATTCTTAACAGGACACAATAGAGAAAACAGATTCATATAGCCGACCCCACATAATGGGATAAAGGCTTTATGTTGTTGTTATTGTATAATTGATCTGATTTTAGAGATGATTTTAAATTGATTAAATTGAATTGATTTAACAATGAAAAATCAATTTGACTTTACAAAATGTGTTTAATTGACTTAATCTTTTATTAATTGAATTAAATTTGTCTTTCAAAAATAATTTTGGGATAATTTAATTCTAAATCCTATTTAAAGTTTAATTTTGATTTATATTCAATATAATCATTTTAAAAACCATTTATGAATTTGATTTCCTAGGTGTCCAGGGCTTCTATCCTATAATCATATGCAATCATGTAAAAGTAGAAGTAATCCTATCTAATGTATATTACCTTGCTTATAAATCAAAAAGAAAATTTATGGAGCATAAGAAACACATCTTAGTAGGGGCTATGATTGACTAGACATATATATACTTGTACTTGTATAGCTGAAAGTCGGAAGGTATCAATAACGCTAATGTGATATACACTGAATATCACTCGGATGTAACACAAAGCAATATATATATATATATATATATATATATATATATATATATATATATATATATCATTTAAGGTGATGAAATGTCAAAATTCATATGCATATCAATGCGATAGTTGATGCATGAAAACAATCATTCAAGCAAACAACGTATACCAAAATTGATGTTATCCATTTAGCATGCATTATTCCCAAATTTATAAAATCAACAAACACTAATCATTTAAAATGATCTTTATGTGCTCACAACTATGTTCATTGTTATGCATTCAAGTATAATGATTAGGAATATTAACACCTTGATTGATGGAAGCTTCCAAATCAAACGAGATCAATTTATGAATCTTTATTTGTAATGAAAATTGATCAAATTACAAACAAATTTAAACTTGAAAGAATTTGAATCTATATGCATTTTAGTATGTATAAATTTCATTTTAACAAAATTAATACATGAAAATTCCTAAAATGAATAAATTCTGATCACATGTTAAATGTAAAATTAGATTCTATAAGATTTTCTCATATTAAAAGGATATTCAAGCAATAAAATTTTGTTAAAAGAAAGGAGTTTTACCTTTGTGAAGGCGGCCGGATGCTGCATATTTTGAATTATGTTCATCATTATATATATAACCAATGTAATTCCTCATGAAAAGTATATGTTGAAAGCTCCCAACCAAGCTATTTTCAGCATCCTGAACAGTGTTGTTGAACCAAAAAAAAAAAAAACATTAACGAGCACAGCTATAAACAACTCATCTAGATTCTCAGTACTTACAATTGAATCTATGCATTTATCCCTTCTGGTCTTCAAGCTTACATGATAATGTATTCCCAACGACAGGTTGATACATGTATTTTCCAATTTCTGTAGACTCAAATGCCATTATGCAAAGAGATTTGCTAGCTTGCATTGAGAACTGTGGTAACATTGGCCTCTAAAATTTCAGGAAATTTTGTAGACATTTTATAAAACTTCAAAATTTATAATCACTTTTCCTTTGTTTTCAATTCTCAGTCTCAAGCTTCTTGACAACATTTCCTCCTCCACAATGGCAGTCTAGGATTCTCCAATATTAGCAAATCCGAAACGACGATAGAAAAGAGCTGCAGTTGAAGCTACTGATCCAACATCTCGACTCTGATTATTCCCATTATAGGAATTCAGAGTCAGTATGGTTGTAGCCATGATCTATGACTGACTTGACATCCATGTTAAACTTTCAGGTGCTTGTTCAAATTTCTGAAGAGGTGTTGTTTCATATGCTCAGCTGCTCCTATTGCTGAAATCAGTACTCTGAACTTGACAGCAGCAAGAACTTACTCCACTCCTGACAAAAATTACTTTCATAACATAAAGGGGAAGACAAGATTGTGTGCTGGCAAGCTAGAAGTTGGAAGGAAAGAATTGAGGAGTTCAACAGCTGGATGAAAAGGAGAAGAAAAGAAATGAGGGTACATAATAATAAGGTTGGCTAGCTCCCATTGGACACCCAATCAAACCCCTCTGAAGCAAACGTTACATGCTAGCCTCTTTAGCAAAGCTGCAGCTTTCTTCTTTCGGTTCCTCTTGATTGAAGGAAGCAACAAGCCAAAACCTGCACTGAGTTCTAACTGGAAGCAACAAGCCCCAATTGCACAAAAGGCCATCGATGGGCTCCAACTATGGTGGAAGGGACAAATCCCAGTCATCATTGCCCAAAGTAGCAAAAATTGCAAAAATGAAGCTCACGAAATCCCCATCATCTTGTTTTCACTACGAAGAATAGTTACAAGAGAAACAAAATTATAACTCAGTACCTAATGAAAGTAAGCAGTTGAGCTACAACAAAAAACCAGCAAGGCACAACCCCCAAAAAAAGGTGAACAGTTATGAAAGGAATAAGAGAAGAACACGAACTCTAGACTCAGGCAGCCAAAACTATGTAATGCCTAATCATTTTGAGAGTCAAAATCAAGAGCCCCGGTTGCCAAAAAGGCCATCTGCGGGCTCCAGCTATGGTGGAATGGACAAATCACAGTCATCATTTCCCAAAGTAGCAGAAATGAAGCTCACGACATCCCAGCATCTTGTTTTCACATTAGTGGCCCTTTTGATGTTATTCGGAATAGTGGGTATGCAATTGATGTTATGTCCAAACATTGTTCCATTTCTTTCCCTCCGAATAAAGTAATCAGCATTTAGATAAAAGAGATTTAAGTTTTGAAGATAGAGAAGCGTGCTGCATATCTTCAATTAATTCAAAAATCTAGAGCATACTCGGTCTAAGGAGAAAGGAGGAAGCAACACGAAGGATATTGCAAAGGATAGCATAAATGAAATCACATTAAAAAAAAATGTTTAGTTTTGTCTTAGGTCAGAGAGTCAAAACAGCACCCCACCTACCATATCCCAAGAGAACATATTTTGTGCCATATAAATTTCCCCCAAGAGACCCTAACATTATTAGCATAGTAAGCTTGTATGAAGCACGTAAAGTTGGGATTCAGAGACCCACACCACAAAATAATACTGAAATAGTATCAGCTTCCATATTATTGCCAAACTGCACTTTAGATATAGTATCGAAAATCACAATAGAGCGGATCCCAGGATTGCACTGAGCACCATTAATAATGATAGAGGAGAAGGGAGTAAGACTATTAAAACCAAAGAACAGGATGGATCCAAATATGATTTCAAATAAACTTTTCCCTTCGCACCACTGAGTCCCAAATAATAAACTTTCCCTCATCTTTAACAAGATAATTAACATAAGGTTTAATGGATCCAGCGAGAATTTTAAGATTTCCCAGAATTTGGTGCCTTTAACCATAGAGTGCCTCCAAATAGAACCATATTTTGCATTCCACTAACTAGAAAGGAGACTTTGACCATCCCAAAGTCTCCAAAGCAGAGAGCAATTGATAAAGAACTAAACGTGTTTGTTGATGTTTTATCTTTGAAATTATACACTTTTGAAAGAACAAGAGCAATCAGTCACTTCCAACGATTTAAACGATGAATGAAAATAGTAAAGCAATCATTTAGTTCAAGCAATAGATTACATGATAAAGATTTAGAACACAAAATAACCAATCAAATCAGATTTTGCTTAATGTGGGGCTTTTGAAAGAAATCCCTTAATTAACATTTAAAATAGTCACTATTTAAGATCCCTCACTCTCACTCTTAATAACTGGTTAAACGGAGAAAGCTTGCATGATCTTTATTTTGCCACGAAGAAATAAGATTCGGGAGAGAGTTCACCTTTGTTAGGATACGGAAGAAAGTTGCCACTAAACGGGTGGTTGTCGTTGATCGATAGCAATGGCAAGGGAGAAGAGGATTCGTTCTACGTAATCTTCAATGGAGAGGTTGTTCTCTAGGTCAACGTCGAAGAAAGGAGATTGGTGGATGTCAATGAACACTTGGTCGTCGAATATGAAGCCATGATCACATTTAGGATCGGCCATCCATGAGTAAGGAGGCCTAACAAGGTGTTGGGGAGGGAGATGTTTGCTTCTTCTTCCTTAGGTGAAGTACCAAGCGTAGGAGAGGAGATGTAGAGGAGGGAAGAGCTCGGGTGGTCGGCCAAGGCTAGGAGAAGAGGGTTGATTTTGATTTCAGAGTTATGTTGTTGGTTAGGAGGGAATCAACTCAAATTTCTGAAATTAATTTCAGATTTGATGGTGGAGATAATTAGGGCACTTGATTTTAATTTCCCTATAATAAAGGAGAGAAGGAGGGAAGAGGGGGCGGCTACCTTAATGGGCATTGATTGGGGAGTTAATTAGGAGCATTAATGGAAGTAGAATTTAGAGAGAGAGGGTAGGGCCGGCGACTAAGGGAGGGAGGGAGGAGTTTTGGAGAATTTCAAATAGTTTCCAAGCAAAGCAAGTTAAATTAAAAGAGATTTAATGTTTATATCTCTTTTAATTTGAATTCAAATTCAAATTGATTTGATTGAGAGACTTTCCAAATATAACTCATGTCAATTAGGAAAGAATTCAAATTTGAAATTGATTCAAAATTGAATTAATTATCCTTCCAAATTCATCATGATCTAATTTAGGAAAGTAGTAAAGGCTAGGAAAATTTTGGATCCAATGAAAGGGTGGAAGTGGCTGGCGATTAGGGTTTGGGGCGAGGGAGGCCAGCGGCTATGGGAGGGGGTGGAGCTTGGGGCTAGGTGGAGTTAGGGCCGGCGGTTTGGGGCTTAGGGCCAGTGGTTTGGATGGAAAGGAGGTGGTGGCTGGCGGTTTGGAGGGAAAGGAGGAGTTGGACCGTGAGCCCAGACGTTTCCTACAGCTGACGGGTAATACTTTACCCTCACCTAGGGACTTTAACTCTTACAAGAACTCTCAAGCTCTCCCAAAACACAAGTGCAGAATTTTCTTTTCATCATAATCATCATCCCCTCAAAAAGAAGAGGAGGGGGCTTTAAATAGCCAAAATACAATAGTTAGATAAAAGACAAAAGTGCCCCTAAGGGTCACAAACAACTACACCCTTAAGTGAGGGTAAAAATAGAAAAACTTCGATAATAAATCAAACACACATATAATAATAATAAACCTAATACAAATGATAGCTCAAAAAAAAAGTGGTGGGATCGTAGCCGTAGATCATCGGCCACTTCTCTGGTAGACTCTCTATGGTCGGATGTCCTCATCAACAATTATCAGCAAAAATAAGGGCAGGAAAAGCAGGAAGGCTCAGGCCTCCACATTCTTCGGGTTTACAATATTGGATCAAGAAACTAGATGCATCTTACGGTAAAATGTCACCATAGTACAAGAATCTAGAGCAAACTTTGTTTAACAATTTATTACAACTTTTAGGTAATATAACACCTCTGATCTAGTAAGCAATACTATTCCAGATAATGAATTTAGGACACTATAATCTCCTTGCAAAAGAGAGAGACTTTGCTTTCCATCCATCAAGAAGAGTGAAGGCTTTGCCCATAAGGGGAGCGAAATCTTGAATGAGGAGTCTTTTAATGGACATGGGTATACGAAAGTAGGTAATTTATTATTAGCACTTGGGATATTTAACACTTGGTTGAGATCTATTTGATTGATAGTGTTGTTCAAGTAAATAATAGAACTCTTAGCAGAGTTTTTTCTAACCCAGAAAGATGTTTAAAGTGATTAAATATGTCCTTTAAAGCTTGTAAGTTTTAGTTACTAGCCTTTCCAAAGACAAGAAGTCATCAAAATAGGCAATATGAAAGCACTCAAAAATGAGCAGTAGAGTAGTTGTGAGAATTAATTTCCCTGTCAAAGAGATTAGAAAGAGCTTTCATTGCAATACAAGGTATGGAGAAGGAGGAAAACTTTGCCTTAATCCAAAAGAAGAAAAGAAGAAGCCTTCCAAATTCCCATTAATACATATTCAATAATAGACATTCTCAATACAAGCTTTAATCCAACTAATGAACATTGGTGGGAACCCTTTTTGCTGCATTATGATAAGAACAAATCCTTTAGAGACGGCATCAAAAGCTTTGAAGATGTCAAGTTTGGCATAAAAGAAGCCATCCTTCTTGGGTTTTTTGAAATCATCAAGAATTTTCTTAGCCAATATAACATTGTGAATGGTAAGTTTGTCAATGAAACATGCTCAACTAGGATGAATGACACAAGGCATGAGGGAGTTTAAGCCTAGCTGCAAGAAATGGGCCTATAATTGGAAAAAAATATTTGCATGTTGGTTTTTTGGTATAAGAAAAATCCTACTAGCTTTGACTTTTTAGGTAAGTGACTTTTGAGGAAGAAGCATTTGATAGCTTTGCAAATATGAGTCTCAACCACCTCCTAATAAGAAGCATAAAAATTAAAAGTATAATCATCCGGACCAGAAGCAGCTGATCTAGAGAAATAGAAAATCACAGTCTTGATTTCCTCATCTATAATTGGGGAAGTTAAAGGCAAAATGAGGTGTCTTGGAACCTTCCCACTGACCAGGTAAGGATTGACATCACCATCCTTCTGGAAAATTAAAAAGACCCTTATAGTAATTAATAGCTGCCTCAACAATACTAGCAAGTTCAATAAAAGTACCTTGAGGAGTAGAAATCATTCTAATCCAGCAAAAATTAAGAAACACCAAACTATCTCAATTTTCCTACAAAAATTCAGCAAAAATTGAGAAACAGGAGAAGAGTGTAGGGTTCAGCAAATAAAAGAAGAAACTCCAAAAAACAATAAACCCTAGTTACACAATACCGAAGAGTAAAAAAAAGAGGGTTAAAAAGAAAAATCCTACCTATCCCTCGTGTCCAGTTCAAAGAAATTATCCCTAAAAGAAGAGTCCAATTATAATACTTTCATTTTGAGAAATAAACCAGATTTCTAACATGCACAAAAACAACGACATCAAGTCTTTTATCCTACTACGTGGGGTAGACTATATGAATCATTTTTCTCTATTATGTCTTGTTAAGAGTCAAATTCTCATTTAAATCTAATAAAGAAAAGTAATTTTCTAATATTTTCTAACCAAGTCTTTTTAGGTCTACCTCTACCTTTCTTAAGATAAGCAAATTTAATACATCTACTTTTCTAACTGGGTCATCAAGAGGTTGCCATTTTATGTGACCAAACCATCTAAGGCGACTCTCTATAATCTAACATGCACAATACTAACAAATAAATATCAAAAATAGGACCAACAACTTAATATCTAGAAATCTAGAATAAGAAATAAGTATAATTCCCCTAACAAAGAAGGATATGTCTATCCAATAATAAATAACAATTACTTACCGTGATTGGCATGAAATTAAAATTCAATTGTGGGTCGCACACTTCCGCCAATTGAAAGTCCAAGAGGAAGCAGAACCAAACAGTTATAAGCATCCATTTTGAAACATCTCAATTAATTGACCTAAGTTATACCATCAACTCATGCTACTACCACAAAGATGTTAACCTTATAGTCCTAATCACATCTTAGTTAATTGACTGAATTACACTAGGCATTCCATTAATGTTATTGTACACTGACAAATGAGTAGCAGGCGTTTATCAAATTCTACTTTCTGCAACAAGCAAGGGCAAATGAAGAAATATGTGACTGGTTGTTATGAATAATAAGGTTTATGGATATAATTAATTACTTATATATCATTACTTTAACTTAAAAGCACTAACTTCTAAACCTAATCATTACAGCACATACGTCATTCTTATCACCTCTTTTTTGCTACCAGAAAAGATCCAAAATAGAGAAGGGCTGGGTGTTGTAGCCAAAGGGAAGGAGGAGAAGAAGAATAAAGTGAAAGAGAACGGAAGGCTTGGTTTCAATAAGAAAATTCTATTTTTTTAGTTTGATTTCATTTGAAATAGAAGTGTTGTTATGTATAATTGATTTTAGTTAAGGAATTTATGTTTTAATTAAAATGAATGCAAATGATCAAAGTTTCAAAGTGCCGAGTGCGAGTTAATCTGTTCAGAATAAATTTCCAATAATTTTCATGAGAAACTCAATCTTTAATATAGGGAGCAAATTTTTTATATGTCTAATGTTTGCAAATTTCTATGAGTACGCTGAGCTATTAGGCATATAGAATTCTCCATATTGAGCTCATTAATGACAACTAACAGAGTGGGAAGTCTACTATTTTTTAATATGATCATTTGTTCAAGATAATTTAAAGTTATATTAAAAAATTCAAGACTTTTGATTTCTAACAAATTATTATGCATATTTAAGTATTCAAATATTAATGTATCGCATGTCAGACCATACCTTGGGTACATTACAATAGAAGTTGATGACAACATTATTGACCTCCATATGTATTCTACAACCGATTCGAGCAAGCACAATGAGAACGGCTACCAACTAACATGACATCTCATAAAATGGATTCAAAATTGACCCAACCCAAATTCGGTCAACTCAAACCCAACACGTTTAATAAACAAATCAAAAATTGAACCCAAACCTGACCCGCTAACAAGTTGAATCTAACACAATAACACATTTTAATTAAAAAAATATTTTATTGGCTTATTAATCATAGATTTGAGGTTAATTAATAAAAAATAAAAATATTATACAGATAAATAAAAGAAATTAAGAAAAAAAATATTAAATTGGTCGGTTTCGGGTCAAAATAGAGTTTGTGGGTCAACCCGAACTCAATTCATTTAATAAACGGGTCAGAATGCATGCCTCAAACCTGAATCGCTTCTTAAATGGCAACTCAAACTTGAATTTTTTTGGTCAGGTTTGAGTCCGGGTTGGTGAGTCGGGTCATTTATTGACATCCCTAAGCTAAATGCATACTTATCAATTAAATATGATCACCGAATATTCTAAACAATGCATGTATTTATGAATTATTGAACATGCATGTGAAAATTAGGAGAAGCTGAGATAAGCCATAATTGCTAAAAATTACAGGATATTAAATGAAGAATAATCTATTCGTAGGCAGGGAAGTGTCAAAACAATAAAAGAGAAGATGCAATAATATGCATGCGACCCTGGACGATCTCTAGCTTATTCCCTAGATTATTTATCTTTTTTATGTTATTTAATTCTTAAAATTTTAATTTTTAATTATGAATAGAAAAATTTTATTCCTAAGAGCCTAATGAGATTCAGCAACATGCACATGCAAGAAGAAACCTATGAAAAATATGTCATTTCTACTACACAAATAAAATAAACACATCATCAAAATAAAGCACCAACCAGAGCAAAAAGTATCCAAAATCTATGGCAAGAGTCATATAATATACAACCCAGAGTGCAGAAAAGTAATGGTAGCTAGGCTCCACCGACAACAACATGGATTCTACTCCTATAGAACGACGCAAGTCTTAAAATGAGGTATTTTGGTCTTGATCTTCATCTTCTGGTTCTTCTATGGATCGCCTTCATTCAGTTTTCCTATGGTACATCCTCAATAGAATATCCAAATAAAAAAATTCCCTTTAAAGAGAGTTTCTTTTCTCTTTGGATCCCTAATATCTTGTTAAAATATCCCATTTTATAGACTTTCACAACTATATACTTTGAATAAATTATATCAGAATTATAAAAAAAAATCTAGACTCCCCTACGAGGTTATCCTAAGCAATTATAATCAAATATCCCAAGCAGTTATATGATAAAATAAAAATGCTCAAACTAGTCATACTTGACCATGCTCTTATTTATTTGAGGGCTAAGTAGCTAAAGCACCTATAGCAATTTTATATTATTTATTTATTTTTAGCCCTCTTTTTAGCCCTACATGAGCATGACCACCTGCAAAAAATATCGTGAGCATCCAAATCGCTCTTGACCTATGATTAATCTATCAATCATCACATCACAAAAAAAAATAATAATCATCACAAAAATCATCATAAAAAGCTAACACAAATAATAAATCAACTAGCACACATTTCACATGCAAATCGCCACATCACAAAGATAGAAAGAAAGGAAACTTCGACCTAACCTAAAGCTAGAAGTCATATCCTAACAAAACAGATTTATGAGTGTGTAGTAGGTTGTGTGATTTTAAGTATGTCCAATGTTGGATAATTTATTCAAGTTATTTGTGATTTGATTTGTAAAAAGCCAAAAGGAAAATTTTAATTTTAATTTAAGTATTAATGTCTTAAAGTTGATTTTAAAAGTTTATTTTAGTGTTTAGTGATTATCACCTTTGTTGCTCACCGAGATCGTGAGATTTATTTCACCCTCCTTGGGGTTGACTTAATAGCTATATAGGCCTGGGTTACCCAATAGTAACTAATTTTATTAAGATAATTTAATTAGTTGGAAATTAAAACAAGATGAATTAAATGATTTATTATAAGTTTAAGAGGTTGATTTAATTAAATTTGCTATCAACTGGTTCATGGCGTTGTACCATCAGGCTCGAGGATCATGCCTCCTTAAGATACTTAGCCCTGCAGCCCGAAGTAGTCCATCCTAAAAACCAAGTTGATATAGTTAAATTAAAGATTTTTATTTAGTTGAATCATTAATAATCAATTGATTTTAAAATTTTGACAGTCCATTGAATCCATTCGTGGCGTTGTGCCGTCAGGCTTGAGGACCAGGCCTCCTTATGACACTTAGCCTCGCAATCCGACATAGTCCATCCTAAAAACTTCATCTTTGGAGTGCTTATTGTGTATTAAGGAATTGGTTATATGGATATTAGGAGATTGATTTATAGTTTGATTAAAACTTGAGTGAGTTATTGTGTTCTAAAATTTTGAGTTGTAGTTAAGCTTTTAATGAGTTTCTTATTTTGTTCATTTAGTTAATTAGGTTTTAATTTATTTATCTTCAATATTAAAGGTATTTTAGATTAGGTGTGTAATTAATTATAAGAGGATTTAATGAATTAGAGTTTGGGTTTTAGAAGTTCTTTAAAATTTGGGTTAGATTTAGTCTCTTGATTTGGCTTATGTCTTTTAAGTTTAGTTTTATCAAATGGTGATTAATAGATTAATTAGATTTAGTTCAAGTGTTTGTTCAAATTTGTCTTTTAGTAGTTATGTATGTTATTAATGATTTGGTTAACTAAAATCAAGCGTTTTCATGCCTTCTTATCCAAGTTATTATTGATTTGTCAAGGGGTCTTTTAATTATTGATTAATTATTGTGTATGGTTAATCAAATTTAGATTAATGATACACACTAATTCTAGGGTGGAATGTCACTACATTTTCTATGTTTAGTATTTTTATCCTAAAGGGGGCATACATCCTAAGTCTATATTATCTAAGACTCAACCTTAAGTTTTATCTTTAAATGTCACTATTGTTATATGGGATGTAAAGAAGTTTGTTTCTTACCCTTTAGACATACGCATGTGTGTAGACAGGTTCAGGGATCTAAAATAAATAACAGCAGCCTAATGAAATTAAAGTTACTATAAGGTCCTAAGGCTGGGGTGGCACACACACCAAAAGGCTCCCTAAAGGCTTTTCTAAGTTTTAAGAAAACTCACTACACCGGGGGCTATGACCTGGTAGTTCCGCCTGTAGCACCCTCACCGGAATGAATGGGGGCGATTGATGCTCAGATCAGTTTGTCCAAACTCCTTCGTCTAGTGCTCCAAAGGTTCCTTTCTTCTTTACTCTCCAAAAGTCCCTTGCAAAGAACACATAAAAGAAAGAAGGTTGTGTTACAGCATGATAATAATTAATATGCAAATAATTGAAATGAAATGCAATTAAATACGAACGTATCTTTTTTCGAGCTTGGACACCAGCTATTTTCTTCCTCTCTAGGATTGTGGATTTTGGAAGCATTTCACAAGTAGAGAGAAGTAGTAGAGAATGAAAAGAGGTTGGGAAAGAAGGAGAAAAGGGACTATGCCTTTCTTTTAAATCACTTTCCAACAATCATCCAAACAAACTTACTTTCCAACACACTTCACTCCACCAAAATTATTAAGAAACACTTCATGCAACATATATATAAAAAGACAATGTAACTTCCTTCTCTAACTACCATATAAAACATCACAAATCGCCTTATACTCACTTTCATCACAATGGGCTACAAAATGCATATGTCAAATTTTGCAAAAGATATCAACAACTACTAAGCATATACCAAATCATCTTTCATGTTCCTTCCAAAACCATCAAAATGACACCATACACATCTTGAAAATGAAAACCAAGGCTATACCTCTCCAAACAAAGAAATAAGAAAACAATTCATTTGATGCTCAGTCTCAACTAAGTTGCAATCATAAGAAAGAAGGTTTGATGCAAATGGCCTTTGCCACATTCCAAAAAAAAAAAAAAAAACTTTAACGATTCAACACAATGTTAAATCAATTCTATGCCAAGTTCGTGTTTGAAACAAAAGATACATGAGAACTTCCCAACACCAATGCCGACCTAATTCTCCATATAAAATCCAAACAAGTAGGGCAAAATTCAATTTTAAGAAAGCATATAAGCATCTAATCATCCACCATAGTTCTTTTGTAGCTAAACATACTTCCAAACCCATAAGTAACATCACTTTAAATCTAGAGGACACATGATTGCCTTCCAACAAGTTTCCAACCTCCACAATGTATGCCACCAAATGTTCAAGAAAACTTTTACCCAAGTCCATAAACTTGCTTTTACGCCAAATATACAACACTTTGCCAAAAGTTCAAAGGCAATCTCATATTATTGGAAAGAAAAAGAAAGAAAGATAATTTGATGCCAATTTGTTCTTAAAGGTTTAAGAAATATTCTAATGTAATTGACAATATGATTTTCACATAAAGCCCAAACAAACCCAAGAAAGTATAAAGAAATCTCATCATCTCATTTCAATCCAATTTGAACTAAATGCAAATAAGAAGAAAAGGGTTTTGAGGCCAGCTCACCTTGCCCAACCATCAGAAAAATATTCCAACAACATAAGTAATACCACACAAGACATATGAATATTTTTTAACAAACTTTCTACTTTCATCAAAGAAGAAGAAAACTTGATGCGATCTCATTGCTCTCCGGGGTTCAAGCTCATATTTCATTCAAACAATATCGCATCGAATCTATACAACTCATTCAAAAGAGAGAAAAAAAAAGAATATTTCTCCAAGAGTAATTGACACATTTTTTCTAAACATATAAGCTCACAAGTAATGCAACGAACTTCCTTCTTAAAACACATTTAAAGCAATAGGTTTATTCCCTAGAAAATTCCTTTGAACGAGAATCCCAAATGGGAAGAAGGCAGAGAAAAAGAAAGCTTTCAACCATTGAGATATTCTCCACAAGACTACAAATACACAAGATCGAAAATCGGAACAAGAATAAAACCATGCATAGACTTTACATAAAGAAGTTACCTCTCCAAATCATGATAAATTATACCAATTTCAACATTTCTTTCATGACCAACCACTAATTTATTTGTAAAGAAGCAATCTAAGCAATTCATACATTTTCAAAGAAAGAGAGAGTGAGTTAAAGAACACTTTGCCATAGAAAGATTCATTTAAAAAAAACGTTACCTTTTCAAGAGAGATGCACATACTATAGGGTTTTGTTTGCCATCACAACTATTATTTTTGGGGTAAGAGAGAAACCCATAAAGAATATTCCAAAGCTTTCTAAAGCACCTCAACGAGCATTATTTGCAAATGACAAATGTCCAACTATAATAACCTACGCACGTAGGGAAGAAAACATGGCTCTACTTCATGAGAGGATATTTTGAAACTTTATTACAACCATTCACACAAGCTTTAGAGGAATATTACCATATTCAAAAGTTTCCAAATACTCTTTATTAGTAACCAAATCCCTGACGTTCATGTAAAGATCTTTAGCGAAACAACAAGAAAGGAATTCCATCATGACTCTCTCTACTTTTTTTTAGGCACATTTCCTCGAATACTTGGTATGCAACAATATAAAGCTAAATAAGCAAGTCGACGTGAAGGTTTTGCTTTACGCCCTAAAGGAGAGATGAGCTATCCACATATTTAATTAGGCTCACCACAACATAATCCACATGAAGTTCATTAGGGACCTTGGGATGGAGGAAAGAAAATGATATTAAACTATGGCATTTCAAACCAACTTGCTAAGGTATAGTCATAGCATTTTAAACTCAAATTGCTCCCAACAATCTACACAAGATATAATCATTCATGACTCAACGTTGCATTTATTCATTGTATAACTACAGAGCACAATGATCTCTCATAAGCAACAATAATGTAAAGGTCTTCATAAGATAACATGACTCAAACAATCATCATTATAAAGTAAACCTTACTCCAAACAAATCCACACACATCATGGTAATTGATGCAAGACAAACTTCACTTCAAACCAATCAAATCTATTTCACTATGGTAATGAGAAGGATTGAGGGAAAAAGAAAGAAGGAAGAGAAGAAGAAGAAGAGGAAGAAGAAATTATGGAGAAAGAAGAAGGAGGAGAAGAAGAATAGGAAGAAAGTGAGAGAAGAAGACAAGGAGTATACCTGTTCGAGGGAGGAGGAAAGCCGGCGGTCAAGATAGGAGCTCGAGTCGGCGTCGGGTTCGGTCCTGGAGGTGGAGTCGGATGAAGGAGAAGCGGAGGCGCCCGTCTGGGTTGTGCGAACAAAGGGACGAAGGGAAAGAGGGGCGCTCGGGTGTCTTGCGAACAAGGGCAGAGGGGATTTTGCCTGGGGTCTGCGAACTAGAAGGAGCGGGAGAGGGAGGTTGTGCGAATGCCTTCACCTCTTTCCTCCTGGGGCCTCCGCCTGGAGTAAAGGCATGCTAATGCCGAAAAAGGAAGCCCGCTATTCGTCGTCTCGTGCTTCAGTATTCCAAACATCACACAAATAGTGCCTATTTTCTGCTTCGTGTCTCTGCCATGGCTGCTGGAGATCGCAGATATCACGCCGAGACCTCGAATAAACTGATGATTTGATTCAAGCCGTTCGATTAAATTTCTTGATATGGAATTTGGATTCAAATTGGTCTAAAAGTAGATTGGAGGTTAATTGGAATTAAATTAAGTCAATTTGGCTGAGATTGAGTCCGGGTCGAGCCAGTTTTGAGCCTATTTGAATTGATTTAGGTTCAAATGGGTTTGATTATATTAATTTGATGAAATTTAAATTCAAATTGACGTTGATTTTACTTAAATAGAACCCGACGAGGGTCGACCAACTCGATCAAACACGCTCGAGGGCAAATCGAATAAAATAAAATAAAAAATGAGGTTAACATGTGCCAGTCAAGTAAAGAAAGTCCTGGAATAGCTTTTTATTTTTCTTTGTGATAACAAAATGGTGTATGCTTTCGTCACTGGCAAAGGCTACAATGGTAGAATGAAAAAGATTAAAGGAATAAATGGCTTCATAGATCACTTCTACACTTAAAAATCCCCTCCATCAATAAAAGTAGGATAGATAGAAAACAGGTTTCTTGCAGCGAAGAAGTAAATTTTTGATGTTATCCTAGAGTTAAAACCCTTACTAAGACAAGGAACCTAGTTCCTTGTAAAACGCTTAGAGGGGATCTATCTGTTGAGAAAGCTAACAATCTCAATTTTCCTACAAAAATCTAGCAAAAATAAAGAACGGAAAAATATTTTAGGATGCAGCAAACAAGAAGAAAAAAATTCTGAAAAGCAGTTAAACCCTAGTTACACAAAATAGGAGGGGAAAGAAAAACGAGGGTGAAAAAGGAAAACCCCACCTGCCACCTGTCCCTTGCCTCGAGCCAGAAGAGATTCTCCCCAAACGAAACCTCCAAGCCACTGTCGGCCTCCGGCAAGTCTCCGCCGTAGCAAGAAATTTTAGCTCTTGAGAATTCTTGGTCTTTATGATGACGGTGGGCTTCTCCAGACGGCAACCACAGAGTCGGAGGTAGCAGGAAGACAAAGACAAGGACCTGTCAGCTGCAGGGAAGAAGGATGACTTCTGGAGTCGCTGAAGTGCGAGAGGCTTGGGCTTAGTCCGTACCCGATGGCTAAGGAGGGGGAATTATTCCGTCTGGCGTCGGGATGATGTACACATTATATATATTATTTGTATGAAGTGCCACATCTGAACCCGGACGTCCAGCCGGAATAATTTCTTCTAAAGAGGACTAAATAGAGACCTCCATGAGGTCATATCACCGTTGAGCTTTAATCTCGACAAGATTAAAAAAAAAATACATTTAAAGATAGTAAAGGAATGGAGGGGCTGTGACTCTCACGTGTGAGACACGATAGGTTGTGGCTTATGGGTCGGCTAGAGCCCGCCACATGTGTGAGATGCACTTGCGGTTACCTAATTAATAAAATTTAAGTAGGAATAAACTCACTAAAATATTTGACATATTCATTGAAATGTATCAAAATATTTGACAAAGTTTATCACCTGTGCCATTTCATTCGATGCATTTTATTGAATGCGCAAACATTTGAGGTGATCCTCAACTTTCCAAATTTAATTATTTAGGGGAGTATGATATTAGTAAGTAATAGTTAAGGAAAATAAATTAAGCGAGTACAAAATAATTAATTAGATATTAGTTAAACAAATTAAGAACCTAATTAGATAATAACAATTTTAAATTAATAATATACCATCACAAATTTAATCTGATATTATCGCAAACTATTTTAAACTATAATATATTTCAAAATTAGGATTATTAGTTAACAAATTAATAGTTTAATTAAACATTGAATAATAATATATTAGTTCAAAAAAATGATTAATTATTAAATATAAATTAATTTTTAATATTATATAGTAATAATGACTATATAAAATGATTTAAAGTAATTTAACCTTCACTTATATTAATTTGATTTAAAAATTATTAATTAGATAATTTGAATTTAATTTAAGCATTATTAATTAAGACGAAGTTAATTCTTTATTTAGGTTGGCCAAAAGTTAAGTAATACATTATATTTAAATTAATTATTAACATATTAAGATTTTATGATTATAATTATATTGAGAACTACACTATTAATGGACAACCTCTCAAATCCAAGCCTGTAATTAGAGGGAGTCACTGCAATGTGACATGTGATAGTGACATATCAGGTATCAGAAAACAACATATCATGAATAGGATATATGCACAAACATGCTACAATAACATTATTGAAGGCAAATCATCATATGATTCTCTATAATATGTCCATTAGAGCCACCAGAGAAGATGCATCAAGTCAACTTGAGAAGTCCCATAGTAAAGCTAGCATGGACGTCATCATCCCCCAGAGTATGGTAGAAAGGCATGCGTTGGATAACCACCAAGTAACTCATCACAACATTCAGCCAACTCTCCCATCGTAGACCATGCCCCACGACTATTAGCCCAACTAGTGCAGGGCCATCAACTCTAACACCCAGCAGTACTTGGACATCCTTGAGTGTAATGGTCATCTGCCCTAATCATCAGGTGCAAAGTATTAGATAATGGACACCACCTCTTGTCTAATGTTTTAATGAGATTATGATCTAAACGAATGAATTGCAAGTGATAAACAGAATCCAATCTAGGGTAGGTCTCCTTATAAAATTGTAGCATGTAGTAAAGTGATACAAATGTGTTGTAATCTCAACACCTCGCTCCAATTGTAGTAATAATGTGGACAATAGAATGTGATATAGCTGAGGCTTACTATATGTGTGCGTGCATACATCTGTACTTTTAATCTCAACCTTATGCACCCGACAAGATATATCAAAAACTTTGAATTCTTGATTGTTTATTATAATATGCTTGCAACAATGTCGAGCCTCATATTCAGAGCACTGTAGGTTAATCTTTGCTCATGGAATGTAGTTTGAGTCGCCTTGCTCAATCCAATATAATGCCTCTTACAAACATTTTAGGAATAATGCTACAAGATTATAGTAGATAGCCATGATCAAGCCTTATATGGGTAGTCCCCATGCACATCCAAGAGCTTTGTTAAAACATTCTGATGCATTTTTCATCATAATATTATAATGCTGGCCTTCTTCGAAAAGGAGGGTCCACTTTGATTTGTCATGTTTGACCAGCCAGTCGAATGCCTCTTGCTTAACGATTCTTATGTCGATCATAGTATAATTGTAGCCTCTAATGCATTGGCCTCATTCACTATAGGGGCATTGAAGTCAACAATGGTATCCCATTGCTTGATATACTTTTCCAAAAAATCATTATTAACTAAAATCGCTTCCATGCTAGCACAAATCTGCCTTGCATATTCCTATATAAACTCATGGCTAGGTATCTCGGTGCTGTTATCTTCGAAGATCTATTTTGTAATGTCTCCTACAGAGCTATTGATAGAGTAATTAGTGTTTCCACTATCCATTGTATGGTATGCACTAACATAATCTTCATTGGCTCCGACATCTTATTGAAGGTTAGGTTGGGTTTGCAAACCCCCTTGAACATACAACCTGAATGAGTGGGGATCCCAAAAGTAATCATGCAAGGCTATGTTCGCACTAGGTTGGTCACTAACACTTGGTAGTGATCGAGCTTGCGGTTGCATAAAAGTTGGGCGCTCGCATAAGCTTAGGCAGCCGCAAAAGTCAGGTTCCATGACCATTGAGAAGTTACTTGTGCTGACCTGTTAGTTCCATAAAAGTTGGATGCATTGCCTAAAAAAGCATGTTTTATATAATTATCTAAAGGATAAAACCTAAACATGCACATATTATCTAAATCTCAATTAATATAAATCTAAGCAAATATTTAGATTTGATATGTCATCAAATAATTTTTGTGATCGAACATGAATCTGGAGGCAATGTTGAATTGGAAACTTTTGAAATTAAATCATGGACCATCCGAACTCCAATTTCAGTAAACTTATAATCAAATTGAACGTATAGAAAGATGAACCCAATGACTTCAGATTTGACCCAATCCGAGCCTAAATGGGTCTAAATCAAGGACCTAAAATGCATTTGGAAGCTACAAACAATTAATTGGATAATCAAATGATTTCCAAATGTTGCATGCTTATAGTAGAATCAAGTGGCTCGATGAGACAAATCCAACAAGCCTAAGATCAACAAATTCTGACATTATTAAGGCACTTAAATACTCAATAAATGGTATATAATCAAGGGAATCAATATCGAGCATCCATTCAAACCACTCCCAACTTGCCCTTGTTCTTCTCCCTACTTACTCGTAATGTCACTCTTAAAAATATATAAATAGACCCCTCATTCATCACAAGGAGAGTGGAGGGGACCAAGCAAGGAAAAGAAGGAAGAGAGGTAAGGAAGAGATATCAAAGAATTCTCTTGCCACCACACTCTTCCTCAATCATCGACCGTAGTTAAACTTTTGCTGGACTTACACCCAGCCACTAACTATCTCTGGACTTATGCCTGGCCATTGATTATCACCAAATTCTTGCCAGGCCATCGATCATTTCACAAATACAATCCGTTCGACCACTGTCATCCGACTATGATCCTTCTAATAACTATTATCTAACTATGATCCTTTCGACCACCATCGCCTAACTATAGCCTTTCCAACCTCCGTCGCCTACCTATTATGGTCCTTCAGACCACCATCACCTTGAAAGTTTGTGAGGGTGGTTAAACCCTAAAGACCTAGTTCTGAGATTAACCAAGAGGGAAAGGGGGTGAATTGGATATTTAAAAATCTTCTTTTAACAAAAAGAAAAATCCCCTTCTTAAAGCTTTTTCAATATATGAAAATAGATAATCAATACAACGTAATATCAATCATAGATTTTCAACCAGACAGTTATATCCAAAAATAAATGCAAAAAATAAAGTATAAAAAAATAAAATCAGAAAGAACACACCAGATTTAAAGTGGTTCGGTCCAACTTGACCTATGTCCAATCCCTACAGGCACCCTCCAGGTATTGCACTAAAACTTTTTAGTGTCTCTCCTTTTGCCCCCACGGCAAGGTGGAGAAGCCCTTATAAAATCTTTTCACCGGCTCGATGAGGTAGAGGACCTATAATCCTTTTCACCGTCCTGGTGAGGCAGAGAACATGTAATCCTTTTCACCTTCCTGGTGAGGCAGAGGACCAGTAATCACTTTCACCTTCCCCGGTGCGGTAGAGTCACCAGGTCTTTTGACACCAAAGAGATCTTCTTCTTCCCAAAACTTCCCTCAAGATGAACCTTGAATTTGATGGTATTAAAGTGCAAGCTTACCGAGGCAACCGTGTGAAATCCCCTCCACACTTCCTTGAAACCCCTTCCAAGGATCTTCTTCCTCTCAAACTTCACCCTTTCCTCTCTCCCTTTCTAGTTCTCTCTTCAAGTTTCTCTAGAAGAACGAAGACATAATGGATGCCAAAGACACTTACCAAGTGCCTTGATAAAGCTTAAAAAGAGAGCATTAAAAAATCCTAAAAATCAATTATGGTGGCAAACATCATCCAGTACAATCGCAGGATCATCTAGTACGATGTGTTTAAATAGAGGGCTTTAGAAAACTCTAAAAACTCAATTTTTCTGCCACATATCCTCCCGTATGATCCCAAGATTGTCCAAGATAATATGCAAAGTTTGACCTGATAGTCAAGGGCGATCAACAGATAGTCCAAGACGATCAATTCAAATTTATACTGATCGTTCATAATGGTTCTAAGATCATCCAAGATAATTATGTGATCGTCCAATACCATCAGAATATCAAATTAAGCAGATTTGATTAACTAATCACAACATTAATTTAAGCAACATTGTCATATATCATCCAGTATGATGTATATTATCTTAGATGATTAGAACAAAATTTAAATCGTGAAATCTTACAAAATTATGATTGGTGACTATTTTTCATAATCATTACTAATCGTCCTAGATGATATAAATTATCTAGTATGATTAGTTAGATGAGCTGATCATACAATATGATATAAATCATAAAGTATAATTAGTTCAATATTTGAACTTCTAGTTTTGACTCAATCTCACTCCCCCTAAGTGTGTGTATACATGGTTACCAAGCTAGCATACACTCTTACCAGACTTGACTCAAGAAATCAAAAAATACATCAATGAATATTACAGAAATCTTTACAACACAACCTATTCTACCCAATCTTGAGCCTTGAATCTTCATTGGATGGTGCATGGTGTTCTTAAAATATTAGTATACACACAAATAAGTATATATAAAAAATATTAGGAGACATAAAGATGTGAGCCATAATATTTGTTATCATCAAAAATATAAACTCGTGAGCTCGAGTCGCAACACACTTGACTATGGTCTTTTTGACCTCCATCGTCCACCGACTATGGCCCTTCCGACCACTATCATCCTACTACAATCCTTCTAACCACAATCGTTCAACTACAGTCTTTCCTAAATTCGTCGCCCGTCGACTACATTCCTTCTGACCACCATCACCCGACTATGGTCTTTCCAACCTCCATTGTTCGTCGACTACAGTCCTTCCAACTATCGTCGCCTGACTATGATCTTTTTGACCTCTGTTGCCCGATAATTATAGTCCTTCCGACCACTGTCACCTGACTATGGTCTTTCTGACATCCGTCGCCCGCCAACTATGATTTTTCCAACTAATATCCCTTGCCTAACATCTTTTCAACCTTCATCAGTTGACTACAATCTTTCTGACCACCGTCACTTACTACGGTCCTTCCAACCTACATCGCTCACCAACTATGGTCCTGACGACCAAATGAATATGTCCACACTGATTCTTCCAACTCTCACTGTGTAATTCCATATATATGATGTATATTTATTACATCAAGCCATGGCCTTCCCCCCAAGGAAGGCCCTAATTTGTAATCGATTACAAACAATAGTGGATTCATTCAAACTTGGCCATGCCCCATAATTTTTCCCTCTTTTCAGGGTTA
This sequence comes from Dendrobium chrysotoxum, assembly GCA_019925795.1. Taxonomy (NCBI): domain Eukaryota; kingdom Viridiplantae; phylum Streptophyta; class Magnoliopsida; order Asparagales; family Orchidaceae; genus Dendrobium; species Dendrobium chrysotoxum. The sequence continues at coordinate 4,983,600 of CM034311.1, forward strand.
TCACATAAAAATGTTAGTGTCTTTTATTACTTTCACACTACTCTCTCTCTCTCTATCTCTTATTTATTTGTGTACTGGATCTTCATTCAAGCTAAGACATTAAACTCTTTGTCTCTCTACCATCATGAATGTTCTAACATGTAATAAGATTAATTTTTATCTACACCAAAATGCCATTTCTTTCATTTTTATTTTTTTCATGATCTCAAACTTATTACCTACAAGTTAGAGTTATTAAGCTTGAAAATATATAAATTTATTAAATTCAAGGCCATATAATCATAATTATATTTCATAACATTTGTGAGACATACTTTTAAAAATAAAATAAAATCATCTTTAAAAATAAAATATAGTATATTAATGTCATTTTAGTGGATCTCATAAATTATTAAAAATTTAAAATAACAAATTTTCATCATCTTAGTTAGAGATGGATATGATTAATTAAATATTGAGATATTATAAAAATTAATATTTATTTATTTCCTCAAAAAATTATGTTATATGAATTTATGAGTATAATATTATCTTAATTATTTATACCAGACATATCTAACCTCCTATATCTATGACATGTATTAAAATTAGTTTACATTTGAATTGAAAAAAATATCTAATAATAATATAAGAAACTAGTTAAGGATTGTTGGCACCATCTGTGGGAACATGATTCCTGGTTGGGGGTAACCTTTGCTGCAATCTGAAAATTATATACCATAATCTTCTATCAGATTTAAAAGAAGTTTTTCAATATTGAGTGCAATCTCTCTGCAACAACAAACATGTATTATTTTATCTCTCCTTAGTTATTAGCCATAACTATATCACGTTTGAGAAAGTAAATTTGAACTAGGGGGCAACCTTGGCTACAACATCAAAGGCAATTATGGCTAAGAAAATTTCTCTAATACTTTTAACATCTAAGATAATATCTATAGAAACTTCTCATAAATGTAAGGATGCTTCCCAAGCTTTATACAGTCTATAGTTGAACTCCTACTCATTGGGCAAAGTCTTAAATTGGACCTCAAAAAAGAAGTAACAGTCTAAAGATAAACCATTCTTCACCTTTGATTTAGGATACACACGACATTTATCCCATCCCAATCATGACATAATCGATCCCAAGGGGACTTAATTTGACCTCTTTCAAATAGGTTAATATAATCGAGAAATGCTCTGATAAATAACCTCAGATAGGTCATACATCCTTGGTGGATTCTCTTGGCCTCTTTCATATAGGTTAACGTTATCGAGTAATATTTTGATAAATAAGTTCGGATTGGTCATATATCCTTGGTGGATTCTCTCAGCCTCTTCCACACATATTAACATCATCGAGCAATATTATGACAAATAACCTCAGATAAGTCAAACATCCCTTCTAGATTTTCTCAACCTTTTTAATATAAAGTATGCTTTAACAAACAACCCTAGGAAGGTCTACCTATGAGGTAGCCTTGAAGGGAAGCTAGTAATAGATAGGGTCCTAACTAGAAAGTCTCTATGAGATCAAGTGATTGACAGGGTCATCACTCATTCAAAGACCTTAGCAGGCTAAAAAGCCTAAAGAAGCATAGGTACATCAACGAACTTAGAAGGCTAAAAGCCTCAAAAGGTATAAATATACAAAGACCTCAAAAAGCTAAAAGCCTCAAAAGGCATACAGGGTAATATGTCAAAGCATATCTCAAAGACGCATAAACGACTTAGTTTCCTCTAGGGGACAAGTTCATTTCAAATGAAAAAAAGCATTTAGCTCATATAAATATCTCAAATTTATATAAAATACTATTAGATTTACATGATGTCAATATACTACAGTTTTACATCAGTCTCAAACATACCGTCAATTTTATCTAATGCAAGAATCTGAAAGTGAAGAAGATTATAGTGTTTTCATCAACATTATCCTGTATACTGGAATAAATTCTAGTGGAGGAGCAGTGCATGGGAAGGCCATTTTAGGGTAATGATCAGCATATTATTCAGTACATCAAACTTCTTATAGACCATCATTGAAGGAAATATTGGAGACCCGACAAACCTTCGCTAATTCGACAACTTTAGTATGTGCTTGACAACTGCCATCAGTGCACAACCTAACCACTTATGTCATGCCATTCATTATTCATCTTCCATCAATATAGATACCTACTACTTTCAATAGAATATAACTCAATCACTTCCATCATTGGCCCTTTACCTAATGGCCATTATTAGCCCTTCAACTCATATCAGTCGTCATCAGCCCCTCACTCGACTATTATTAGCAGCACACCCCCTAATTAGTGCCTTCAACTCATTGCTCCGGCCACCCACCGATCATCATCAGACTTCCACCAAATCACCAATCACCATCGGACTTTCACTTACTAATGATTGTCATTAGACTTCCACCTGATCGTCGATCATCACCAGGCTTCCATCCGACCATTGATCACTATTGGACCACTCAATCATCATCAAATTTGCACCCACCATTAGTTCTCCTCCCGTGCACTATTACTGTCAGATCATTTTAGACCATCCTCTCATATAAGTAATGATTAATCTTCTTCTATCATGGATAATTTAAGGGATAAAATAATCTCTCATCAGGACTCCTTCTATAAAAAGAGAGGCACCGAAGCTTGTTAGGAGATACCGCATATCAAAAATAGTGGAATTCCTTTAATATGGGAAGAAATCTGATGGGAAAGAAGGTGGAAGGAGAGGAAATTTTCTTTTATATATAAAGGGGCACTGAAGTTAGATAGCGGAGGCTGCCTATCCAAAGGTAGTGGAATGTCTCTAATATAAAAAGGAGTGTGTGAAAAAAGAAGAAGATGGAGGACAATGATATGTTCCTTCTACACAAAAAGGGGCATTAGGCTTGATAGGGGATGCCACCCATTCAAGATAGTGGAAGGTCTCTATTGTAAGAAGGCTGGAAGAGGAAAGGAGAAGAAGAAATGGTGGAATATCTCCCTTGCCCCAGGGGGTATTTATAAGTGCAAAAAGGGGGAAAATGATTCAAAAGTAAGGGTAAAATTTGCCTCTAAATTTTTTTTCAAAAAATTTTAATATTTTTTTGGTCCCGCTCTGAAATTTTTAAAATTCTAAATAAAAAATAATTATTATAAAATTATTAAAAATATATTTGGAGTTGGGGGAGGCATTGTAGCCGCCCACAAAAATATAAAAAAGTTATAACTGAACCTAAAATTAATCGGCAACCAAAATGCGCAAGGCACATTGCTTCAGTCATGCAACAGTGCGTGACCGCCACCGGTGGTAGCCGGCCAATTTAGCCACCAGTGCAAATTTTAGACTGATTTTCAACTTGGACAGTTTGATTCAGAAATTTTTGGGGTCCTTGGGACTATTTTTTGATGTTTCAGACTTAATTTTGATACCCTTAGAGCTAATCGAGAGCTCTACAGCCACTATCAAGCAATTCTAAAGTTTTGCACCACATTAAGAATTTTTTAGAAGCTATAACACACATTTTCATACTTTTGGAGCTTCAAAGTCTGAAAATATAGGGGCAACTAATATGTCATCAAATAATTTTTGCGATCAGGCATGAATCTCAAGGAAATTTTAAATTCGAAACTTCCAAAATTAAATTTGGGACGATCTGAACTCCAATTTTAGCAAACTTATAGTCGAACCGAATGTCTCAAAAAGGCAAACCCAATGACACCAAATTTGACTAAATTTGAGCCCAAATTGGTCCAAATCAAGGACCTAAAACATATTTATAATGTTCAAACTATAAATTGGATGATCAAATGATTTTCAAGTGTTACATACTTAGAGTTGAGTTGAGATGAATCCAACAAGCCAAAGATCAATTAATTCTAACATCATTAAGGTACTTAAATACTTGATAAATGATACATAATTAAGGGAATCGATATCGGCCATCCATTTGAACCACTCCAATATGCCTTTGTTCTTCTCCCTATTTACTAGCCATGCCACTCTTAAAAAATAATAAATATACCTCTCATTCCCCCCAAGGAGAGCGGGCACCAATCAAGGAAGACAAGGAAAAGAGGAAAGAAAGAGCAATCAGAGAATTCTTTTGCCACCAGACTCTTCCTCAGCCACTGACTATCGTTAGACATTCGTCGAAGATTTGCCCAGCCACCAACTATCGCCAAACTTATGTCTGGCCACATATTATCACCAGATTCCTACTTGGCCATCAATCAATGCACGACTGTAGTTCTTCCATCCAGCATTATCTGACTATGGTCCTTCTGACCTCCGTTACCCGACTATAGTCTTTCAGCCTCAATCGCTTACTAATTATGGTCCTTCTCACCACCATCACTTGACTACGGTCCTTCCGACCTCCGTTGCTCACTAATTATGGTCTTTCCAACCACCATCATTTGACTACGACCCTTCCGACCACTGTCGCCCAACTATAATCTTTCTAACCTCCATTACTCGTCGACTATTGTCCTTCTTACCACCGTCACTGACTATGGTCTTTTCGACCTCTGTCACCCACCGACTACAGTCCTTCCAACTATTGTCACTTGATAATGGTCTTTTTGACATCTATCACTCACTAACTATGATCGTTCTGACCACCGTTGCCTGAATATAGTTTTTCTGACCTTTATCTCCCACTAATAATGGTCCTTTCAACCACCATCACCTGACTATGGTCGTTTTGACTTTCATCACCTGCCAACTACGATCCTTTTGGCCATTGTCACTCAACTACGATCTTTCTGACCTTTGTTGCCCAACAACGATCCTTCTGACCATCATCGCTCGACTACAACCCTTCTAACCTGCATTGCTCATCGACTATGGCCCTGCTGACCAATCTAATATGTCAACATTGATTCTTCCAACTCTCACCAAGTAATGCACTTTGTATGATGTATATGAAAGTTTAATGGATGGTTTTCAAAGTTCGTGAGGGATGTTAAACTCTTGTGAACTAGTCCCGAGGCTAACCAAGAGGAGGGGTGAATTGGTTATTTTAAAAAATTTGTGAGCAAAAATGATTTTAGAAAAATCTTTTTGAATGTTCTAACATAATGACAGTTTCACAATGATGTGCAGATGTTTACGATAATGAAATAATAATCATAATTACACAATCATCAATAAAAAAATAAGTGTGGAAAGTAATCAGAAAGAACACACCAGATTTTATAGTGGTTCGGTCAACTTGACCTACGTCCACTCCCCGGAGCCTCCCCTCCGGGTATTGTACTAACACTAGGTGACTCTCCTTCTGCTCCCATAATAAGGAGGAGAAGCCAGTACAAAACTCCTTTCCACCAACCCGGTAAGGTAGAGAACCTAGACTCCTTTCGCTTCATCCTGAAGCAGGTAGAGAACCTGAACTCCTTTCACTTTCTCCTGAAGCAGGTAGAGAACCTGGATCTTCTTACGGACAGTCCTCCCATAGAGACACCAATAAGACAAGAGACGACGATCGGAGAAGATGACTCAGATCCTTGCTTGGAGTAACCTTTATGAACACCTCACAAACTCCCCCTCACAAGATCCTCTCCCTCTCCCAAGCTCTCTCTCTCTCAAGATTTTTTCTCGAAAGAAAAGTGGCAAAAGATTTTTCTTGTTAAAAGAAAAGATCTTAAATAGGAGGGCTAAAAAATTATCATAAATCTCAACTGGTCGTCAAAGATCATATAGGATGATCGGTCGATCGTCCTGTACTATCAGTTCAAAATAACATGTATCAGCCTGGACGATCTAGTTCTCCTAGATGATTAGTAGATAAAACTTATTCAGATCGTCCCATACGATTCTGCGATCGTCTGGGATGATTAGTGTAAATCAAGAATTTCATCCAGAAGATAGCTCTGGTCGTCCAGGGAAACTTGTATTGGACGATCTCAAAATAACTTGATCGTCCAGAATGATAGGTGTATCGTCCAAGACGATAGGTGTATCGTTCTGTATGATTAGTTCAAAAATGACAAAATCGTCCTGCAGACAGCTCGGGTCGTATAGGCAAAACATGCTGGACAATTTTAAAATGACTTGATCATCCAGGATGATATCGCGATCGTCCCGTATAATTAGTTCAAAATTGGGAATATCATCCAGTATATTTCTCAGATCGTCCAGGTGAAGTGCTTTAGACGGTCAGGATTTTGCATGCATCGTCCAGGACGATCTTGTGATCGTCTAGACAATATGATCGTATCAATCACATATTAATTACTTTTCTTAATCACCAGACTAATTTAGACATAATTGTAATGGATCGTCCTGGACGATATACGTATCGTCTGGGACGATAAGACCAAATCTCTAAAAATAAAAACTTGCCTAACTTAATCTAACGATTGAGAATTTCTGATTTTAGCCTATCATCTTATATGATATGTGTATCATCCAAGATGATCTGCTTAATCAAATCGACTTAAATATGGTCGCCCTAATTAGGATTTCTGTTTTCACTGGATCTGTTGTAAATCTGGTTTTGATGATGACAAATATGTTTCCAGTGTGTTTTTCTTGGCTAATCTGTTTCAGGCACAAAAGATCGCGAGCCACTCAAGCCAACTCAAGATCGGGTCCAAGTGTGTCAAATGTATGATTTTTCTTTTTATTGAGTCAATTGTAATGTAACTGATTCCCTAGCTAAGTAACCTTGCACACACACACTCAGGGAGAGAGATTGAGTGAATTAGAGTTTCTGTTAAAAATTTTGTTCAGATTGTCCTGGACGATCCTGTTAAAACAGAAACCCTAATTAGGGTGACTAAGTTAAGAGGGTCTGATTGAGCCGATCGTCCTGGACGATCTCCGGATCGTACGGGACGATATGCCCAAATCAGAAATTCTCAGCCGCCAGATCAAGTTAGGCAAGTTCTTATTTTTAGATACTTGGTCTGATCGTCCCGGACGATCCAGTACAATCATGCCTAATTTAATCTAGTAATTAAGAAACGCAATTTATTTTTGGTTGATACGATCATATCGTCCTGGACGATCGTAGGATCGTCCCGGACGATCTGGATCGTCTAGTGCATTTAAGCTGTACGTCCAGAACTATGTACAGGACGATTTGGGGCCTTTTTGAACTAATCGTACCGGACAATGACCCCATCATCCTGGACGATCAAGTCATTTTTTGGTCGTCCAGCACAGATTTCTCTGGACGACCCGAACTATCTTCTGGACGATTTCCCTCAATTTGCACTAATCGTCCCGGACGATCGCAGGATCGTACGGGATGATATGAACAATTTTTTCTACTGATCGTCTAGAAGAGCCAAATCGTCCAGGCTGAAACAGCTGAATTCGATCGTCCTGGACGATCTTGGCCGACCAGTTGAGATTTAGGGCAAATTTTAAGCCCTCCTTTAAAAGAACTTTTTCCAATTTTTGGAAAAATCTTTTTGCTGCCTTCCTTCCCTGAGAAACCCTAGAGAAAGAGAGAGTTGGGAGAGAGAGAGTTGGGAGAGAGAGGGGGAGTTAGTGAGGGATTCACTAAGGTTGCTCCGAGCACGGATCAGAGTCGTCTTCTCCGCTCATCGTCTTTCGTCTAGTCGGTGTTCGTCGTGGGAGGATCGTTCGCAAGAAGATCCGGGGTTCTCTGCCCGCTTCAGGTGGAAGCAAAAGGAGTTCATAGGTTCTCTGCCTGCTTTAGGAGGAAGCGAAAGGAGTTCGAAGGTTCTCTGCCTGCTTCAGGAGGAAGCGAAAGGAGGTCGGGTTCTCTGCCTCACCGTGTGGTGAAAAGGAGATTTTTGTACAGGCTTCTCCGCCTTGCTGTGGGAGCAAAAGGAGAGACACTTTTGTTTAGTGCAATACCAGGAGGGGAGGCTCCAGGGAGTGGACGTAGGTCAAGTTGACCGAGCCACTATAAAATCTGGTTTGCTTTTCTGATTCAATTCTGCACTTTAATTTTTTCTGATATTAACTGCTTGGGTGAATATCTGTGGTTGATCTTTTTATCGTTGTTTTAATTCGTTTCCGCTGCACGTTATAAAAAGATTTTTATAGTTATCGTGAAATTTTTAAAGAACCAATTCACCCCCCCTCTTGGTTAGCCTCGATACTAGTTCACTAGGGCTTAACATCCCTTTTGAACTTTCAAGTGGTATCAGAGCGGGATTCAAAATTTAGGTTTAAAAACTTTTGAATTTGATCCATGGCTAACTGTAATAATCGTAATACTGCTGAAGGATATTCTATTACAAGACCACCGTTGTTTGATAATATTCCTTTTGATTTTTGGAAAACACGCATGTCTACTTTTCTACAGTCTATTGATTATCGCATGTGGATGTTAGTTAAGGACGGATACGAACCACCTTTTAGACTGATTAACAATGTGAAAACTGAACTGCCTTTTACTGATTGGACATTTGATGATCATGATTTAGCACAGTTAAATACAAAATGGTTGAACTGTTTCTTTTGTGCTTTAAAATCTGAAGACTATATGCATATTTCTACTTGTACAACGGGAAAGGAAATCTGGGATAGATTATGCATAACATACGAAGGTACAACTGAAGTCAAACAGTCTAGGTTAAACATCTTGTTACATGATTATGAACTTTTTCGCATGAAACTTAGTGAGACTATTTCAGAAATATACACAAGGTTCACTCAGATTGTTACCTCTTTGCATGTTCTAGGTAGAGAACTTACTAACTACGAAAGAGTGAACAAAATTCTAAGATGTTTGCTTGCTTCTTATGATGCTAAGATTACTGCTATTACTGAATCTAAAGATTTAAATATTTACTCTATTGACAGCTTACTTGGATCACTTATTGCTTACGAGCAAGGGGTGAACCAAAGGCAACTTGATGCAGGTGAACGCAAGAAAGAGAAGACAGTGGCACTAAAGGCCAAGGATTCAGATGCTAGCACTTCCGGGTCTGATAGCGATGATGTTGCCTTAATCACAAGGCAATTCAAAAGCTTTCTAAGGAAGAAACATAAGAACTATCAGAAGTGGAACAAGGGTAAGTCCAATAAAAATTTTAAGAGTTCATCTGAATCTGTTTATTTTGAATGCAGGAAGCCTGGACACATTAAGGCTGATTGTCCAACACTTAAAGCTCACCCAAGCAAGGAGAAGGGTAAGGAGAAACCAAAGTTCAGAAAGGACAAGAAGCGGATTCAGAAGGCGTTCTGGGCAGACTCTACATCTGACTCTTCTGAGACTGAAGCTGAAGAGAAGGAAACAAACTTGTGTCTTATGGCTGATGATCACCCTGGTCAGTCAGATCAGGAAGAGGTATGTGAGCTTACCTACGATCAATTATTTGAAGTTTCTGAAAGAATTCATACATCGTATAGGAAGCTTAAGAAAACTCATGCTAGTTTGAAATTAGATTACTTAACTTTGCAAAAAGAGCATGATTCTGTAGTTAAAGATCATTCCACACTTGATTCAAATCACATGTCTTTGCTTGATGAATTCGATGAGTTGAATAAAAAATATTCTGATTTAGTTTCTGAGTATGATTCATTGAAAACTACGCATGTGGACTTAGAGAGAGCTTTTAAAGAATTAGATACAATGGCATGTGAAGTAGAAAGTAGCAAGGGAACCTTGAAATTTGAAATTGCAAGTTTAAAGAAAGAAAATGAGTTTTTAAAAGTAAAGATCAGTACTTTTGAAAAGAACAAAATACCGCCTACTTTTGAACAGTTTTATGCACCGCCACCTTTTGAAAAATCTATTGCAAGTTCTTCAAAGCATGTTTCATATACATCTAGGAAGAGGCATTATCATCCACGTAGATTAGTTAACCCTTTTCCTGGTGTTAGATGTTTTTCATGTGGCATGTTAGGACATATTTCTCACACCTGCACTGTTCACCATAGTACACATTGGGTGTGGAAACCCAAACTGCCTGTTTCACAGTACAGCACGCATGTATTGAATTCTTCTTTTTATAAGAAGGAACCCAAACCTGTTTGGGTTCCTAAGACTGATGTTTGATACTTTTGTAGGAGTGCTCTCACACAAGACCTCGTGAGAGCATGTGGTACATGGACAGCGGATGTTCTAGACATATGACTGGAGATGCAAATCAGTTCATTTCGCTGGAGGCCAGAGCTGGAGGCAAGGTTACACTTGGAGATAACACCACCAGGAAGGTGGTAGGCAAAGGTATAATTGGTGATTCAAAGAACTTTATGATTGATAATGTTTTGCTTGTAGATGGACTGAAACACAACCTGCTGAGCATCAGTCAACTCTGTGACAAGGGATACAGCATCAAATTCCTGCCCACTGGCTGCATTTTAAGCTTAAATGATGAAGTTGTTTTGCAGGGGCAAAGGATCAACAACGTCTATAAGCTGGATGTAAGTAGCATTAAATCTGATAATTCAATTTGCTTAAAAACTGCTGCTGATGAGTCTTGGTTATGGCATAGGAGATTGTGTCATGCCAGTATGAAAACCCTTAGAAGAGTCACCCAAAAGGACTTAGTTAGAGGTGTGCCCAAGCTTAAGTTTACTAAGGATCACCTGTGTGATGCCTGTCAGTTGGGGAAGCAAGTCCAGTCCTCTTTTCACTCTGTTAAGGACATTAGCACCTCTAGACCTTTAGAAGTTCTACACATGGACCTCTTTGGACCCATTAGCACTGCCAGCTTAGGGGGGAGAGTCTATGGTTTTGTGATTGTAGATGATTATTCGAGGTTCACTTGGGTTAAGTTTTTGTCACATAAATCTGATTCATTTGATGAGTTTAGATCCTTCTCTACTTGGATTCAGAAGAAGTTAGGATGTGAGATTATTACCATCCATAGTGATCACGGAGGGGAGTTTGAAAATGAAAGATTTGAAAGTTTTTGTGAGGATCATGGGATTAATCACAATTTTTCAGCTCCTAAGACCCCTCAACAGAACGGGGTAGCTGAAAGGAAGAACATGACCTTAGTGGAAGCCACTAGAGCCATGCTTGCCGAGTATTCACTTCCAAAATACTTTTGGGCTGAAGCGGTGAACACTGCCTGTTATGTGCTGAATAGGGTGAATGTGAGAGTCAAACTGAACAAGACACCTTATGAGATCATTAAGGGTAGAACTCCAAATCTGTCCCACCTCCATGTCTTTGGCTGTAAGGTTTTCATTCTGAACAACGGGAAGTCACCCTTAGGAAAATTTGACCCCAAATCTGATGAAGGAGTGTTCTTAGGATATTCAAGTGTGGGGAAATCTTTTAGGGTGTTCAATAGGAGGACTTTGGTGGTGGAAGAAACAACCCATGTAGTGTTTGATAAATCTGATCCTAAGGAGTCTAGATCTGAAGTAGAAGATGAAGAGATTGTTGAGGTTACCCAAGGAGTTGGAAATATAAATTTGGAGGAAAGGGTAGAACCTCAAACTGAGTTGCCTAGAGATTGGAGATATTCTTCGAGTCATCCGAAAGAACTGATCTTAGGAGACCCTTCTGAAGGTGTTAGGACTAGGCATGGACTTAGGAAGGAAGTAAATCATTCTGCCTTTATCTCAATGACTGAACCCACCAACATCTATCAAGCCCTGTCAGATGAATTTTGGATTTTAGCTATGCAGGAAGAATTGAATCAATTTGTGAGAAATGATGTTTGGGAGTTAGTAGAAAGACCTAAAAATCAAAGTATTGTGGGAACCAAGTGGGTCTTTAAGAATAAGATGAATGATTCTGGTGTGGTAGTGAGAAATAAGGCAAGATTGGTGGCTAAGGGGTATAATCAGATAGAAGGGATTGATTTTGAGGAGACTTTTGCCCCTGTAGCTAGATTGGAAGCCATTAGAGTGCTACTAACCTTTGCCTGTTATAAGGGATTTAAGCTGTTTCAAATGGATGTTAAGAGTGCCTTTTTAAATGGGGTAATTAAAGAAGATGTTTTTGTAGAACAACCCCCAGGTTTTGAGAGTTCCCAATATCCAAGTCATGTCTATAAATTAAAAAAGGCCTTATATGGATTGAAACAGGCACCCAAAGCTTGGTATGAGAGGCTTAGCACATTCCTGTTAGAAAGAGAGTTTGTTAAGGGGAGCGTAGACACCACCCTTTTTCTGAGGAGATTAGGAGATGACTTACTCATTGTCCAGATCTATGTTGATGATATAATTTTTGGATCTTCTGATAAATATTTATGTGAAGAGTTTTCTAAAATGATGAGTAAGGAGTTTGAGATGAGTATGATGGAAGAATTGTCCTACTTTTTGGGGTTTAGCATAAGGCAAACGGATGATGGAACCTTTCTCAATCAATCAAAATACACTAAGGACATTTTGAAGAAATATGAAATGGACAAAGCCAAGCCAATCAATACTCCCATGCCCTCCTTAGTTCAGTTAGATAAGGATTCAAATGGAAAATCTGTTGATCAGAAGAAGTATAGAGGGATAATAGGTTCACTGCTTTACCTGACTGCTAGCCGACCTGATATCATGTTTAGTGTCTGTCTTTGTGCTAGGTTTCAGGCTGATCCTAAAGAGTCCCACCTGACTGCTGTTAAGAGAATTCTTAGATATCTTTTAGGAACCCCAAACCTAGGAATTTGGTACCCTAGGCACAGCACCTCTTTTGAGATCATTGGATATTCTGATTCTGACTTTGCGGGGTGTAGCGTGGATAGGAAGAGTACTTCTGGGACTTGTCAATTTATAGGACAATCGTTAGTCTCCTGATCCAGTAGAAAACAGAACTCAGTTGTACTTTCCACTGCTGAAGCTGAGTACATTGCCTTAGGGAGTTGTGTGGCCCAAGTTCTTTGGTTGAAGCAGCAAGTCTTGGATTTAGGAGTACCTGTTGGCACAATTTCTGTTCTGTGTGATAATACTAGTGCCATCTGTATCTCTAAGAATCCAATCCAATATTCTAGGACCAAACACATTGACATTAGGCATCACTTCATTAGGGACCATGTTACAAAAGGGGACATTGAGCTACACCACGTAGCAACTGAAAATCAGCTGGCTGACATATTCACTAAACCACTGGCCTTTGACTCATTCAGCATTTTGAGAACCAGATTAGGACTGATTGATATAAATGCTTGATTCTGATGACTGCTGATTTATGATTGTTCTGATTGGTATTCTGATTTCTGTTAGTTAGTTTTGGTTTGATTATTTGCTTTCAGTTGATTTTGTTTCTTCTGCTGATTTCTGTGTTAGCCTTACTAGTAGTTTGATTTGAGTAATTACTTTGCTGTGATTTTCTACCTGTTTTTATTTATTTACTGGTTCATATCTTACACTTACTATTTTATGCTTTTCAAGATCTGATCACCGCTCACTACTTCTGATGATCTGAATTTTTGACTGGGAGTTTTTACCTTGTTTTGGTTTGGAAGCTGGTAAGCAGTGATTGACTTCGCTGAATCTGTTGAAGGGAAGAAACATTGATAATTATTTCTCTTCCTCTAACTCCTTTACTGGTGTGTAGTTTCTTTTGAATAAAAATCCTCTTCAAAATTAAAATGTTAGTTTTTGAAATAGAGATTATTTTATCTTCCTACAGTAATCTGCCTCATATCAATAGTGTTTTTCAAAGTCTTGAGTCATTAGTTTGATTTTCTAAACCAAGTGATTGCATTTATCATATGTTGTATGGCTTTTATTTTGTGAATCGTTCTTCCTTACTGCGGAGAGTCATCTCCTATGTCTGGAAGATAATCTCACAGCTGAGACTCTTTAATGATTATGAAAAGGAGAAAACTTATAAAAGATGCGCAGAGCGCCAGATAATTTAAAAAAGAGGCATAAAATGAGCCCAAAACTGAAAAGATGCGAAATTGCCAAATTGGATACACAAAGTGTATCAAAAATCAAAAGATGCGCAAAGCGCCAACCAATTTGAAAAAGAGGCACAAAATGAGCCCAAAACAAGCTTTCTTCCCTTTCAGATTATTAAATGTCTTAGAAAAATCTGTGCGCCACTTAATATTTTCAAAAGCTTGAGTCTTGAAAATCCTGATTTCTGATTTTTTACTTTGTAACACTATTATATCAGATATTTTTCTGGAACGAGGCTTGAAAGGATTTCTTTTCAAATCTAATGTCTTTTATTCTGAATCGGATTTTTGTTTTGAAAGAGGTTTGCATCGATAAGGTGTCCGGGGTCGGAGCTACGAACGTTGATGATTTTCCAACCTTTTCTAGATTTCAGCGCTGTCAATCGTCCTGTCATTGGTTTTCGAATCTAAAGTCAAGAAAAAAAAATTCTAATTTTCTAGAGCAGCTTAATCAAAAAAAAAATGCTTCTATGTATTTTTGCGGTCAGTTTTATTCGTCTTTTTTTTATTTTGATTTCATAATTATGTTTTTGGGATCCTGATCGATCATCTTCATCCTCCATCCTTTTCTGCTTTTCTTCACATCGTCCTGGATGATACACCGATCATCCTGGACGATCCTCTTCATCCTAGACGATCCAAAAATCATCCTGGACGATTCATTCAAAATCATACCCACTGCTCATGCTGCTGAAACTACCCCAATTATTGGTGATCGTCCTGGACGATCCTTACATCGTCCTGGATGATATGATCCATATCTTCCTGATCTGATCAAACGGCTGACATTGCACCAATTATTGCCCATCATCCTGGACGATCCACCTCATCGTCCTGGACGATCCACGTGTCAGCCGCTGGACGATTGGAATTCGGCCCGTCCGACATATTTATTGTATATCGTCCCGGACGATCCACCTAATCATCATGGACGATACTTTTCGTCAACGGTCGTCCAGCCTGACTCCTCGGGATGATCGCCTGTGTCTAATCATCCTGGATGATCTCTGATCGTCCTGGACGATCGGACCGCCTTTTTGACCAATCGTCCAGGACGTCATAAATGACCACATCGTCCCGGACGATCTCGCGATCGTACGGGACGATCAGTCCGTTTTCTATTTAAACAGCAGTTTTCTTCATGTTTTTCACATCTTTTTTCCTCCACTTTCCTTCTCCTTTCCTCCTTTTTGGGTTCCTAATGGCTGGTGGCAAAAGATCTCGTCAAAAGGGGGCTAGTTCGTCCCGGGGACATGTCGATCCTCGCTTCCCGAATGCCGCCGATCAGGCGGCTTTCGAATGCTATCGTAATATGGGGATCACGCACTCCAAGATTGTCAATCCCCGCACTCTCACGTATCCCATCTTAGATTTGTTCGCACACACCTCCCTCACCTTCATTCTGACCTTAGCCTTTCGCTTCAATCTGGAACTCCTTCGAATCTTCTTTGTCAACTTGTGCATTTTCGCGGACTACTCCACTCTTCGATCCTACGTAAATCAACGCCCCGTGGAACTCACGACCCACGATTTTCACAATATCCTCAACCTGTCTGTCACTGGCGACAAAATTCACACGCTTATCACCGATCCTGACTATGATTGGAGTGTCGCCAATCACTTCCTTCGTAATACCAACGCACCCTATCATGACAATGCTTGCACTTCCCTTCTCAAGGACGCCCGGACCATTCAGCATGTCCTTCGTTCCTCCGTCATTCCAAAGGCGGGGGATCAGATTCACATTACCCCGCTCCTGTCCTTGACCACATACTACATCATGGCCCGTCGAGAATTTAATGCCTCTGATCTGATCATCCGATACATAGAACACCTCACCACCATTAGAGATCCGGGCCACAGGTGTCGCCCAAACCTAGCTTTAGGTCATCTTATTCACTATGCCTTAGAGACAAAATATGACCTTCAGTATCCTGTCCCTCCTGATGTCCCTCCTTCCTTCTTCACAAACAACTCATTCCACTTCCTACACAGCACCCGCCTACATCCGGAGCCCACCCCGGATGTTGAGGAAGAAGAGGAAGAGGCTGCTCCAGTTCCTGCTGCACCAGAGGCACCTGCACCCCTTCGCATTGCCTCTCCCTTTGACCACCTGGTGCAGCGCTTCGACCAGTGGGAGGCCCGTTTTGACTCCTACGTGATTGCCCAGGAGCAGTAGCACAACGAGGAAATCCAACGCTTCGCGGACTATGCTGCGCAGCAGCAACAGCAGCACGACCAGGACATGGCCTGGTTTGGAGCTCACTTTCAGGCCATTCACCATTACTTCTACTCTCCACCGCCACCTCCTTCTTCCGATCAGGATCCGCCTCAGTTTTAGTCTTCTGTCGTGTAGTTATTCTATTTATGTTTTATTTTATGTTTTATTTCCGTGTTATGTTTTTTGCTCCTCCTTTTTGTGATGTCAAAAGGGGGAGTCAGTTGTAGTCGTGCCTGTTTCTGTTTTCTGAGTCATATTTCCTGTATTGTTTTAGCTGTTAAATGAAAATTTAAAAAATGTTTGTTTGTTTGATCTCCTAGTTTACTTTTATTTTCAGACTACTTTATAAATGTTTGCCATCATCAAAAAGGGGGAGATTGTTGCAAATCTGGTTTTGATGATGACATACATGTTTCCAGTGTGTTTTGCTTGGCTAATCTGTTTCAGGCACAAAAGACCGCGAGCCACTCAAGCCAACTCAAGATCAGGTCCAAGTGTGTCAAATGTATGATTTTTCTTTTTATTGAGTCAATTCTAATGTAACTGAGTCCCTAGCTAAGTAACCTTGCACACACACACTCAGGGAGAGAGATTGAGTGAATTAGAGTTTCTGTTAAAAATTTTGTTCAGATCGTCCTGGACGATCTCCACATCGTCCTGGACGATCCTGTTAAAATAGAAACCCTAATTAGGGCGACTAAGTTAAGAGGGTCTGATTGAGCCGATCGTCCTGGATGATCTCCGGATCGTACGGGACGATATGCCCAAATTAGAAATTCTCAGCCGCCAGATCAAGTTAGGCAAGTTCTTATTTTTAGATACTTGGTCTGATCGTCCCGGACGATACGTGTATCGTCCCGGACGATCCAGTGTATCGTCCCGGACGATCCAGTATAATCATGCCTAATTTAATCTGGTAATTAAGGAAAGCAATTTATTTTTGGTTAATACGATCATATCGTCCTGGACGATCGCAGGATCATCCCGGACGATCTGGATCGTCTAGTGTATTTAAGCTGTACGTCCAGAACTATGTACAGGACGATTTGGGGCCTTTTTGAACTAATCGTACCGGACAATGACCCCATCGTCCTGGACGATCAAGTCATTTTTTGGTCGTCCAGCACAGATTTCTCTGGACGACCCGAACTGTCTTCTGGACTATTTCCCTCAATTTGCACTAATCGTCCCGGATGATCGCAGGATCGTACGGGACGATATGAACAATTTTTTCTACTGATCGTCTAGAAGAGCCAAATCGTCCAGACTGAAACAGCTGAATTTGAACTGATCGTACAGGATGATCTACCGATCATCCTGGACGATCTTTGCCGACCAGTTGAGATTTATGGCAAATTTTAAGCCCTCCTTTAAAAGAACTTTTTCCAATTTTTGGAAAAATCTTTTTGCTGCCTTCCTTCCCTGAGAAACCCTAGAGATAGAGAGAGAGTTGGGAGAGAGAGAGAAGATCTTGTGAGGGGGAGTTAGTGAGGGATTCACTAAGGTTGCTCCGAGCACGGATCAGAGTCGTCTTCTCCGCTCATCGTCTTTCGTCTAGTCGTGGGAGGATCGTTCGCAAGAAGATCCGGGGTTCTCTGCCCGCTTTAGGTGGAAGCAAAAGGAGTTCGTAGGTTCTCTGCCTGCTTCAGGAGGAAGCGAAAGGAGTTCGAAGGTTCTCTGCCTGCTTCAGGAAGAAGCGAAAGGAGGTCGGGTTCTCTTCCTCACCGTGTGGTGAAAAGGAGGTTTTTGTACAGGCTTCTCCACCTTGCTGTGGAAGCAAAAGGAGAGACACTTTTGTTTAGTGCAATACCCGGAGGGGAGGCTCCGGGGAGTGGACGTAGGTCAAGTTGACCGAACCACTATAAAATCTGGTTTGCTTTTCTGATTCAATTCTGCACTTTAATTTTTTCTGATATTAACTGCTTGGGTGAATATCTGTGGTTGATCTTTTTATCGTTGTTTTAATTCGTTTCCGCTGCACGTTATAAAAAGATTTTCATAGTTATTGTGAAATTTTTAAATAACCAATTCACCCCCCCTCTTGGTTAGCCTCGGGACTAGTTCACTAGGGCTTAACATCCCTTTTGAACTTTCAGGATCATCTAGGATGATATGAATATCGTTCAGGACGATCAGAATAAAATTTGAAATAGAAACTTTAACTCACTAAAACTCTCCCCCTGAGTGTGTGTGTGTAAGGTTACTTAGCTAGGGGATCAATTTCATTACATTTGACTCAAGAAAGGGAAAAAATTACAATTTAAACACATGCGGACCCGATCTTGAGTTGGCTTGAATTGCATTTGATCTTTTGTATATGTGAGTCAATCAAAATAGAATATCGAAATATTTATTATCATCAAAATTATAATCCTTAAATCTAGGTTTATAATAATCTCCCCTTTTTTATGATGGCAAATATTTATTTAGTAGTTTCAAATCAACCGAATTATAGTAATTAAAGCACATCCTGGAGAAGATAAATTTTACTAATCATTGAGAACTAGTGACATTTAATTCAATAAATGAAACTACTACAACATAACAGCAACAAAAAAACTACTAGTAACACAAAAATAACTCCCCTTTTTTGACATCATAAAAAGAAGGAACAGAAAAGACAAAACAACAGCAAACTAGAAAAAGATGAAGGATAGAGAGGAAAGATTAGGGATCCCAAAAACACACAAAAAAGAAAAATCCAAAATCAAATCAAATAATAAATAGAAATGAGAAAAATAATAGTGAAAACAATAATTTTTTTTGATCAGCTCCAGTAAAATAGAATTTTTCCTGATTTTCAATTCAAAAGCCAATAAGAAAATCAACAACGCTAAAATCTAGAAAAAATTGGAAAATTAACTTTCGTAACTCCTACCTTGTACACCTTACAGGTTAAAATTTCTTTTAAACAAAAGTCTAATTCAAACGAAAAGAGTTAGATTCGAAAAGAGATCCTTTCAAGCCTCGTTCAAGAAAAATATCTGATGTAATAGTATAACAAAGTAAGGAATCAGAAATCATGATTTTTTGTCTCAAGCTTTTGAAAATATTAAGTGGCGTATGGATTTTTCTAAGACATTTAAAGATCTAAAAGGGAAGAAAGCTTATTTCTTTGTGGGCTCATTTTGTGCCTCTTTTTCAATTTATTTGGCGCTCTTTATGCATCTTTTGATTTTTGATATACTTTATGTATCTTTTCAATTTGACGATATTACGTATCTTTTCAGCTTTGGGCTTATTTTATGCCTCTTTTTATTTTGGCGCTCTTTGCGTATCTTTTACAAGCTCACTTCCTTTCATAATTGTTAAAAAATCTCAGTTGTGAAATTACCTTTCAGACATAAGAAAGGACAAAGCTCACTCTCTATAATAAGAAGGAGTAATTCATAGAACAAAAATCATACATCATATGATAAATGCAATCACCTGATTAAGAAAAATATAACAATGATCCAAAACTTTAAAAATACTATTCATATGAGGTAGATTACTGTAGAAAGATAAAATAAATCTCTGGAGATTTTAAAAACTAACTTTTTTAATTTTGAAGAAGATTTTTATTCCAAAGAAACAATACACCATTAAAGAAGTTAGAGGAAGAGAAATAATCATCAATGTTTCTTTCCTTTAACATATTCAGTGGAGTCAATCACTGTTTACAAGCTTCCAAATAAAAACAAGGCAAAACTCTCAGTCAGAGATCCAATTTATCAGCAATAGTGAGCAGTGATCTAATTTTAAAAAAGCAGTAAATCAAGAACAAGTAGAATATCGCATTAAAATAAATACTTAAATAAGGAAAACAACAACACTAAAATGAAAATCAACAGAAAATACAAACCAACACGAAATAGATAATCAAATCAAACAAATAACTAACAGAAATAGAATGAAAAATAAAAAATTCAAAAGTCAGTAGTCATCAGATTCATGCATTTATGTCAATCACACCCAATCTGATCCTCAAAATGCTGAATGAGTCAAAGGCCAGTGGTTTAGTAAAGATGTCAGCCAGTTGATTTTCAGTTGTTACATGATGTAGCTCAATATCCCCTTTTATAACATGGTCCCTAATGAAGTGATGCCTTATATCAATCTATTTGGTTCTAGAATATTAGATTAGATTCTTATAAATATAGATGGCACTGGTGTTATCACATAGAACTGAAATTGTGCCAACAGGTAATCCTAAATCAAAAACTTATTGCTTCAACCAAAGGACTTGGGCCACATATTTTCCTAAGGCAATGTACTCATCTTCAGTAGTGGAAAGTGCAAGTAAGTTCTATTTTCTACTGGACCAGGAGACTAAAGATTATCCTATGAATTGGCAAGTTTTAAAAGTGCTCTTTCTATCCACCCTACACCCTACAAAATCAGAATTAGAATATCCAATAATCTTAAAAGAAGTGCTGTGCCTAAGATACCTGATTCCTAGGTTTGGGGTCCCTAAGAGATATCTAAGGATTTTCTTAACTGCAGTCAGGTGGGATTCCTTAGGATCAGCTTGAAATCTAGCACAAAGATAAACACTAAACATAATATCAGGGTGGCTAGCAGTCAGGTAAAGCAGTGATCTAATTATTCCCCTAAACTTCTTCTGATCAACAGATTTTTCATTTGAATCCTTATCTAACAGAACATTGAAACTCATAGGAGTGTTGATTGGCTTAGCTTTATCCATTTCATATTTTTTCAAGATGTCCTTAGTATATTTTGATTAATTCAGAAAGATTCTGTCATCCATTTACCTTATGCTAAACCCCAAAAAATAGGATAATTCTCCCATCATACTCATCTCAAACTCCTTACTCATTGTCTTAGAAAAATCATCACATAAATTTTTGTCAGAAGATCCAAAAAGATAACATCAACATAGATCTGGACAATGAGTAGATCATCTCCTACATTTCTAAGAAAAAGGGTGGTGTCTACGCTCCCCTTAACAAATTATATTTCTAGTAGGAATGTGCTAAGCCTCTCATTCCAAGCTCTGGGTGTCTGTTTCAATCCATACAAGACCTTTTTTAATTTGTAAACATGATTTGGATACTGGAAACTCTCAAAACCTGGGGGTTGCTCTACAAAGATATCCTCTTTTATTACCCCATTTAAAAAGGCACTCTTAACATCCATTTGAAACAGCTTAAATCCCTTATAACAGGTAAAGGCTAGTGGCACCCTAATTGCTTCCAATCTAGCTACAGGGGCAAAGGTCTCCTCAAAATCAATCCCTTCAATTTGATTGTACCCCTTAGCCATCAATCTTGTCTTATTCCTAACCACCACACCAGAATCATTCATCTTATTCTTAAAGACCCACTTGGTTTCCACTACACTTTGATTCCTAGGTCTTTCTACTAACTCCCAAACATCATTCCTTACAAATTGATTCAATTCCTCTTGCATAGCTAAGATCTAAAATTCATCAGAAAGGGCTTGATTAATGTTGGTGGGTTTAGTCATTGAGATAAAGGCAAATGGTTTAGTTCCTTCCTAAGTTCATGCCTAGTTCTAACACCTTCAGAAGGGTCTCCTAAGATCAATTCTTTAGGATGACTCGAAGCATATCTCTAATCTCTAGGCAAAGTATTTTGAGATTCTACCCTTTCCTCCAGGTTTGCATTTTCAACTCCTTAGGTAATCTCTCCTACATCTTCTTCTTCCTCAACTCTAGTCTCCTTTGGATCAGATTCATCAAGTACCACATGAATTATCTCCTCCACCACCAAAGTCCTCTTATTAAACACCATAAAGGATTTCCCCATACTAGAATAGCCTAAGAATACTCTTTCATCAGATTTGGGGTCAAATTTTTCTAAGGATATTTTCTATTATTCAGAATAAAAACCTTATAGCCAAAGACATGAAGGTGAGACAAGTTTGGAGTTCTACCCTTAATGATCTCATAAGGTGTCTTAGTCAGATTGGATCTAACATTCACCCTATTTAGCACATAATAGGCAATGTTCACCACTTCAATCCAAAAGTATTTTGGAAGTGAATACTCAGCAAGCATGGCTCTAACAGCTTCCACTAAGGCCCTATTCTTCCTTTCAGCTATCCTGTTCTGCTGAGGGGTCCTAGAAGCTAAAAAGTTGTGGCTAATCCCTTACTCCTCACAGAATAATTCAAATCTCACATTTTCAAACTCTCCACCATGATCACAATGAATAGTCATGATCTCACAACCTAACTTCTTCTGAATCCAAGTGAAAAAAGATTTAAATTCATCAAATGACTCAGACTTATTTGACAGAAATATAATCCAAGTGAACCTCGAGTAGTCATCAACAATCACAAATTCATAGACTTTCTCCCCTAATATGGCAGTTCTAATGGGTCTAAACAAATCCTTGTGAAGGACTTTTAAAGGTCTAGTGGTATTGATGTCCTTAACTGAGTGGAAAGAGGAGTGGACTTGCTTCCCTAATTGACAGACATCACACAGGTGGTCCTTAGTGAACTTAAGCTTGGGTACACCTCTAACTAAGTCTTTTTGGATGACTCTTCTAAGGGTTTTCATACTGGCATGACATAACCTCCTATGCCACAGCCAAGACTCATCAGCAACAGTTTCTAAGCAAATAGCAACATCAGCTTTAAAGTAATTTTAATTCAACATGCAGACATTATTGACTCTTTTTTCGTGCAAAATAATTTTGTCATTTAAGTTTATAATGCAGCAAGTAGGGATGAACTTAATGCTGAAGCCTTTATCACATAGCTGGCTGATGCTGAGCAGATTGTGTTTTAGTTCATCTACAAGTAAAATATTATCAATAATGAAATTTTGTGAATCACCAATTATACCTGCTCCTACCACCCTCCTGGTGGTGTTGTCTCCAAGTGTAACCTTGCCTCCAGCTCTGGTCTCCAGTGAAATGAACTGATTTTTATCTCCAATCATATATCTTGAACATCCACTGTCGAGGTACCATATGCTTTCACGATGCCTTTTGTGAGAGCACACCTAAAAAATCATCAAACATCAGATTTAGGAACCCAAATAGGTTTGGGTTCCTTCTTATGAAAAGAACAAAACAATGTATGTGTACTGTGATGTGAAGTATGCAATTTGGGCCTCCACACCCAATGTATACTACAGTGGATTGTGCAGGTGTGAGAGATGTGTCCTAACATGCCACAAGAAAAATATCTAATACTAGAAAAAGGGTTAACTAATCTACATGGGCAATAGTGCCTCTTCCTAGGTTTAAATGAAATATGCTTTACTAATTTTGAATTAGATTCTACAAAATAATAGAGGTGCATAAAATTGTGCAAAAATAGGAGGTGTTTCATTTTCCTCAAAAGTACTGATTTTTACACTTTGAAATTCATTTTCCTTCTTAAGACTTATAATTTCAAATTTTAAATAATGCTCACTACTATTTAAATCAGATGCAAGAGTTTCTAATTTTTTAAAAGCTCTTTTTAAATCAACATGCGATATTTTCAATGAATCATGCTCAATAATTAGTTCAGAATGCTTTTTGTTTAATTCATCAAATTCATCATGTAAGGACATGTGATTACTATCAAGCGTGGAATGATTTTTAACTAAAACATCATGCTCTTTTTGCAAATTTAAGAAATCTATTTTCAGGCTGGCATGGGTTTTCTTAAGTTTCCTATATGATAAATGAATTTTCTTAGAAACTTTAAGTAATTGATCATAAATGAGCTCACATACCTCTTCTTGGTCAGACTGACCAGGATGATCATCTGCCATCAAACATAGGTTCATAGTCTCCTCTTTAGCTTCAGTCTCAGAGGAGTCGGATGCTGAATCCATCCAGAAAGCCTTTTGAATCTTTTTCTTGTCCTTTTTGAACTTAGGTTTCTCTTCACCCTTCTCCTTGCTTGGGTGAGTCTTAAGTGTAGGATAATAAGCCTTTATATGACCAGGCTTCCTGCATTCAAAATAAACAGTATCTGATGAACCATTAAAATTTCTACTACTCTTACCTTTGTTCCACTTCTAAAAGTTCTTGTGTTTCTTCCTTAGAAAGCTTTTGAATTGCCTAGTGATTAAGGAAACATCATTGCTATCAGATCCGAAAGAATCAGTGTCAGTATCGCTGGCCTTCAGTGTAACTGTTTTCTCCTTCTTCTTCTCACCTGCATCAATTTGTCGTTGGTTCACTCCTTGCTCGTAGGCAATGAGTGGCCAAAGTAATTTATTAATAGAATAAGTGTTCAAATCTTTGGATTCAATAATTGGAGTTATCTTGACATCATAAGAAGAAGATAAATATCTCAGAATTTTATAAACTTTCTCATAATTAGTAAGCTCTTTTCCTAAGGCATGTAGTGAGGTGACAATTTGAGTGAACCTAGTATACATTTCAGAAATAGATTCAGTATATTTCATGCGAAAAAGTTCATAGTCATGAAGCAAGATGCTCAATCTAGATTGCTTAACCTCAGATGTACCTTCATAAGTAATGCATAGTCTATCCCAGATTTCTTTACTAGTAGTGTAAGTAGAAACACGCATGTAGTCCTCAAATTTTAGTGCACAGAAAAAATAATTCAAGCATTTTGTATTCAGTTGTGCTAACTCACGATCATCAAATGTCCGTTCAGTAAACAAAAGTTCTGTTCTAACGCCATTAACAAGTCTAAACGGTATTTCATAACCATCTTTAACAAGCATCCACATGTGATAATTAATTGATTGTAAAAAGGTGGACATGTGAGTTTTCCAAAAATCAAAAAGTATGTTATCAAATAAAGGTGGCGGGTAATTAAATAACCTTCAGCAGTATTATGATTACTAAAGTTAGCCATGGATCAAAATTCAAAAATTTTTAAACTTAATTTTTGAATCCCGCTCTGATATAACTTAAAAGTTCGTGAGGGATGTTAAGCCCTTGTGAACTAGTCCCGAGGCTAACCAAGAGTGGGGGGGGGGGGGGGTGAATTGGTTATTTTAAATAATTCATGACCAAAAATAATTTTAGAAAAATCTTTTTGAATGTTCTAACACAATGATGATTTTGCGATGATGTGCAGATGTTCATGATAACGAAATAATAATCACAATCACATAATCATCAATAGAAAAATAAGTGTGGAAAGTAATCAGAAAGAACACACCAGATTTTATAGTGGTTTGGTCAACTTGGCCTACGTCTACTCCTCGGAGCCTCCCCTCTGGGTATTGCACTAACACTAAGTGACTCTCCTTCTGCTCCCACAGCAAGGTAGAGAAGCCTGTACAAAAATCCTTTCCATCAACCCGGTGAGGCAGAGAACCTAGACTCCTTTCGCTTCCTCCTGAACCAGGTAGAGAACCTGGACCCCTTTCGCTTCCTCCTAAAGCAGGCAGAGAACCTGGATCTTCTTGCGGACGATCCTCCCATAGAGACACTGACAAGATAAGAGACAATGATCAGAGAAGATGACTCAGATCCTTGCTTGGAGCAACTTTTGTGAACACCTCATAAACTCCCCCTCACAAGATCCTCTCTATCTCTCCCAAGCTCTCTCTCTCTCTCAAGGTTTTCTCTCGAAAGGGAAGTTGCAAAAGATTTTTCTTGTTGAAAGAAAAAGATCTTAAATAGGAGGGCTAAAAAATTGCCCTAAATCTCAACTGGTCATCAAAGATCATCCAGGATAATCGGTCGATTGTCCTGTACGATCAGTTCAAAATCACATGTATCAGCCTAGACAATCTAGTTCCTCTGGATGATTAGTAGATAAATTTTGTTCAGATCATCCCGTACGATTCTACGTCATCCGGGATATTAGTGTAAATTAGGAATTTCATCCAGAAGACAGCTCTGGTCATTCAGGGAAACTTATACTGGATGATCTCAAAATGACTTGATCATCCAGAATGATAGGTGTATCATCTTGTATGATTAGTTCAAAAATGACAAAATCGTCCTGCGTACAGCTCGGGTCGTACAGGTAAAACATGCTGGACAATTTTAAAATGACTTGATCGTCCGGGAAGATATCGCGATCATTGTTGGAAATACGATTTTGATGATGATAAACATTTTTCTATTGTATTTTGCTTGGCTAACCCGTTTCAAGCACAAACGATCACGAGCCACTCAAGCCAACTCAAGATCGGGTCCAAGTATGTCCAATGTACTATTTTTCATTTTATTGAGTCAATTGTAATGTAACTGATCCCCGAGCTAAGTAACCTTGCACATACACACTCAGGGGGAGAGCTTGAGTGAATTAGAGTTTCTGTTCATTTTTTGTTCAGATCGTCCTGGACGATCCAGTAAAAATAGAAACCCTAATAAGGGTGACCAAGTTAAGTGAGTCTGATTAGGCAGATCGTCCTGGACGATCTTTGGATCGTACGGGACGATATGCTCAAATCAAAAATTTTCAGCCGCCAGAACAAGTTAGGCAAGTTTTTATTTTAAGTTATTTGGTCTGATCGTCCCGGACGATACGTGTATCATCCTGTACGATTCAGTACAATCATGCCTAAATTAGTCTGGTAATTAAGGAAAGTAATTAATATTTAATTGATACGATCATATCGTCCTGGACGATCGCAGGATCGTCCTGGACGATCATGATCGTCTAGTGCATTTCAGCTGTACGTCCCGAACTGTGTTCAGGATGATTTGGGCACTTTTTGAACTAATCGTACAGGATGATACCCGTATCATCCTGGACGATCAAGTCATTTTTTGGTCGTCAAGTATAAGTTTCTCTGGACGTCCCTAACTGTCTTCTGGATGATATTCCTTGATTTGCACTAATCATCTCGGACGATCGCAGGATCGTACGGGACGATATGAACAATTTTTTCTACTGATCGTCCAGAAGAGTCAGATCGTCCAGGCTGAAACAGCTGATTTTGAACTGATCGTATAGGATGATCTATCGATCGTCCTGGACGATCTTGGCCGACCAGTTGAGATTTAGGACATTTTTTAAGCCCTCCTATAAAAGAACTTTTTCTTGAAACAAGAAAAATCTTTTGTCACCTTCCTTTCCAGAGAAACCCTAGAGAGAGAGTTTGGAAGAGAGAGAGTTTGGAAGAGAGAGAGAAGATCTTGTGAGGGGGAGTTAGTGAGGGATTCACTAAGGTTGCTCCAAGCATGGATCAGAGTCATCTTCTCCGCTCGTCATCTTTCGTCTAGTTGGTGTTCGTCGTGGGAGGATCGTTCGCAAGAAGATTCGGGGTTCTCTGCCCGCTTCAGGTGGAAGCAAAAGGAGTTCGAAGGTTCTCTGCCTGCTTCAGGAGGAAGCAAAAGGAGGTCGGGTTCTCTGCCCCACCGTGTGGTGAAAATGAGGTCTTGTACAGGCTTCTCCGCCTTGCTGTGGGAGGAAAAGGAGAGACACTTTTTGTTTAGTGCAATACACAGAGGGGAGGCTTCGGGGAGTGGACGTAGGTCAAGTTGACCGAACCACTATAAAATCTGGTTTGCTTTTCTGATTCAATTTTGCACTTTACTTTTTGATATTAACTGCGTGGGTGAATATCTGAGATTGATCTTTTTGTTCTTGTTTAATTATTTTTGCTGCTAAGTATCGAAATTTTTTTTCATTATTATCGTGAAATTTTTAAATAACCAATTCACCCCCCTCTTAGTTAACCTCGGGACTAGTTCACTAGGGCTTAACATCCCTATCAAACTTTCAATCATCCCATACGATTAGTTCAAAATTGGGAATATCATCCAACACATTTCTCGGATCGTCTAGGTGAAGTGCTCTGGATGGTTAGGATTTTGCATCCATCGTCCAGGACGATCTTACGATCGTTCAGGATGATATGATCGTATCAATCACATATTAATTATTTTTCTTAATCACCAGACTAATTTAGGCATGATTGTAATGGATTGTCCTGGATGATATACATATTATCTGGGATGATCAGACTAAATCTCTAAAAATAAAAAATTACCTAACTTAATCTGGCGGCTGAGAATTTCTGATTTGAGCATATTGTCCTGTATGATATGGGTATCATCCAGGACGATCTACTTAATCAAATTGACTTAAACATGGTCGCCCTAATTAGGATTTCTATTTTCACTGGATCGTCTAGGATGATATGAATATCAGCCAGGACGATCATAAAAAAATTTGAAATAGAAACTTTAACTCACTAAAACTCTCCCCCTGAGTGTGTGTGTGCAAGGTTACTTAGCTAAGGGATCAATTTCATTACATTTGACTCAAGAAAGGGAAAAGATTACAATTTAAATACACATGGACCCGATCTTGAGTTGGCTTGAATTGCATTTAATCTTTTGTACCTAAAATGTTAGTCAATCGAAACACAACACAGAAATGTTTGTTATCATCAAAATTGTAATCCTTAAATCCAGGTTTGCAACAGGTTTAATGCCTCATTGAACTGCCCTTGGCACACCAAGAGGAGGGTAGGGTGAATTGATTATTGAAAAACTTCTTTAACATAAAGAAAAAGGCTTTTTGATATTTTTAAAAAGTTAAATTAAGTATTTTGATCACCCGATGTGTAAGCAAATAAAAATAATAACAACAATAATGATGATGATAATTTAATCAAATCAATCTAATATCAACCACAACATTTTTAACATATATTTTTTAAGAAAATAAATTATAGAAAAGTAAAGTGGAGAAAAAAAATAGAAATAAAACTAGAACGAGCACATTAGAATTTTATAGTGGTTCAATCAAATAATGACCCACGTCTACTCTCTAGAGTCCTCTCTAAGTATTTCACTAACTCTTAGTATATCTACTTTAGCCCCCATAGAAAGGTGGAGAAACCCTTACAAGAATCACTTCCACCAATCCTGTGTGGCAGAGAACCAGAATCCTTTTCATGCTCTTGGTGAGGTAAGAATCTTGAAAGCTCTTTTCACCCTTTTGGTGAAGGCAGTGAACCTGGAAGCTTCTTCACCCTCCTGGTGAAGGTCACATTGCAATCCATTTTCTCCCTCCTAGTGAAGACAGAGAGCCTCAACCTTTAATCTTAAAGCTTTTATTTTCAGAGCAACCCTTGTAGGATCCAGAGCCCTATGGAGGAATCAAGGTGTAAGATGAAACAGTCTTAGGACATGCTTTTTAAAATATATATACAAATCATTATAGATAATGTCAATCATGATGAAATGGTCTTGGGATATGTT
Organism: Dendrobium chrysotoxum; assembly: GCA_019925795.1. Classification (NCBI taxonomy): domain Eukaryota; kingdom Viridiplantae; phylum Streptophyta; class Magnoliopsida; order Asparagales; family Orchidaceae; genus Dendrobium; species Dendrobium chrysotoxum. Next base: position 5,012,693 of record CM034311.1, read on the forward strand.
GTTTAAAATATGTATACAAATCATACCGTATAATCTAAAAGTATGATCTAATTTGTAGGGTATGATTAGTTTAAAAAAATTAATTTTTCACTCCCCTGTGTGTGTGTGTGTGCATGATTGCCAAAACGCATACACCTTTTATAGGACTTTGACTCAAGAAATTTAAAAATAAATAAATAAAAAAGTATGGACTCTTGTCAACCATGTTCCTATTCTACCAAAACTTGAGCTTTGAATCTTCTTGCATGGTGTTGAAATGTTAGTATACACAAAATATATATGTAATACAAAATAGTAGGAGAAATGAAAATACAATCAATAATATTTGTTATCATCAAAATCATAAGATTAAGATCCCAAATTACAACAATCTCCCCCTTTTTGATGATGCCAAATATTTTTGATTAAAACTATAAGAAACTTGTATTTTCTCCTAATCTCTCCCTCACTAGCTAAGATGCTTTTAAAAAATAAGGAAATTTTTTTCTTGAGTTGTAAACACAAATGATCAATGTACAACATAGAGGCTAACACAAATGGATTAAATAGAAAATCACAAAATAGAACTAGCCATCTACTCCCCCTTTTGACATAACCAAAAAGCAAAAACATAAAAAAAGGAACAAACATGACAAGGACTATAACAGAAGTTTAAAATAAAGACTCCAACCAAACAAGCAACCTAGAAGTAAGATCCATGATTTGGTGGTGGTGGTGATGATAGTGGTTTGAAATAGTGATAAATAGTGTTAAATTTCTCGCCAAACCATGTCATGTCGATCTCATGCTGCTACTTGTGCTGTTGAATGTGGCTATCCAGTCGGGACTCCAATTAATCAAAACATTATATCAGTATCTCGTAGGAATAAGGCTGATTTACTGGTGTTGATACTAGTGTTTGTTATGATGCTGGTGCTGGTGCTGGTGCTGGATGGTCTCTCCCTTCCTCATCAAACTTAGTTCTTCTTCAGGCTATCCCCCATGGTGATGATGAAAGGGAACATGGAAAGATCCATCAAAGAAGAAAATATGAAATTCATCTTCCAGTGTGGGATATGTAAGATGATATTTTTGGTCCAAAACATAGGCAATCAGGTTGCCAAATGCAAGATTGTGCTTACGATGGGTTGAGCGTGAGCGAAGGGAAGTGTGGTTATTCAGATAAGAGATGATCATTTGGGATTTATCAAAAGCTTTTCCATACATGATGAAGTAGGTGAAGACAGATAAAGGAGGAGTGATATTTACCTTATCTCCAGCTTTATAAAGTATAGAAGTCCATAGAATATACTAGATGATACGAGCATTTTGGTTTAATGATTAGAAAAGTGGCTAGTATTAGTTTAGAGGAGTGTTCCTAATGACTAGAATAACAGAGGTCCAATCATAGTTGTCCCTAGATGGTAAGATATGGGGTTGAACCCCTTTGGTGAGTAGGTGGAGGTATTCAACTAAATCTTATTTGATAATTTCTACAGGCCATCTAACACATATGAAGTCATGGTAGAGAAGTTTGCAGATACTCATAAGCTAGTGAAGAATTCATAAAGCAGTTTATAATTAAAATAGAAGGCTAAGGTAAAAAGGAATTAGAGAGTGAAGGCGGAGAAAAGATCCATTACCCAATAACAAAGAATTGATTGATCAAGGAGATGAGATGGGGTAATATGGGCTTCCCAGTATCTATGGTAGGTAGCTTCATGCTCCACTATTTCGAAATGGTCATCAATAGGATAATGGGAGGAAGTTCCTTAGAGCAGCTGACGAGTTTGCTTGCCACTAGCCATTAAGAGTGTTAAAGGTATGAATGCAAGTTAAAATAGGAAAGAAGGATGGAGTGAGTGAAACCTTAGAAATCTCTCCCTACATATTTTCAGCAGATTGTACAGTATGATCGAGGTTCATACTGGATTATCAGAAGAATTTATTTCATCTGGATGATCTATCAAAAAAGATGTCAAATCATATAGTACGATCAGGATTATACTGGATGATCTTCATTAAAACAATCTCTCGAGGAGTTATCGGTATGACCATTGATAAAAAAGTTCATACAGTATGAACATATATTCATACAGTACGATGTTATTTTAAAAATTGTATAGTACGTCATGACTGATTGGTCAATCTAAATTGTTGATATTATAAACTGTGAGGATGTGATGAGTTGTGTAGATTGTATAATATGAATAGGGTTCATACAGTACAATATGAATATTTTTGGGGTGGTGTGTGATGATCAGGGAATAACTACTACTAAGAAAATAACACTAAATAATTACCAAACATAAATAAAAAATAAAAGTATAGAAACACACAAAATAGATAAAATCTCAAGTTGTCGATTTCATCTTATCCTAAATCAAGCATGAATGTCAATGACACCTAATATAGTCCTTAATGTGCTAAAGGTGTCATAGCTTAAGGGTTTGGTAGAGATGTCTGCTAGTTGATCATCAATTGCTACATTATTTAACTCAATGTCTCCCTCAGCAACAAGGTCTTTAATGAAGTGGTGCCTAATATTTATTTGCTTGGTCAAGGAGTGTTGAATAGAATTCTTAGAGATGCATACAACACTAGTATTGCCACACATAATTTGAATAGTGCTAACAACAATTCCAAGGTAAAATTTTTTTTACTTTAGCCATAAGACTTAACCAACACAACTTCTTATAGTAATCTATCCTACCTCTACAGTGGATAAAATTGTAGAATTTTATTTTCTACTTGACCAGGAGACCAAAGATTGACCTATGAATTAATAGGTTTTAGAGGTTCTCTTTCTATCAATCCTAAATTATGCAAAGTTCGAGTCTAAATATAATATAATTTCAAATGAGGAGCTATGTATAGGGTACCGGATACCTAAATTTTAGGTGCCCAAAATGTATCTAAGGATTCTCTTAACAGCTGTTATATATGATTACTTAAGACCTACTTAAAATTTGTCACAAAGATAATCAATAAACATAATGTCAAGTCTGCCAGCACTCAAATATAAAAGTGATCCTATTATACCCATATACTTCTTTTAATCTACTAATGTTTCACTTGCATCTTTGTTTAATTAAATGGTAGAGTTTATGGGTGTATTAACTTCTTTAGCATTTTCCATTTCATATTTCTTTAGAATATCCTTAATATGTTTACTTTGTCATGGAAAAGTTCGATTATCCATTTATTTTACACTAAACCAAGGAAATAAGTCAGCTCTCCATCATACTTATTTTAAATTCTCTACTCATGGTTCTTAAAAATTCATTACAAAGATTTTTATTTGTTGATCCAAATAATATATCATCTACATATATTTGAACAATGAGTAGATCATCTCCTATTTTTTAAGGAATAGGGTGGTATCTACACTACCCTTAACAAAGGATCAATCTAGGAGAAAAGTGTTAAGCCTTTTATACCATGCCTAGGTGCTCGCTTCAATCCATATAATGCCTTTTTCAATTTATGGACATGATTAGGATAGATTGAATATTCAAATCCAGAGGGTTACTCTGTATATACATCTTCCTTAATCACCCCCTTCAAAAAAGCACTCTTTACACCCATTTGGTTGTTTGATTGAAAAATATATGGTTTTTTGAAAAAGTGTTTAATTTTCTTTGGGAAATATTTAATTTCTGGAATTTAAATTTTATAATCGAACACTTATTATGAATGATATATCATCTCGAAAAGTGAACATATCGTTCCCTAATAGGTTCAGATTACAAATATTTGAATTTATCTAATTATCGTAGTCAAACTCAAGGAGAAACAATATATGATCCTGAAGAATCAAAATAGTGTTTAATCCATTGTTTAACTATAATAATTCAGATAAGAGATCATTAATTTCATAATTAAAATTACGATTGTAATTGATATATCTATCCGGAGAAAGAAGATATCAATCACTATCGATAGTTTAAATATGACGATAATGATCATTAGGTTTGAATTTCCCAAAGATAATTAATTAAGGGTTTTGAAAAAGCTTGATTTTGAAATCAGGTCTGGGTTTCTAAATCTCCTACGAGCGCAAGCCCTCGTAGTTAATTACATCGTAGGAAACCAGAAAATTTCCTACGAATACTCTCGATTAAAATAGCGATACGAATTTCATTTGGAATTCAAAACTTAATATCAAAGAAGGTTCAGGGACTGGAAATTCAATAGGGACTAGATCAAATTTGAACAGTTATTTTTGGAGTCAAAGGAAGAAGGGTTGGAGGTGTTTTGAGATTCTGAATCACTTCAGAAACACCTCAAACTATCCTAAGTGTTGGGCTTGAATTAGATTGAAAGATATTTTAATGTTTAAGTGGTCAATTTTATTAGAAGGTGGGAATCAGATTCCCGGAAGATTGAGGTCTTAAGATTGAACATTTGCCTCAGAACCTAAGTCTAAAATTGGGTACTGAGAACCAGTGACCCAGAACCTAGCTAATGCAATGCAATCCTGGACTTACCCCGGCCTGGATTGGGGAGCCAGCTAAACCATCTAAACGCTTTAAAAACCATGAGTCAAAGTCTTTTAAATGTAGAGTGGTTAGGGATGTTATTTAAGATTGAGTTTGAGGAGTTGGGGTCGACATCTAGAGCAGATTCCTAATTGACCCCTCAACTTATGTTGGGTGAAATGCTTAAGCTAAAAATGCAATTAAAGATTTAGACTCAATTTTTAGTTTGTATCTAATGCAATGCATGCTAGTTGACTCGATGACATGCTTAAATCAGAATGAAGCAGTTTTAAAATAGGCTTAAAAATAGGTTTTATCCTAGAGATTGCACAACATTCCCTTGGACAGAACTGCACCCTAATAGGTCAGGTGGTCTGCCAGAACCCGCAGGCGGGGAGGTGCCTAACAAGGTAGAGAAAAGTTTAATATGATGCATGAAAAACTCCCGGCGAGTCCGGGCTTACTTCTTAAGAGCGTTAGAGTTTCTATCTGAGCTTAAAATTTTAAATTTTGTTTAAGTAGAAAAGGTTGATGACCGTACCCTCACGAGCCTCCGATCGGGTTCCAGGCTAAATCAAAATTGACATGCAATAGCGCCAAATAAACTACTAAAAGTATGCGGGTCCTTAATCGCAATCAACACATCAATTAAATCATTTAAATAATTAAATCAATTAAATAAATACTCAAACTGAAAGTCCATAGGCAAGTGCCCTTAATTATACAACCCAGGGTCTGCAGGAAAGTAAAGTGGCCGGGTACCACTGACTACAACCCGGATTCTACTCCTAAGACTCAAGTGACTTTGAGATTTGAGATTCTTCTCGTTCTTCACTTCTTCGTCTTCTTGGAACTCCTTGGATCGTCGGGTCTGGATATCCAAATGAAAAGAAACTCCCCCTGAATAGGGGTGTTATCTTTTTTCTTTGGATACTTGAACTTCATCCTAATTTGGATCTCCAAATGGATAGGAACTCTCCCCTAAGGGATGTTCCTTCCTCTTTGGATTCCAAATTGGATGTTTAAGTATCTCAATCTCAAATCACTTTAAACATTACAACTCAATTTAAATCAAATTACATCAAATGACATTAAAATTCTAGACTCAACAACCTGCAGGGTTATCCTAATAATCAACAGTTATATTTACATCCCAAGCAGTTAATATATTTGAAATTTAAATGCTCAAACCAGCCACACTTGGCCATGCTCTTTTTGATTTAAAGGGGGACTTAAGCATTCTGGAGCACCTGTGCAATTTAATATTTATGATTTTTGCCCCCTTTAATTTATGCCCTATATGAGCATGGCCACCTACATAAGATTGAATTAGTACAAATCGTTCCTAGCCTAAGGGTAGATCTAATCGTACAATCAATCACATCACAGAGTGCATTAAATAAGTAAACAAGCACATCAATTCTACTACTAGCAAACAAAATGCAGTAAAAGCTCGAAAATCCGGCACACAGCAGAAAAGTAAACACCGGCCTAGCCTAAGACTAGAGTTGGTTGACCTAGCAAACCATCTAAAGTGTGTGAGGTAGGCTGTGTGGCTTTGATATGTCTTAAATAGGCAGTTGATTAAAGTTGTTTAAAGTTCAAGTTGGTTGAAGGTTTAAGGGGAGATTTAATTTGAGTTTAAATATTAATGACTTGAAATTGATTTTAAACTTGATTTTAATTATTTGTTGGATACCACCTTTGTTTCACACTGAGGCCGTGAAGTTTATTTCACCTTCCTTGGGGCTAATTTAATAGCCTCGTAGGCCTGGGTTACCTAGTGGTACCCGATATAATTAAGTGATTTGATTTTAATTAAGGTTTGAAAGTTGATTAAATTTTAATTAAGATTGGTTGGTTGCTGGTTTTAAGTTCAAATTAGTGTTTTCTGGAATTTTTGATAATTTATTGAATCTTGGAATTTTTTTTATTATTTTAATGATTTAATTAAGGGGTTAAAAATTGACTTTTTGATTTAAAGGGTTTTCTAGAAATTTAATATTTTATTAAAATACTAGACCTTAATAAGATCAGTTAGACAGTAAGTACACTGAAATTGGATTTTTCTACATTTTATTATGAAGGTTTGAAGTTTTGACTTGATTTTGAACTATGTTTGACCAAAAGTTGACTTTTTTAAAATTGATTGATTTCTGGAAACTTAACATTTTTAATAAATATTAGACCTTAAGATGAGTCATATGCCTTTGAGTTTGCTCAATTTGGAGTTTATTTGAATTAGTTACGAATTTTTGAAGTTTTGAGTATTTATTGAATTTTCAAAATTGTTTAATTAGAGACCCTTTTTGTGATTTGGATCCAAATGATCTCCAAACTCCTTGAAATCAACTCAAAAGGTCAGGAATGACCTAAGGAGTGATTTCCAAGTGTTTGGAAATTTTTTGGAATTTTAATTATTTTTATTAATTAAATTTCAGATTTCAATTAAACTTAAATTAAACTCAATTTTAAAGTCCAGTCAAGGGGCTTTTATTTTTCATTAATTAGGGGTTTAATTCTGGTCAGTTAGAGGGGTTGATTGTATTTTTTGGATTTTATCTTGATTTATTATAATTTTTGGAAGGTTTAAGGCTTAATTAAGGTTTAAGTTTGATTGGATTGATTAAGGGGCTTAATGATCTCAAAAGTCAGTTAAATTTATCTTAAGGCTGAGAATGTCAATATGTTTAAGTGTTCAAAGTTTCAAATTAGTTGGAATTGTATCCTAATTATTGGAAATAATTTAAGTTTTCTAGACTAAAGGTCCTTAGTTATTTTTCCTAAGTGTCACTAAGTTGATTAGGTTTGAATCAAGGTTTATCTAACCCTTGGACACTAATTACAATCATACCAATTATCAATCAAAGAACAAAATGAAGTGTCCTAATGTTCTATGGAATGATTTTATAGTAAATCATAAAAGTCATAGATTACACAATCATCTATAACTTTAATGATTAACCATAAAGAAATGAGCATATCAAAATGGATTAAAGTCATTTGAAAACATAGAGAATATTTTCAAATTATACTTAACCCAATTTGATATTACAACTATGCATGGTTTAATAAATATGAATATGGGTCCTAACACTATTGGCATCAAAATCTTTTAAACCATACATAATAATGAGTTATATATATTTTTCAGTGATAGAGGGTCTGTCACTGATTCCATAGAGCCCTAATATGCAACAATCAGATTTAGATTAAATGAGTTATGAATTTTCAAAAATCAAGATCAAATTGTGATCAAGATTTTTGTAAATTCATAAACTAATTGGGATTGCATCAAATAAACTTAAGAAAATTAGACAAGCTCAATCATAGGCCCTATAACACCTCTGCCAAATTTCAAATTAAAAGAGATTGTATATTTTAATTTAAAAATAAAATTAGATTTTGTGAATACTTGAAATAATTAATAAAAAATTATTTAAAGTATTTTTATTTTATTTTTAAAATAAACTAATCGTAAATACAAATAAAACGAGCCCAAGAACATCAAAAATGGATAAGAAACGAAATTCTTATGAATTTTTGAAGTTCTAGGGTATTTTCTGAATTATTTTTAAAGATTTTAAACAGTCGGTCAAACGGCGGCGCTGACCGGTCCTGCACTTTCCACGCGGCGCGACGGGATGCAGCCACGCAGATGGCGGCGGTCAAGCGGGCCCCGCCTTACCTATCCAGCGCGGCAATGATACTAACCGTTAGATCAACCGTGTTTCTGATCTAATGCTTGAGATTAGATCTCGCGGTTGGCCTTGATTCAGGTAGATCGAACAGCCACCTGAAGCCCCGCGGTTTGAAATGAACGGACCAGATGGAGCTAGATAAAATCCGTTCGTCCATCGGTTTAACGGATCAGATTTGAGCCATTAAACCGAAGAAATCATGACCGTCCGTATCGAACAGATCGAACAGACGGCTCTGATTTCGTCTTCTCCCTCGAGTCACCGTAAGCCCTAGGGTATTTTTTTTATCTCTTATTCTTAAAATACTCAGTAAAAACTTGTAAGATTTTTAACAGAGGTATTATAGGATCAAAGAAATCATTAGAGATTGTTTTCTAAGCGTTTGATGCAATATCGATAGCATTATTTAAGAAGCTAAGTCAATAGCTAGGTTTAGAGTTTTACCACGATAGGATCAATGGATTCAGGTGTTCAAGGTATGGTTGAGCTTGTAGGCTGTCCGCGCTCAAATTCTTTGAAGGCCTCAAGCTCGGAGGATGCTTCTATGAGGAGTTTAATCAGCTAGGACGGACCTAGCTTCGGTTTGCCATCAAGCTCGCCGGCGGCGGCCACCAAACGCCGGAAAATGACCAGGAAGGGGTATAGGGAGCTCTGGATACTCAGAACGAAAACTCAAAGAGGCTGGAGCTGGACTCTAATGAAAGATAACTTGGACCTTTCTCTCCCGTGCCCTATTGACCCTATTCAGCTACTAGAGCCAAAAGCAATGGCTGGGATCTATCAGGTGAGTTCCCTGGATGAATGCCAGCTATCCCAGACCGTTAGGGAGCAGAGATGTGTATTGCCCAGGTGAAAACTGCATTGGGTCACTCTCACATGGAGGGGACCACCTAGGGGCGTTGGGGTTGAGCTAAGGGATGTGCCAGGACTCGAGTTGGGTCTGGTTGGCTCCAGAGAAGGTTCTGGAGTCCTTGGGGTGAGCTGGGCAGGTCTGGATTAAGCTAGTTGGGTCGGGTAGATGGGTTTGACCGGATAGAGCTCATTGGGCCATTGGGTTGAGTTAGAGAGCATATCAGCTGCATGGGGAGGTTGGATTACAACCCTGGAAAGTCTCTGGAATTAATTGAACGGGCTGGATAGACCTGGATTCGATCAAGGGGATTGGATTGGGTGCTTTGACCAATTAGGTTCAATTAGACCTTTGTTGACCCCTTGACTGGTCAAATGGGTCGAGGGATGTTGATTTGAGGTCCAGGTATATTAGGAAAATTGATATGAGGGTCTTGAAAATAATGCAAAGTCATGGGATAGGGATTTGAATGAAGGTTGACTTCATGAGTTCACTCCTTAAGCTAGGATTGACTATTTGACCAATCAAGTAGTCAAACAGTCAAGCTAGAATTTTAAGTGGGTATTTGAAAGCTATGAGATTAACTTCATAGAGATTGATGGAGTGAATTCAATAATGGACCAAATGAATGCATATGTATGTTTGATCGTATTTGAAGACTTGATTAAGTCGAATTTAAAGTGACTTAGTTCCAAATGATTTGGATATGCTTGAATTGATCATTGAAATGGGTTTGAGGAGTTCAAAATTAATTTAGAGTTTGAATGAGCTTAAATAGGCTTAAGGGTTTGAATTGGTCAACCTAGGTTGACTTGGTCAACCAGGTTGACCCAGAGCCAGGGTCTGGGTTGGATCAATCTCAAATGGTATTTGAAGTCTGGTAGATGTGGTTTAGGGGTTTAAATAGGTCATTTGGGTCAAATCACCTATTTAGGCCCTTAATGGGCCTAATGGGTCAACTAGGTTGATTTGGTCAACCAGGTTGACCCAGGGTCAAGGATTGGGTCCAACCAGTTCAGAATAATATTCTGAGTCTACTGGTGGTGGTCCCAAGGTCTGGGGAGGTCATTTGGTCAAAATGACCTATTTGGGCCCTTAATGGGCCTTTTAGGTCAACCCTGGTTGACTTGGTCAACCAGGTGGGTCCAGGGTCTGGAAATGGGTTTAATAGATTTGGTTTGACATTTGAAATTTGCTGGAAGTGACTGCATCTGATTTGGAGGTCATTTGGTTCAAGTGACCAGTTACACACCCCTAGGGGTATTTTGGTCATTTTGACCCCTGGTCAACTGGGGGTCAAATTGAGTCCAACAAAATGCAGTTTAATGCTCAATAGGTCATAATCAAAGGTCTGGAGGTGATTGGAGGCTTTGGAGAAAGCTCCAGGGTCAAAATCCACTGGGTGGTAGGTCCAGTGGCATAGACTGTAAATATTTGAAGGTTTTACAGCCTTTGGATTTTAATTCAGTTTCTAGGGTTAGAGATCTCAGAATGAGCTCAAATTTGAAGGGTTACCTCTAGAGATATGTCACATCAGTGTGGAACTGACAGATCTTGAATTAGAGGTCATTTGATAGGGTTTTGAGGTGTCCAAAAATTTGTTGGAAAAGACTTTCAGGACTTAGACCTTTGGCTTTGGATTTGAATCTGGAAATCTGGTTTTGAATTGGATTTTGAGCTTGAATGATAGGATTTGAATTAAGTTTAGATTGAATTGAAATTTGGATTGATCCAGAAGAATCCTAGGGTTTAGAATAGGTCCTAGGGTCCAAATCAGCTTAAGGGAATCCTAGGGATAGATCCTAGGGACTGGAGTCAGGGAAAATCCTAGAATCTAGAAGTATCCTAAGATCTAGGAATCCTAAGATTCAAGATCTAGAAGGATCTTAGGATCTAGAGTAGATCCTAAGATTTGATTTCTAGGAAGATCTTAGGGTTTGGAAGTCCTAGGGCCTGGGATCTATAATAGTCTTAGGATCTAGAAGAATCCTAAGCTCTAGATAGATCTAGGAGAATCCTAAGGTCTAAGAGGATTATATGATATAGAATCAGGTAGAATCCTAGGGTCTGGAATAGATCCTAGGGTCTGAAGTCTAAGAGAATCCTAAAATCTGGATTTGTCTTAAATTGTATTGATCTGGGGTCAGGATTGATTTGAAACTGGATTGATCTATGATCAGATTGATCCTAGGGTCAGAATTAAATCCTAAGGATTGGAATGATCCTAAGGTCTGGATTGGTCCTACTGACCTCATACAAAAATGAGGTCAACAAATGGACCCCCAATATGTGTAATTGAATGTAGTTCTATTGCACATATTGGTGTTGACCGAATAGAATGGTCAAGTCTGGAGTTTTGATCCTAAGGGAAAGAAAAATCTATCCCTGGGGAATCGGGGTTTGAATAGATACTAGGGTAGTGCTAGAAAAAGCGTACTCTATCACTAGTAGGTCTGGTCCTGAGGATAGGAGAATCCTAACCTTAAGGGTAGAGGAACCTGGGTGATTCTATAGGAAGGAAGAACTCCTAACTATAAAGGGTTGAAATTAAAATTGATTCTAAGGGAAAAGAAAACCTTACCCTAAGAAGATTGAATTTGAAAATATACTAGAGTAGTGCTGGGGACAGCGTACTCTACCACTAGTAGATCTGCTCCTAAAGGAAAAGAAAAGTCTATCCCTAAGGGAGAAGAAAGTCTGGAGTATCATATAGGAAGGAAGAGCTCCTACCTATAGAGGATTGAATCTAGATTTGATTCTAGGGAGAAAGAAATCCTAATCCTAGAAGATTGGGTTTGAAATTGAATCTAAGGGAAGGAGGTCCTAGCCCTAAAAGATTGAATTTGAAATGATACTAGGGTAGTGCTGAGGTAGCGTACTCTACCACTAGTGGATCTAATCCTAAAGGAAGGGAAGTCCTACCCTAAAGGAAAAGAAGGTCTGGATGATCCTGTAGGAAGAAAGAATTCATAACTACAGATGATCGGGTCTGGATTTTATTCTAAAGGAAAGGAGATCCTAACCTTAGAAAAATGAATTTGAAAGGGTGCTAGGGTAGTGCTAGGGACAGCGTACTCTACCACTAGTAGATCTAGTCCTAGTAGAAGGAAAAAAACCTATCCCTAGGAAGAAGAAAGCTTTAATGATCATATAGAGAGGAAGAATTCCTAACTACGAAGGATTGAATTAACATTTGATACTAGGGTAGTGCCACAGGGGGCGTACTCTACCACTAGTGGATCTAATCCTAAGGAAGGGAAAGAATCCTATCCTTACAGGAAAAGAAAATCTAGATGATCATATAGAAAGGAAGAATTCCTAACTACAGAGGATCAAATTAAAATTCAATACTAGGGTAGTGCCACGAGGGGCGTACTCTACCACTAGTAGATCTAGTCCTAAGGGAAGAAACATCTAACCCTAAAGAAGAGACAGCTTGATTGAGATTGATTCCAGGACGGTGCCATAGAGGACTTATTCCATCACTAGGAAGTCTAATCCCAAGGGAAGGAAGGATAACCTACCCTGAGGAAGAGAGAACTGGATTTTGAAATTAAACCCAGGACGGTGCCATAGAGGACTTATTCCATCACTGGGGAGTCTAATCCTATAGGAAGGAGAAAAGCCTAACCTTGAGGAGAAGAGAATTTGATTTTGGAATTTGACATTGATTCCAGGACGGTGCCACAGGGGACTTATTCCATCACTAGGGAATCAAATCCTAAGGGAAAGAAGAAATGCCTACCCTAAGGAGGAGAGAACTGGATTTTGAAATTAAACCCAGGACGGTGCCATAGAGGACTTATTCCATCACTAGGGAATCTAACCATAAGAGAAGGAGAATGCTTACTCTAAGGAAAAGAGAACTGGATGATCGTATAGGAAAGTAGTATTACTTCCTATAGGAGATCAGACTTAAAGATTTAAATTTTGAAACTAGAATGGTGCCGCAGAGGGCGTTATCCATCACTAGTAGATCTAATCCTAAGGAAAGAAAGCACGGTGACTCACATCTGTCCTTAAGGAAAAGAAGACTGGAGGACCCTGAGGGAAGGAAGCATTGCCTCCCACAGAAGGTCGGATCTGGATTTTGAACCTAGGATGGTGCCACAGAGGGCGTGCTCCACCACTAGAAGATCTAATCCTAAGGAAAGAAAGCACGATGACTTACCTCTAACCTTAAGGAAAAGAAAACTGGAAGAAGCTAGGATGGTGCCACGAAGGGCGTACTCCACCACTAGCGGATCTAATCCTAAGGATAGAAAGCACGATGACTCACATCTAACCTTAAGGAAAAGAAAACTGGAAGAAGCTAGGATGGTGCCACGAAGGGCGTACTCCACCACTAGCGGATCTAATCCTAAGGATAGAAAGCACGATGACTCACATCTAACCTTAAGGAAAAGAAAACTGGAAGAAGCTAGGATGGTGCCACGAAGGGCGTACTCCACCACTAGCGGATCTAATCCTAAGGATAGAAAGCATGATGACTCACATCTAACCTTAAGGAAAAGAAAACTGGAAGAAGCTAGGATGGTGCCACGAAGGGCGTACTCCACCACTAGCGGATCTAATCCTAAGGATAGAAAGCACGATGACTCACATCTAACCTTAAGGAAAAGAAAACTGGAAGAAGCTAGGATGGTGCCACGAAGGGCGTACTCCACCACTAGCGGATCTAATCCTAAGGATAGAAAGCATGATGACTCACATCTAACCTTAAGGAAAAGAAAACTGGAAGAAGCTAGGATGGTGCCACGAAGGGCGTACTCCACCACTAGCGGATCTAATCCTAAGGATAGAAAGCACGATGACTCACATCTAACCTTAAGGAAAAGAAAACTGGATGATCCCGTGAGAAGGAAGCATTGCTTTACACAGAATTAGATCTAGAGTGATCGTATGTAAAGGAAACTTGCTTTACATAGAGGATCGAGTCAGGATGATCGTATATAGAGGAAACTTGCTCTATATAGAGGATCAGGTCTGGAATGATCGTATATGAAGGAAACTTGCTTCATATAGAGGATCGAGTCAGGAATGATCATATGTGAAGGAAACTTGCTTCACATAGAGGATCGAGTCTGGAATGATCATATACAGAGGAAACTTGCTCTGTATAGAGGATCGGATTTGAATTCTGGAATTTGAGATTTGAATTCTGGAATTTGAAATTTGAATGATGTTTGAACTTGAATTTAAAGATGTTTGAATTTGAAACTTGATTTGACGAATTTGAATTTGAAGGGTTTTAAAACTGTGATGTGTTTTGAATTTGATTTGAATTATTTTGAATTTAAAAAATTGAATTTGAAAGTTGATTTGATTTTGATTCATCTTGAATTTGATTTTAAATTTTGAATTTTGATTACGTTTGATTCAATTTTGATTTGTTTGAATTTGATTTTGAATTTGAAGTGTTTTGAATTTAATTTTAGATTTGACAGTCATCTGGCATGGTACTTCCTGAAGAGCCTCCCCAATATTTGAAAATATCAGGTGGCATTCTTCAGGATTGATCAGTCAAAATGAAACTTCTTCAAAGATCATCATTGGAATGAACGATCCAGTCAACGTTGACTCAAGCTTTCCATTAAATTTATAATGGATTAGAAGTGGTCTACAAAAGACTACGACCAAGTCTCCTACTTGGGGAGTTCTAAAGTGACACAACTTATCAATAACTTAAATCAAACGTGACTTATGAACTTTCAAACTTCGCTGAGCTTAATTTGATTTTTATTTGAGGCCCTCGAGCTCCTTGAATTGGAGTCGGGCACTTTGCTCAATTATAGTTTGATTTTGAACAGCAAGTCCCAGCAAAAGAAACTACGCCTCTAGATCAGAATGATCTAGGACCCAGCACAGGGTGTGGTTTGATAGTGAACAATAATTTCCAGCATTATAAAATACTCCTCCAGTGGGATTAAGCTTGGACCCAGCATAGAGTGTAATTTTATAGAGAAGGCCTAGTAGGAACAGATGCCTATGCGGAAGGGCTTACACACACTTCTCAAGGACCAGATTTAAATTTTTATCAAGAGTAGAAGATTCATTCTTCTTATTAGAAAACTTCCTCTAGGTATTTGGACCCTGTCGAAACGACAAACGGGAACAAGTTCAGAAGCACAGTGAAAAGTTTGAGTGACCCCAACTAACCTGAAAAGGTTTGAGGATTTAGGTTTTGTTGACCCATACCAAATTTCGTAGAAACTAAACTGGGGTCTCCCTTAAATATTTTGAATTAAAATCAATTTCAAAGATGTTTAAGTTAAATAAAGAAATTTGATCTTTTCAATTCTCTAGCATGAGAGATTTTTATATCTTGATAGATTATCGATGCCCGGTGAAAATTCTGGATTCAAGACTTTCAAAATCAAGCAATTTAAAATTGACTGGGTCTTTTGAGATTGAAGAATTTAGCAGAAGGGAGCCTCTTTCTCTCTTTTTTTGGTGGCGCACATTGCGCATCTTTTAATTTATAGTGCATTTTGCACTGTTTCTTGACTTGTGGCGCCCATTGCGCATCTTTTTGATTTTTGGTGCACTTTGTACATTTCTTGATTGTTGGCGCATTTTGCGCATCTTTTGAATTCAATTGAATTTAAGAAGAGGCTACACCTTCTCTATTTCAATACCGGGATTACATCTCGAGTATAAGAGAAGAAAACTCATTCTCTTATGTAAGGACGAATAATCCTCAAGGTAGGACCCAGTCTTTTAAAATGAATACTGGCTTAACTTTTGAAAATCATTGAACAGATTTTAAACACGCAAGAGATATCTATCTAAGATAGAAAATTGCGAGATGATTAAAAAAGATTTTCATTTCAAAGATCAACTTAAGTTCGATATCGATTTAACTCAACAATTGAATCAATCCCACAAAAGAGGTGGGAAGGAGGGATATTCAAACATTTGATGGAGTCAACAAGAACTTTCACCTGTTTAAGACTTCAAATAGAGGTAAATTTTCATTAAAAAGATGATTCAACTATCTTGAAAGTTTGAAATCAGTACACTTGAGAAATTGAAAGCTTTTCCTTAAAAAGAAATTGCAAATCTAGGTGGCAAGATCCCAGTAGTACGGAATTAGATTCCTACGATCTCCTTGGAGGGAGAGACTACTATTGGGTCTGCACTATCCTTAGAAGTTGCTGCATCACTTTAATCAAAAGATTTATCTCGATAGGACCCCGTTGAAAGTTGAATTTTAATGGTATCACTATCTGATATAATCTTAGATTATTTCCCCTCTCTTATTACTAGTGGTCTAGTAATTAAGAGAGTGGCACCCTCAGTGGTTTCTACACCTCCTCCTCTCTAGTTGATGTAGTGGGGCACGTATAGAAACGTGACCTAACATCATCTAGTAGAGTGGACGGGTCATAACCTTCAACTGGGGGCCTAGGGCCTGGTGCTGGAGTTTGTTCAGTTCTGGCTTGATTGATTCTTGCAATGTAGTAGTCAAGAAGATGTATTGAAGATCGTGCTCTCGTCTCTACAACCTCCCTCCTTTGAGTAACAGGAGAAGGGTGGAAATGATTTTCACCAGGGAAGGGGTTCGTAGAAGGAGCAACGAACTTTTGATTAGCCTCAGACTTGACGTGCTTTAAGGCTTTCGCCTCAGCACTCTTCCTAGCCTTGACAACCTTCTTTCTGACTCTACGAAGGTAATTCTTCATTTTACTCTTGCTGGCCTTGCTGACGACAGGGGTACTAGAACTTGACCCGATCTCAGGTTGAGATGGTAGCTCTTCTATCGTTATTGACTTCTGGTTGTTATCCTCCTCAGTAGAAGATACCGTGGGTAAAGGGGTGACAACAGCCTCCATCTCGGAGATGGGGGAGTCAACTCCTGACCCTAAAGTAATCTCAACCAAGGGGACATTCCTTCGTATTCCAGTAGACAGATCAATCATTTCTTCTCCGTCGACTGATAACTTGAAGTCTTGGAATTGCATTTCAAACTAGATAAAATTACCAGAAGTGATTCCTTCGACTATCAAGTTTCTATCTAGAGAGAAAATGAGTTTCCCAGCCATTTGAGTGCTTAAATCCTGAAATTAATGAACAATGATTCGAATTAGTTAATCTTGAATTAGAATTTGAATTTTAAACTTGATTAATATTATTCAAAATTTGATAATTCAATCATGTTGAGTTTAAATTCAAAATAGTGGTTCATAGAATTAACAAAGACTTAAGGGTTGAACCCGACACTTTCGCTACACCAAATAACTTGGGGCAAAATGTCAAAGTTCAAACTCGAACTTGAATTCAAAATTGAATTTAAAATTTGAGGTGACAATCAAATTCGAACCTAAGGTTGAAATTGTATTTTGAATCAAAATTGGATATGAATTTGAATTTAAGGCTAAAGTCGAATGGACCTTTCTTCAAATCTTGTGACTCAACAGATCGAGTTTCACTCAATCATATAGGTACACAAAATTGATATGAAAGATCCAGGGATCAAGCTCGACTCTTTTCATTTCACCAATTGACTTGGGTCGAAATGTCAAAGTCTCGATCGAAATTGAATCGACTTTAAATTGAAAATCAAAATCAAATTTCGGGTTGAAATTATGATTGGATTTAAAGTTAAATTTGAATTTGAGGCTCAAGTCAAATGGGTCTTTCTTCAAATTTTATGACTCAACAGACTGAGTTTCACTCAATCATGTAGGTGTATAAAATTGATATGAAAGATCTGGGGATCGGGCTTGACTCTTTTCGTTTCACCAATTGGCTTGGGTCGAAATGTCAAAGTCCCAAATTTGACCTTGAAATCAAATCTGAAGTTTGAATTTAAGTTTGGAATCAAATTTAAGTTCAATTTTGAAATTGAATTTGAACTTAAGATTGAATTTAGTTTTGAGGTTGAATTAAAATTTAAATCTTAGATTCAATTCAAGCTTGAAATTAGATTTAAATTGAAATTAAATTTGAATTTGAATCTGGATTTGAACTCAAAGTTGGAATTGAACGGATCCTCTTCAAAATTTGGAACTCAACATATTGAATTTTGTTCAAATATGTAGGTGTGCCAAATTGGCCTGAAGATCCTAAGGCTTGACTCTTTGCACCCCACCAAGCAATTTTAGGGGTGAAATGTCAAAGCCCAGAATTGGCTGGAGAATTTTGAATTTGAATTGCATATGTTCAACTACAACAGAATATTGTAAAAGACACATAGCAACGATGATTGAAGTTAATTTGAAAGATTTTCCTTGACTTTTGAAACTCAAAAATGTTGAGTTTGATTTTCAATATAATGATTAACAAAAATTAAGGGAAAATCTAGAGACCTGGTTTGACTCTTTCACCATACTGACTAGCTTGGGGTGAAATGTCAAAATCCAAGTTGACTTAAAGAAATTTTGAATCTGAATTTTGATGTTGAGGGATTTTTGTAAAATATGAAACTTAGCATGCTGTGATTTATTCGCATGTTAGTTTGCAACATATGCAAAAAGATTTTGACAAGCTTGGCTTGACTCTTTTGCTCTACCAAATAAACTTGGAGGCAAAATGTCAAAGCCCAGCTTGGAGGGAGGTTTCCTACACTCATCTCTCTTTTCACATGTCTTAATTGAGTTGGCTACACTCACCCAGGAGAGAAATGGGTGAGGGACCAACAGAAGAAAGGTAGTCAAAACTACCGATGCAACAAAATTCGTAGCGCTATTAAAGATGGAGAGAGAGATTTTCCCCAGCGGAGTCGCCAATTTTTGTTTGATTGAAAAATATATGGTTTTTTTTGAAAAAGTGTTTAATTTTTTTTGGGAAATATTTAATTTCTAGAATTTAAGTTTTATAATCGAACACTTATTATGAATGATATATCATCTCGAAAAGTGAACATATCGTTCCCTAATAGGTTCAGATTACAAATATTTGAATTTATCTAATTATCGTAGTCAAACTCAAGGAGAACTAATATATGATCCCGAAGAATCAAAATAGTGTTTAATCCATTGTTTAACTATAATAATTCAGATAAGAGATTATTAATTTTATAATTAAAATTACGATTGTAATTGATATATCTATCCGGAGAAAGAAGATATCAATCACTATCGATAGTTTAAATATGACGATAATGATCATTAGGTTTGAATTTCCCAAAGATAATTAATTAAGGGTTTTGAAAAAGCTTGATTTTGAAATCAGGTCTTGGTTTCTAAATCTTCTACGAGCGCAAGCCCTCGTAGTTAATTACATCGTAGGAAACCAGAAAATTTCCTACGAATACTCTCGATTAAAATAGCGATACGAATTTCATTTGGAATTCAAAGCTTAATATCAAAGAAGGTTCAGGGACTGGAAATTCAATAGGGACTAGATCAAATTTGAACAGTTATTTTTGGAGTCAAAGGAAGAAGGGTAGGAGGTGTTTTGAGATTCTGAATCACTTCAGAAACACCTCAAACTATCCTAAGTGTTGGGCTTGAATTAGATTGAAAGATATTTTAATATTTAAGTGGTCAATTTTATTAGAAGGTGGGAATCAGATTCCCGGAAGATTGAGGTCTTAAGATTGAACATTTGCCTCAGAACCTAAGTCTAAAATTGGGTACTGAGAACCAGTGACCCAGAACCTAGCTAATGCAATGCAATCCTGGACTTACCCCGGCCTGGATTGGGGAGCCAGCTAAACCATCTAAACGCTTTTAAAAACCATGAGTCAAAGTCTTTTAAATGTAGAGTGGTTAGGGATGTTATTTAAGATTGAGTTTGAGGAGTTGGGGTCGACATCTAGAGCAGATTCCTAATTGACCCCTCAACTTATGTTGGGTGAAATGCTTAAGCTAAAAATGCAATTAAAGATTTAGACTCAATTTTTAGTTTGTATCTAATACAATGCATGCTAGTTGACTCGATGAAATGCTTAAATCAGAATGAATCAGTTTTAAAATAGGCTTAAAAATAGGTTTTATCCTAGAGATTGCACAACATCCCCTTGGACAGAACTGCACCCTAATAGGTCAGGTGGTCTGCCAGAACCCGCAGGCGGGGAGGTGCCTAACAAGGTAGAGAAAAGTTTAATATGATGCATGAAAAACTCCCGGCGAGTCCGGGCTTACTTCTTAAGAGCGTTAGAGTTTCTATCTGAGCTTAAAATTTTAAATTTTGTTTAAGTAGAAAAGGTTGATGACCGTACCCTCACGAGCCTCCGATCGGGTTCCAGGCTAAATCAAAATCGACATGCAATAACGCCAAATAAACTACTAAAAGCATGCGGGTCCTTAATCACAATCAACACATCAATTAAATCATTTAAATAATTAAATCAATTAAATAAATACTCAAACTGAAAGTCCATAGGCAAGTGCCCTTAATTATACAACCCAGGGTCTACAGGAAAGTAAAGTGGCCGGGTACCACTGACTACAACCCGGATTCTACTCCTAAGACTCAAGTGACTTTGAGATTTGAGATTCTTCTCGTTCTTCACTTCTTCGTCTTCTTGGAACTCCTTGGATCGTCGGGTCTGGATATCCAAATGAAAAGAAACTCCCCCTGAATAGGGGTGTTATCTTTTCTCTTTGGATACTTGAACTTCATCCTAATTTGGATCTCCAAATGGATAGGAACTCTCCCCTAAGGGATGTTCCTTCCTCTTTGGATTCCAAATTGGATGTTTAAGTATCTTAATCTCAAATCACTTTAAACATTACAACTCAATTTAAATCAAATTACATCAAATGACATTAAAATTCTAGACTCAACAACCTGCAGGGTTATCCTAATAATCAACAGTTATATTTACATCCCAAGCAGTTAATATATTTGAAATTTAAATGCTCAAACCAGCCACACTTGGCCATGCTCTTTTTGATTTAAAGGGGGACTTAAGCATTTTGGAGTACCTGTGTAATTTAATATTTATAATTTTTGCCCCCTTTAATTTATGCCCTGTATGAGCATGGCCACCTGCATAAGATTGAATTAGTACAAATCGTTCCTAGCCTAAGGGTAGATCTAATCGTACAATCAATCACATCACAGAGTGCATTAAATAAGTAAACAAGCACATCAATTCGACTACTAGCAAACAACATGCAGTAAAAGCTCGAAAATCCGGCACACAGCAGAAAAGTAAACACCGGCCTAGCCTAAGACTAGAGTTGGTTGTCCTAGCAAACCATCTAAAGTGTGTGAGGTAGGCTGTGTGACTTTGATATGTCTTAAATATGCAGTTGATTAAAGTTGTTTAAAGTTCAAGTTGGTTGAAGGTTTAAGGGGAGATTTAATTTGAGTTTAAATATTAATGACTTGAAATTGATTTTAAACTTGATTTTAATTATTTGTTGGATACCACCTTTGTTTCACACCGAGGCCGTGAAGTTTATTTCACCTTCCTTGGGGCTAATTTAATAGCCTCGTAGGCCTGGGTTACCTAGTGGTACCCGATATAATTAAGTGATTTGATTTTAATTAAGGTTTGAAAGTTGATTAAATTTTAATTAAGATTGGTTGGTTGCTGGTTTTAAGTTCAAATTAGTGTTTTCTGGAATTTTTGATAATTTATTGAATCTTGGAATTTTTTTTAGTATTTTAATGATTTAATTAAGGGGTTAAAAATTAACTTTTTGATTTAAAGAGTTTTCTGAAAATTTAATATTTTATTAAAATACTAGACCTTAATACGATCAGTTAGACAGTAAGTACACTGAAATTGGATTTTTCTACATTTTATTATGAAGGTTTGAAGTTTTGACTTGATTTTGAACTAAGTTTGACCTAAAGTTAACTTTTTCAAAATTGATTGATTTCTGGAAACTTAACATTTTTAATAAATATTAGACCTTAAGATGAGTCATATGCCTTTGAGTTTGCTCAATTTGGAGTTTATTTGAATTAGTTATGAATTTTTGAAGTTTTGAGTATTTATTGAATTTTTAAAATTGTTTAATTAGAGACCCTTTTTGTGATTTGGATCCAAATGATCTCCAAACTCCTTGAAATCAACTCCAAAGGTCAGGAATGACCTAAGGAGTGATTTCCAAGTGTTTGGAAATTTTCTGGAATTTTTAATTATTTTTAATTAATTAAATTAATTAAATTTTAGATTTCAATTAAACTTAAATTAAACTCAATTTTAAAGTCCAGTCAAGGGGCTTTTATTTTTCGTTGATTAGGGATTTAATTCTAGTCAGTTAGAGTGGTTGATTGTATTTTTTGGATTTTATCTTGATTTATTATAATTTTTGGAAGGTTTAAGGCTTAATTAAGGTTTAAGTTTGATTAGATTGATTAAGGGGCTTAATGATCTCAAAAGTCAGTGAAAATTTATCTTAAGGCTGAGAATGTCAATATGTTTAAGTGTTCAAAGTTTCAAATCAGTTGGAATTGTATCCTAATTATTGGAAATAATTTAAGTTTTCTAGACTAAAGGTCCTTAATTATTTTTCCTAAGTGTCACTAAGTTGATTAGGTTTGAATCAAGGTTTATCTAACCCTTGGACACTAATTACAATCATACCAATTATCAATCAAAGAACAAAATGAAGTGTCCTAATGTTCTATGGAATGATTTTATAGTAAATCATAAAAGTCATAGATTACACAATCATCTATAACTTTAATGATTAACCATAAAGAAATGAGCATATCAAAATGGATTAAAGTCATTTGAAAACATAGAGAATATTTTCAAATTATACTTAACCTAATTTGATATTACAACTATGCATGGTTTAATAAATATGAATATGGGTCCTAACACTATTGGCATCAAAATCTTTTAAACCATACATAATAATGAGTTATATATATTTTTCAATGATAGAGGGTCTGTCACTGATTCCATAGAGCCCTAATATGCAACAATCAGATTTAGATTAAATGAGTTATGAATTTTCAAAAATCAAGATCAAATTGTGATCAAGATTTTTGTAAATTCATAAACTAATTGGGATTGCATCAAATAAACTTAAGAAAATTAGACAAGCTCAATCATAGGCCCTATAACACCTCTGCCAAATTTCAAATTAAAAGAGATTGTATATTTTAATTTAAAAATAAAATTAGATTTTGTGAATACTTGAAATAATTAATAGAAAATTATTTAAAGTATTTTTATTTTATTTTTAAAATAAACTAATCGTAAATACGAATAAAACGAGCCCAAGAACATCAAAAATGGATAAGAAACAAAATTCTTATGAATTTTTGAAGTTCTAGGGTATTTTCTGAATTATTTTTAAAGATTTTAAACAGTCGGTCAAACGGCGGCGCTGACCGGTCCTGCACTTTCCACGCGGCGCGACGGGATGCAGCCACGCAGATGGCGGCGGTCAAGCGGGCCCCGCCTTACCTATCCAGCGCGGCAATGATACTAACCGTTAGATCAACCGCGTTTCTGATCTAACGCTTGAGATTAGATCTCGCGGTTGGCCTTGATTCAGGTAGATCGAACAGCCACCTGAAGCCCCGCGGTTTGAAATGAACGGACCAGATGGAGCTAGATAAAATCTGTTCGTCCATCGGTTTAACGGATCAGATTTGAGCCATTAAATCGAAGAAATCATGACCGTCCATATCGAACAGATCGAATAGACGGCTCTGATTTTGTCTTCTCCCTCGAGTCACCGTAAGCCCTAGGGTATTTTTTTTATCTCTTATTCTTAAAATACTCAGTAAAAACTTGTAAGATTTTTAACAGAGGTATTATAGCATCAAAGAAATCATTAGAGATTGTTTTCTAAGCGTTTGATGCAATATCGATAGCATTATTTAAGAAGCTAAGTCAATAGCTAGGTTTAGAGTTTTACCACGATAGGATCAATGGATTTAGGTGTTCAAGGTATGGTTGAGCTTGTAGGCTGTCCGCGCTCAAATTCTTTGAAGGCCTCAAGCTCGGAGGATGCTTATATGAGGAGTTTGATCAGCTAGGATGGACCTAGCTTCGGTTTGCCATCAAGCTCGCCGGCGGCGGCCACCAAACGCCGGAAAATGACCAGGAAGGGGTATAGGGAGCTCTGGATACTCAGAACGAAAACTCAAAGAGGCTGGAGCTGGACTCTAATGAAAGATAACTTGGACCTTTCTCTCCCGTGCCCTATTGACCCTATTCAGCTACTAGAGCCAAAAGCAATGGCTGGGATCTATCAGGTGAGTTCCCTGGATGAATGCCAGCTATCCCAGACCGTTAGGGAGCAGAGATGTGCATTGCCCAGGTGAAAACGGCATTGGGTCACTCTCACATGGAGGGGACCACCTAGGGGCGTTGGGGTTGAGCTAAGGGATGTGCCAGGACTCGAGTTGGGTCTGGTTGGCTCCAGAGAAGGTTCTGGAGTCCTTGGGGTGAGCTGGGCAGGTCTGGATTAAGCTAGTTGGGTCGGGTAGATGGGTTTGACCGGATAGAGCTCATTGGGCCATTGGGTTGAGTTAGAGAGCATATCAGCTGCATGGGGAGGTTGGATTACAACCCTGGAAAGTCTCTGGAATTAATTGAACGGGCTGGATAGACCTGGATTCGATCAAGGGGATTGGATTGGGTGCTTTGACCAATTAGGTTCAATTAGACCTTTGTTGACCCCTTGACTGGTCAAATGGGTCGAAGGATGTTGATTTGAGGTCCAGGTATATTAGGAAAATTGATATGAGGGTCTTGAAAATAATGCAAAGTCATGGGATAGGGATTTGAATGAAGGTTGACTTCATGAGTTCACTCCTTAAGCTAGGATTGACTATTTGACCAATCAAGTAGTCAAACAGTCAAGCTAGAATTTTAAGTGGGTATTTGAAAGCTATGAGATTAACTTCATAGAGATTGATGGAGTGAATTCAATAATGGACCAAATGAATGCATATGTATGTTTGATCGTATTTGAAGACTTGATTAAGTCGAATTTAAAGTGACTTAGTTCCAAATGATTTGGATATGCTTGAATTGATCATTGAAATGGGTTTGAGGAGTTCAAAATTAATTTAGAGTTTGAATGAGCTTAAATAGGCTTAAGGGTTTGAATTGGTCAACCTAGGTTGACTTGGTCAACCAGGTTGACCCAGAGCCAGGGTCTGGGTTGGATCAATCTCAAATGGTATTTGAAGTCTGGTGGATATGGTTTAAGGGTTTAAATAGGTCATTTGGGTCAAATCACCTATTTAGGCCCTTAATGGGCCTAATGGGTCAACTAGGTTGATTTGGTCAACCAGGTTGACCCAGGGTCAAGGATTGGGTCCAACCAGTTCAGAATAATATTCTGAGTCTACTGGTGGTGGTCCCAAGGTCTGGGGAGGTCATTTGGTCAAAATGACCTATTTGTGCCCTTAATGGGCCTTTTAGGTCAACCCTGGTTGACTTGGTCAACCAGGTGGGTCCAGGGTCTGGAAATGGGTTTAACAGATTTGGTTTGACATTTGAAATTTGCTGGAAGTGACTGTATCTGATTTGGAGGTCATTTGGTTCAAGTGACCAGTTACACCCCCCTAGGGGTATTTTGGTCATTTTGACCCCTGGTCAACTGGGGGTCAAATTGAGTCCAACAAAATGTAGTTTAATGCTCAATAGGTCATAATCAAAGGTCTGGAGGTGATTGGAGGCTTTGGAGAAAGCTCCAGGGTCAAAATCCACTGGGTGGTAGGTCCAGTGGCATAGACTGTAAATATTTGAAGGTTTTACAGCCTTTGGATTTTAATTCAGTTTCTGGGGTTAGAGATCTCAGAATGAGCTCAAATTTGAAGGGTTACCTCTAGAGACATGTCACATCAGTGTGGAACTGACAGATCTTGAATCAGAGGTCATTTGATAGGGTTTTGAGGTGTCCAAAAATTTGCTGGAAAAGGCTTTCAGGACTTAGACCTTTGGCTTTGGATTTGAATCTGGAAATCTGGTTTTGAATTGGATTTTGAGCTTGAATGATAGGATTTGAATTATGTTTAGATTGAATTGAAATTTGGATTGATCCAGAAGAATCCTAGGGTTTAGAATAGGTCCTAGGGTCCAAATCAGCTTAAGGGAATCCTAGGGATAGATCCTAGGGACTAGAGTCTGGGAAAATCCTAGAATCTAGAAGTATCCTAAGATCTAGGAATCCTAAGATTCAAGATCTAGAAGGATCTTAGGATCTAGAGTAGATCCTAAGGTTTGATTTTTAGGAAGATCTTAGGGTTTGGAAGTCCTAGGGCCTGGGATCTATAATAGTCTTAGGATCTAGAAGAATCCTAAATTCTAGATAGATCTAGGAGAATCCTAAGGTCTAAGAGGATTATATGATATAGAATCAGGTAGAATCCTAGGGTCTGAAGTCTAAGAGAATCCTAAAATCTGGATTTGTCTTAAATTGTATTGATCTGGGGTCAGGATTGATTTGAAACTGGATTGATCTATGATCAGATTGATCCTAGGGTCAGAATTAAATCCTAAGGATTGGAATGATCCTAAGGTCTGGATTGGTCCTACTGACCTCATACAAAAATGAGGTCAACATTGGTATAGTTTAAAACCATTAAAGCAAGCAAAGGCTAACAACACTTTATTAGCTTCCAACCTAGCTACAGGGGCAAATGTCTCCTTAAAGTCAATTCTTTCTATTTGATTATACTCTTTAGTCACAAATAGGGTTTTATTTCTAATTACTACTACAGAGTCATTCATCTTCTTCTTGAAAACCCCATTTAGTTCCTACGACACTCTAGTCCTTAAGTCTACTAACCAATTTCTAAATATCATTTCTAATAAATTGATTATTTTATTATTATATAGCTAAGATTTAGAATTCATTAGATAGGGATTGATCTATACTAGTAGGTTCTATCATAGAGATGAAAGCAGAATGACTAACCTTCTTCCTAAGTCCATACCTAGTTCTAACTCCCATAGAGGGATCTCCTAAGATGAGTTCTCTAGGATGACTTGATGCATATCTCCAATCTCTAGGCAAGGGCTTCTGAGGTTTTTATCTATTTTCTAGGTTAATGGATTTTATTCCCTGCGTGACATCTATATCCTATTCTTCTTCTAACCTAGGCTCGCCAGATTTTTTGGATTCATCAAATACTATATGGGTGGTCTCCTCTATCACTAAGGTCTTCTTATTGAAAACTTTATAGGCTTTACCTTCAGAAGAATAACCTAGGAAAACTCTTTCATCAGACTTAGATCAAATTTTTTTGGTGAAGATATTCCATTATCAGAATGAAATATTTATATCCAAAGACGTGAAGGTGAGGCAGATTGGGTGTTCTACCATTAAGTTGCTCATAAGGAGTCTTAATAAGTTTGGATCTAAGATTTATCCTATTCAAAACATAATAATTAGTGTTAACTTCTTCTTCACAGAAATATCTAGGGAGTGAATATTTTACTAATATGGCCCTAGTAGCTTCTATTAGTGTTCTATTCTTTCTTTCAGCTACTCCATTCTGTTGGAGGGTTCTAGGGGCAAAAAAATTATGTTTTATAGCTTACTCCTTACAGAATGATTTAAACCTATTATTTTCAAAATTTCAACCATAATCATTATGGATAATTGATATTTCATATCCTAATTTTCTTTGTATCCAAGTGGAGAAAATCTTAAATTTCTCAAAGGTCTTTCCATTTAGGCTGGCTGTACTAATGGGTCCAAGTAAATTCATGTGAAGAATTTTTAATGGTCTAGAAGTGATGATGTCTTCAATGGAATGAAAAGAAATTTTGATTTATTTTCCTAATTGGCAGGCATCACAAAGGTGGTCTTTTTGGGTATGCCTCTAACTAGGTCTTTCTGGGTGATCTTCCTAAGAGTTTTCATGCATGCATGACATAGTCGCCTATGCCATAGCCAAGATTTATTAACAGTAGATTTTAAATATAAATAGTTTAAATAGTTAATATAATTTAAATCAAGCATGTAAATATTATTCACTCTTTTTCCTTATCAAATAATATTTTCATTTAAGCTTATCAGATACTTAATAAATAAAATTTTAATATCAAAATATTTATCGTATATGTCATACCCTAAGATCTATATTGAAAGAATTACATATGTATTTTATTTTAATCATTAACTAGAGCTTACCAATGAATATTGAAAGAAATATAATTACATTTTTTTCTTGCCTGAAACCTTATATCATAAGATTTTTACCATTTTTTGAAAGTTGTAAAACCACGCAATGAGCACATAGCCCAGCAAGTAACTAAAAGCTTACAACTAAAATCAATGCAAGATAAACGAGAATAATATGCTATAACTCATATAAAGAAAATTTTGCATTAATGCCTATACTGATTATCTGTATCAATTTATCCTTCTATAGTTCATCGGTCATAGTATCAGTACAGTGTTCAAAGCAGTGTCAGTGTAAATATTTAGATATTCAATGAGTGTAACTTAAAAGTATCTTACTCCTGTACTTATAACTCCCAATTAGTCGCTCCTTATAACTCTCAATCAATGTACTCCTTATAACTCCCCTTAAATCATGTGAATCAGTCACCCCAACTCCTTATAACTCACAATCAATCTCCAACTCCTTTTGACTCCTAATCAATGAATCACGTGAATCAATTGGTTATCATGTGGAGTTATCATATCATATATCTGGTATCATTTAGTACTTAATTTAAAATATAATAAAATTATATCAAATCGTTCATAATGATCAAATCTATAACATATCCAAATTTGCATGGTGAAAGCTTATGAAATTAAGAGATAATTTATTTTTGATAAATTTAGGAGAAAAAAATTTATAGAATCCAAAATCATTGAAAATAAAAGTAAGTGTTACAAATTTGGACTGAAGTATAGTGATTTTGATGATAATAAATATTATTATTATTTTATCTCCTATTAATTATTATTATTATTGTATATTTATTTTTGTTTCTTAGGTACTAACATTCTAAGTCAATCATACACTATGCAACTATTCAGCTCAAGAGTGGGTGGAATAGGATTAGAAAGTCTATAATCTTATTTTTTTCTTATTTTGATCTATCTTGAGTCATGTTATGTATTTGGTGGATACTAGGCTTGTTAACCATGCATACACATACTCAAGGGAGTGAGTTAGTGATAATAGCACAACTGAGATTTTTTGAACTAATCATACTATACGATCCATATCATATTGTATGATTAGCTAATAAGAAAATGATTAAAATGACTAATTATGATAATTAAGGCAAGATGAACTAATCATACTGTATGATCTACATTATATAGGACGATCAGTTTAATTCATGATAGAAACTTCTAATCATAATTTAGGTAATTTTTAAACTCTAAAATTTGTACAAATCTACTATATGATATTTATCATACTATATGATATAATTAAATATTACCTAAATTAATCATGTGATTAGGGAATGAATTTGGATTAATTGATCCTTACAGATCATACATGATGATTTGACCTATCGTACTATACGAACTAATTCTTATATAGGATGATAATTTATCATCGCCTATCATTCTGGACAATAATATAAGTTGTTTGAACTAATCGTACGGGATGATATTTTAAATTATCCTGGACGATCAGCTCATTTCTTTGAACTGATCGTACAACATCTATCTCTTTATATAATACTAACAGGAGTACTTTAAATTAATCGTACTATATGATCTTGGATTGTACATGATATTCAAAGTTTGCAAAATAGAAATTAGGGCTTTTTGAGAGGCCTTCTATTTAAACTCTCACATTGTATTATTTCAAAGACTTCTTGGCTACTGAGTATTCTTGAGAGGGAGTTTTGAGAAGAATTTCTAGGAGAGCTTTGGGAAGAGGAGGGAGAACTTGAGTGAGAGGGAGAAGTAATATGAGGGGTTCATACAGTTGCTCCAAGCAAGTGTGCCTTATTCCTCGAAGTGTCTGTATAGGGTTCTTGGGTTGCTCTGGGGAGAAACTCATCAGCTCAAAGTTAAGGTTCTCTGCCTTCTACAAAAGGGAGAAAAAGAAGTTCATTGTTCTCTGCCATCACCAGGAGGGTGAGAAAAGAGTTTGGATTCTCTGCCTTCTCCAAGAGAGAGAAAAAGGGGTTTGGGTTCTCTGCCTTCTTCAAGAGAGAGAATAATGATTGAAGGTACATTGCCATCACCAGAAGGGTGATAAAGCTTCCAGCTCTCCACCATACCGAGCTTGATGGAAGTGATTTTTGTAAGGGTTTTTTCATCTTACTGTGTGGGCAAAAGGAGAGACACTATAGTAAAAGTGCAATACTTGGAAAGAAGGACTCCGGGGAGTAGATGTAGGTCATTATTTGACTGAACCACTATAAAATTTTTAGTGTATTTTTCTTTTTTGCATTTATATTTTTTCTCTACATTTTGTTTCTGTGATAACTGCTTGGAAAAATTGATGATTATTGCATCATTTTGAAAAGTAAAATATCAATATAATAAATTCATA
This sequence comes from Dendrobium chrysotoxum, assembly GCA_019925795.1. NCBI lineage: Eukaryota > Viridiplantae > Streptophyta > Magnoliopsida > Asparagales > Orchidaceae > Dendrobium > Dendrobium chrysotoxum. Next base: position 5,043,067 of record CM034311.1, read on the forward strand.
TATTTGATAAAATCATTCACTTTCGCAATCAACTAGAATTAGGTTTTATCATTTTTAAGTAAGCCATTTTTAAAAGTACCAATTCACCTCCCCCTCTTAGTGCGCCTCAGACTTGTTCATTGAGGTCTCACAATCTGTTCAAACTTTTAAGTGGTATTAGAGCGTGTCTTGAAATTTAGATTTTAAATCCTTTAAGAAAAGATCAATGGTGCATTTTGGTTATTGAAATATTGCGGAGGGTTATTCAATAACTAGTCCATCACTATTTGATAATATACCATTTGATTTCTGGAAAATTCACATGTCTACCTTTTTGTAATCTATTGATTATCGCATGTGGTTTTTAATACAAGAAGGTTATTTTTCATAATCTCGTGTGATTAATGGCTTTAAAACTGAATTAAAATTTGCACAGAAATTATATTAAAGGCCTCAACTAATCGATTTATCAAAGGGTAATAGTTGGTTGAGCATCTTTAATCAATTCTATGATGTATAGCAAAGTTATTTATTTTGGTTCTTATAAATGATGGGTCATTATTAGATATGATTCAACAAGGAATACCAAATTAATATCTGATATGGTCTTTAAAGAAATTTAAAATATGATGTTCTTTGACATCTCTCGATAAAACTATTTTTGCCAATTTTAAGAAGTAATCTATTATTATTAGTTTAAATCTGTGACCTCTAGAGGATGGCTATCGATAAGACCTATTATGTCCATACCCTAACTTTCAAACAGCTACAAGCCATAGTTGTATATAGAATATTTGGTAGTTCATATAGTACTACACTGTGCACTTAACACTGATGATAACTATGTGCACCATTCATATCATCATCTATCATTGATGGCCAATGGTACCGCATCCATTTAATTTGCATCCTCATTTTAGGACTAAACTAGTGAGCACCACACAATCCAACGTGCACGTCTTCTATAATTTTTTGTGCTTTTGGTTTACTAAGAGAACGTAACCACATATAATCAAATTATCTTCTGTATAAAATTTTGTTGATTAAGGTATAAGATTGGGAACTTCTTTTAATTTGATCTATAATATATTTAACACGGGGAGCTTACTTTCTTGTAAGTTAATGAAGGGTTTTCTCTAATCTACTACATCATTATCTACATCAAAAAAAAATTTCACCTCAGTTGATGATTTTCTATTTATTTACTCCAAATTTATGCGTGATAAGACCTGATGACCATGTACTTCTACTGGAATATAATCTTCTTTAGGATGAGCTAACTCCTTAGTGAGGTTTACTAGGGCTTTTAATGTAGAATTTCTTCAATGTGGTATATGTTAGAATGTCACATTCAACATCTACTCAAGAAGCTTCATCGTATACTAATGATATGGAACCAAACTTCCCTTTAATGCTTTATTGATTCTTGCAACCTACTTGACTACCATCTTTGAGTCTTTGAAGATTTTAATTTCTTTAATTATATTCGGGATTATTTTATCTAACCTAGTTATTGGGGCCTCATACTCAGCTTTATTTTTTATATAGTGTTTTGTACAAGTTGCAACAATTAACATTAGACCTTTCTTTAGAGTGAGGAATATTATACCGATTCCAGCTTTTCTTAAGAAATTATCTCATGATCCTTTCTTTAATAAGACATAGTACTATCAATATAAAACTTTCAGGTGAAGCTTTTATTTAGTTCTAATTTCATAATCAGCTCATTAGGTAAGGTACTTCGTAGTTTAATGGTGAATCATTAGGGATTGGATGTGCTGCTAGGAAGTCTAACAGGGCTTATCTTTTCACAACATGTAAGGGAATGAATGTTATATGAAACTATAATAAAATCATTGATATCAAGCTAATATTCTTGATAATGTTAAATGATTCATCAGATATTATAATGACTTTACTCTAGATATCAAGTTTACTTTGTGAGACAACATGTATTGCCATAACTTTTAAGTAGCGATGATTAAGTCCAAATAAAGTTTCTCAATTTAAGGATAATGTACTTCTTTTTAAAGCAGTCATCTACTCAGGTAATAAAGTACATTCTATTTCCCTTCCTCATTAACTTGAGCTAATGAGGAACCAAGAGATTCACTTACAAAGTGTGTGTATATAGGATTAATGGCTTCCATAGGATAGGAGCAACCAATATAAGAGAATTTATTAGGTACTATTTTATACTATCAAAAGCCTTCTAACAATTATCATTCTTCTAGAAAAAAATATCTTCTACTCACAAGGCTACGAATAGTTGACATATTCTTGTTAAGTTGGATATAAATCTTTTAAGATATGTCAACCACCCTTGAAAAGATATCAATTTAGTGAGGTTTTTAAGTGGTGGCATTTTCAGGATTACTTAATTTTACTAAGAACTATTTTTATTATGAGGTGTCTTATCATGAAACCTTAAAACTACCCTGATGTGCTGCTGAAGGCACATTTAGAGGGTTCATTTTTAAATTGTATTGTCTAAGTCAATCAAAAAAACATTATTAGGTCATATAGATGGTTTTCCCTTTCATGATTTTTAATAACTAGATCATCAACATAACACTCCACCAATTAGTGAGTGAGTTCATCAGACATCCTCGTCATTTCCCAATGGTAGGATACTCTAGCATTCTTTAGTCCAAAGGGAATAACCTTATAGTAATAGATTCCTATCGATGTTCTGAATGATTTATACTTTTAGTCTTCAGGAGCCATTTAATTTGATTATAATCGGAAGAGCTATCCATAAAGGAGAATATTTCATGTGAAGAAGCAAGATCTATCATGGTTCTAATATGGGAAACAAAATTCATCTTTAAGATATGCTTTGATTAGATCTCTATAATCAATCCACACATGAATCTAACTATTCTTCTTCTTGATTGGAAAAATACTAGCTAACTAGGTCGAATATTTTTCTTCCCTGATAAAATCAGCTTTTATTAGCCTTTTGGCTTCAAGTACTACTTGTTGCTTATTTCGAGTCACATGCGCCAAGTTGCTTATTTTATGGGAACCTTATCTGGTTGAATTTCGAGTTTGTGGATGGCTATGTCTGGACATAATCCATGAATTTCCTTATAACTCCAAGCAAAATAATGTTTACACTTTATAAGCAACTCAATCATTTTGTTTGACTTATCCTTATTCAAGAAGGAACATATGAAGATCATACGAGAATTTTCTACATGACCTAAGTTAATTTCTTTAAGTCATCTATTTTCAATTTTATCTCCTCTTTAAGTATGAGGGGTGCATCCCTCACATGAGAGTCATCTAGATCATTTGAAGTCAATAAAAAAATTTCATTAAACTATTTAACATTCCTTATAAAGAGACTATCAAAGTCTAGATAATTTAATATACCAAAGCAATATTCATCATCATTGAATGGACACAAAGTACCTAAGCCAACACTTGCTCTTAATGTAAAAAAAAAAACACCTACCACATTTATGATGTTTTTAATTCCACACATTTTTAAATTATGGCTTCACGTCTAGTCAAAGTTGACATTTATTAAACCTTATTTAGCACATTTATTTACTTAGATGGGTTACCAGTCAAAAGGCAATTCTATTATTTCATCCATAAATGAATTATAAAGGACTAAACAAGTTTCTACATTTTTGTTGGTAGAAGGGATAAATTTACAGGTTTTACTATATGGATTGAGAGCTACATAATTAAAGATAATGAGGTTAGAGTCACATTCTCTATATACATCTTTAATGTTTTAAAGGTAGACTTTTCTATATTATCCTCATTAGTGATTTGGACCCTTTCCTTAGTGATCTTTTCTTTTATAGAAACTTCAAACTTTTTCAACAATATATGTATAATTTATAGCCTATTTATTTTGTTCGAATAGATAGGATTCATCGTCCAACTTGATTCAAAATCAATATATATTACATGCATGTTTATTTATATATATGCTTTTTTTTCATTTTCCTTTACTCTTTCATTTTTCCATAACCTCTCCCTCTAGCTTGTTGAGCCATTCTAACACCTCTTTGTACAAGACTGATAAGTCGCTAGCGATCATTATATCCAAGACGCTCTAATTTTTCTTTATTTTCTTTCTTTTCACTTAGTTTTTTTCTTTTTCTTTATTTCCTTCTTTTTCTTTATTTTCTTCTTGATCCAATTTAAAATTTTTAGAGAAGACTATTTACTTTTTTGTAGATAATGTGAAGCATCTTGATATATATCTATTTCATGAATTGAGTACATTTGCCAATCACCTTTTATACAGTGTTCAAAACCCTCATGAGAGTGATTAATACACTGATGAAGAGAGAAAAGCCCCATTCTATATTTGTGAAGCTAGGGTCTACCCAAGAGAGCATTAAAGGAAGCCTCTGAATTTGTAATATGGAACTTTTTAGTTTTTAGGTTATCTATTTTTATTAGAATGGTTACTAAATCCAAAGCTCTCTCACCTTTTTCATTGAATCCTCATAACATCATTTTATTATAACAATATTTATAAGTATCCACCTTTAGGTACGCAAGAGTTTTAAGAGTCATGATGTTGACCAATACACCTAGATCAACAAGGACATGGAATAATTTGAATTTGTCCACATTTGCAAAAATATATAATGAGAGATTATGATCGACAATTTTTAGTAATAATTCTTTACTTATGAGAATGTTATTCCTGGAATATCTTTGAAGTATAAATCTTCTTCTAACTGTGTTGATGTTAGTTGAGCCATACAAATCTCTGGGTCTAGAAAAGGTTTGATTAAAGCCTTTCTTATTTTCTTAGATAGAACTAGAGCATTTTCTTAAGATCAGCTAAGACATTGTAGTTTACTTTAGAAATTTCTTAATTAGCTATATCTCTTGACTATGTTGGCTGAGGTTTTATTGATGTTTCAAGATTATTGACGACTTATTTTCCTTTATCAAAAGTAGATGCTCACTGTGGTAGAACTTTACCACTATGGATATTAACTTGGACAACCTCTTCAAGGGAAGAGGTAACGGGTTTATCTACTTCTTGATTATTGATCACTTTTAAAATTTTATTTGGTGAACTCTCAGAATCTAACAACTCTATTTTAATATTGACAGGATCACCCTGAACATCAAGAACATGGCATCATCATTATAGGAATATTTAAAATATTTAATTAAATTAGTTTTTATTTTGTGAGAATTATTTTATCTATACTATGTATACTTTTAGCTAATTCATCATGAGAAATATACAAGATATATACAAAATTCTTTTTTTATTACTTTCTTATTACTCCTTATTAGGATAAAATAAAAGTCATATAGAGTAAATGACACAAAGAATTTAGATTACCATCCGTAGAAATCATTATTTTATCTAATGCAATTTTAGTATTATTCTTATCTTCCTCCTTTGAGACTATAAAAGCTTGACTGACTCATACTTCCTTGGATTCTTCTATTGGAGCTTTCTTATGAACTTCCTCAGAAGCATTTGTTGCAATCTGGGAGCCTAAGATTATGTTTTAATGATAAGAAATATTATTGTACTTTATCTAGTTTCTCCTATTCCTTATTGTTGCATATATTTTTCACTTTGTACTAATATTTCAAGTTCAACATACACCAAACACCTTCAAAAAATCAAAACAGTAGACTGTGTAGTAAGGTTTTATTTATAGAAGAGTTTATACTTATTTATTTTCTTGAGTCAATTAATGTAAAATGGTGTATATTAGCTTAGCAATGGTGCACATATACCTAGAAAGTGAGATTAATATTTTAATTTTTTTGAATATCATAATAGATGATATGGATCATATTGTACAATCAATGCAATTAAAAATCAATTAAAATGCTTAATTAATTAAGAATTAAATTGAAATTAAATTTAATTAATCATATTACATAATCAATATATCGTATAGGATGATCATATAATTTAGAAAATCCCGTCGTTAATTAAATTAGGCAATAATTTGATTTTTAAATTTTATTCTATTTATACTGCATATTATAATCATACTGTATAATATTTAAATTATTTTCTAATTAAATCCCTATGATTAATCAATCGAATCTACTTTAACTAAATAATTAGATCGTATCATACGAACTGGATCATACTAGACAATCAATAGAGATGATATTTTGTCATCGTAGGATTCATCCTAGACGAACTGTAATTTGATTAAACTAATCATACTATATTTCTTTTCATCATACAACAAAAACATGAAAAATCTAAACTGATCATATTAACTAACTAGCAATTGTACAATACTAACAAGTTAAAATTGAACTAATCATATTGTACAATCTTTATATCATATTCTTCAAACATAGTGGTTGAATTGAATAATTAGTGTTTTTGGAAACCCATTATATAAATTTCTCAATAGACTTTGTAAGAGTCTTTTGATAGTCATTGGGTTGTTTCTTTTTGAGAAAGAATTGAAGAAAAAGCTTGAGCAAGGGAGAGAAAGGGTGAAGTTTGAGAGAGGGAGAAAGTCCTTGTGGGTTCAGGGAGTGTGAGAGGGGGTTTTCACACATTTCCTCTAATGAACTTGCGCCTAAGTTCCTATATGTCAAAGTTTATCTTAATAGAAGCTTTAGGAGGAAGACCCTTTGGTGATAAAGGACGCATCTACTCCATCACACCAGGTTGATGAAAGGGATTCAAGCTTCTCCACTTCACCAAGAGGGTAAAATGGATTCAAGTCTGCCTCACAAGGAGGGTGAAAGGGATTTAAGTTCTCTATCTCACTAAAAGGGTTGAAAGGATTTCAGTTCTCAATGAAAGTGATTCTTGTAAGGACTTCTTTGACTTTCCTAGGGGGCTAAACAAGAGACACTAAATTGTTTAGTATAATACTCAAAGAGAAGGACTCCGGGGAGTGGATATATGTCAACTTGATTGAACCACTATAGAATTTTATTGTGTTCGCTCTTTTACTTTTTACATTTTTATTTTCTATGTTAAATATTAATTTACATGCTATATGATATATGTTGTGATTATTATGGTGCATGACTTCTGATTGATTGAGGTTTGTTCTTAGTTGAAAAAAGAAATAACAACAAAAAAAAAGAAAAAAAGAGCAGAAATATAGTTTTCATTTCATTATTCACTTGTGCATTAAAATTTTTTTATTTTCATTTAATGTTGTGAATTTGTAATAATTTTCTAAAAGAAATTTTGGAAGAAGAAAATTTTTAAAACACCATTTCACCCCTCTCTTGGTATGTCTTTCATTGTTCAAGTGGTCTAACACTGACAAATTAAACTTTCAATGGGTGTAAGAGTGGGTTCTTTGAATTAGTGGTTTAAAATTCTTGAGAAAATGATCCATGTCACAATTCTGGAATAGGAATACTACAGAGGGTTATTTAAAACCCGTCCACCCTTATTTTATAATATTCTATTTAACTTATAGAAAATTTGCATGTCTACTTTTTCTAATCAATTGACTATCGCATGTGGTATATGATTGAAGTTGTTTATTTTATTCCTTCATGTATAATTAATGATGTTAAAACTAAAATTCTATTTACTAAATGGAGCATTGATGATCGAGACTATGTATAACTCAATGCTAAATGTTTAAACTAATTTTTTAAGTATATTGAAATACAAAGACTATATAAGAGTCTCTACTTGTACAACTGGAAAAAGAATATGGTATAGGCTTTGTATATGAAGGTACAAATGAAGTGAAGCAATCCCATCTAAATTTATTATTGCATGAATACAAACCCTTTCATATAAAACCTAAAAAAACTATATCTGACATGTACACAGGTTTACCAAAATAATGATATCTTTGCATACTTTAGGAAGGGAGTTATCTAATTCTAAGAAAGTTAATAAAATTTTATGTTATTTTCCTGATAGTTTTGATGCTAAAGTCATTGGGATCTGTGAATCTAAATATTTAAATGTATACTATATTAATAATTTGATGGGTTCTCTCATCATAAGCAAAATATGAGCCAAAGATATTTGGATGTAGGTGATAAGAGAAAAGATAAAGTAGTGGCGTTGAATGCCAATTATATAGATAACTCTAACTCAAGAGCAGATGGGAGCAATAAAATAGCTTTAATAACAGGCCAATTTAAAAGGTTCCTGAAGCACAAGCACATGCGCCAACTTGACAAAAGCATAGGTAAGAATGGTAAAAGCATTAAGTTTTCTTCTAACATTATTTTCTATGAGTGCAAAAAGTCTTAACATCTGAGGTTCAAATGCCTAAATCTTAAGAGCCACTCTGTGAAGAAAATGGGTGAGGATAAGCCTAATGTAAAAAGGTGAAAGGAAAAGATGCAAAAAATCTCCTAGGCAGACATAGCCTCAGACTTATTAGAACAAGAGCCAGAAGAGGAGATAACAAATTTGTAAAATAACCGTGTTATGAACATTGATGAAGATAAGGTATGCCAGATATCCTATAATGAATAGTTTCCATTTCCAAAAAAAGTGCGTGCATGTTTGAAAAATGGATTTGCTAATTTAAAAAGTAAGCATGATGCCTTGATAAATGAGCATTTTATTTTCAAAATTGAACACATTTCATTTGATAAGGAGCATACATCTTTACTAGATGAATTTGATGCATTGAATGAGAAACATATTGAATTATCAAAGTCACATAATTTCTTGAAAGATGAGCATATTTAGTTACAAAAACATTCAAGGAGCTAGAGGCACTTACATCAAAACTAGAGTAAAGAGCATGAGTTATTAGTTGAACCAGGAGTTGAGAAAAGTGTAAATGAATACATATTGAATAAAATAAGTGCATTTCAACAAAACACACACGGGCCAATGCATACACATCCGCATTTTAGGATACAACATGTATCTTATATCCCTAGGAAGAGGCACAGCCATCCACATAGGTTAGTGAACCTATTCCCTGGTGTTAGGTGCTATTCCTGTGGTATGATAGGACACATAGCCCTCACTTTCACTTTATACTTTGGATCACACCTAGTTGGAGGCCTAAAGTTTTGTCAAAGCATCGTATGCATGGCATGCATGCACTTAAGCATAAGGCGGGACTCAAACACGCTTTGTTTCCCAAACTAATGTTTAATTAATTGTGTAGATATGCTCTCACAAAAGGTCTAGTAAGAGAAGATAGTACCAAGATAGTAGATGTAGCACAAAACTAGAGGTCTGAAATATCCTATCTTATTGAAGGGCAAGAATCAAGTGGATCTACATCTAGAGATTACACTTCAAGAAAGAAAACACATATTGTATGAGTTAAAATATTTTATAGAATGACACATCTAATCTTTAAGCATTATTCATTTATGATAAATTGTTAACATTAAATTTATTTCTACAAAATATTAGAAAATATAAAATAATAAAAATTGTATTACTTAATAAGTAATAAATTGATGTAAATTGCCTTGATGAATCATATGAAGATAATTATTTTGAGAATAAATTTATGTGAGTGATTGTTATTTTGAAAAAAATTCTTTGATTTTTATTATTTTACAAATGATTCTTTGATGAGGGGTGGTTATTATGTTGAAAATTATTTTTGATGAAGTTATGATCAAAATTCTAGAAGTAACACTAATAGCTTCATGATACTTTAGAAGATCACCGTATAATAGTTAGTTATAAGCATTCTTATGTTAGAGCCCCTAAAAGAACACATTTTGTGAAGCATGACAAGTTGGAAAAGAAATAAAGTCCACTTCCAATTCATTTGAAAATGTAGTGAGCACTAAGTATACTTAGAGATACTTTGTATGGATGTATTTAGACATATTAATAGAATAAGTCTAGAAAGAAAGTAATTTGAATTTGTATTATTTTGTTGATAACACTAAATGCACTTGGAAATATCTCATACAGGTCAATTTGGACCTATTGATATGGTGATTCTAGGAGTAGAGTAATTTAAACTTATGATGCTTTGATGATTACACTAGCATAAAAGATCATGAAATAAAAATGAATTAATTAAAAAAATGTTAAAACATTTTTAGCTTGGAGAAAAATATGATATTTAAAATCTTACAATTCATAGGGATTATGTGCCGAAAGTTGTATAATTACTACCTGATCAATTAAGAGATATATTTATCAAATCTCTTAGTTATGAAACCTTTAGTACACTCAGGATTAGACTAGGTGTCATTGATAATAATGCTTAAAGAAAATGAGATGAGGATATGGTTAAAATTAGTATGTTTGTTTAATTATTTATGTTACATGTTTGTGTGTTTATTTATTTATTTTTTTATTCATTTTTTGCACTTTGTAGTTTTTTCTTTGTAGTTTATTTTTATTTTCTACACTTTTCCATGTAGTGTTGTTATGTATTATTGTCAGTTCGTAGATCTCCTTTTAGGTGATATCTAAAGGGGGAGTAAGAAGTTATTAGATGTATTACTTTTCCCTTTAGTGCAATTTATATGGTCTCTAGCTTTTGTGTGTTTGTTATATTTTTATTTCATGTTATTAAAAAACAATTAGGGTTTTCACTATTTTTAAAGAAATCACTTAATAAGAAGGAGAACTTACAAGAAAAATAAAATTAACTTGAAATTCAAATAACAATATTTGTCATCATAAAAAAAAGAGAAGATTATTACAATCCAAAAGCCTGAGCTTATGTTTCGATGATAACAAATATTATTTGAATTTATCTAGTTTCTCATATTTATTATTGTTGCATATATTTTTCTATGTGTATTAACATTTCAGGTAGAACACACACCAAGCACCTTCAAAAAATCAAGTCTAAAGACTGGGTAGTATAAGTTTGATTTATGTATGAGTAGGAAGTTATTAGATGTATTACTTTTCCCTTTAGAGCAATTTGTATTGTCTCCAAATTTTGTGTGTTTTTTATATTTTTATTTCAAGTTATTAAAACAAAAAAAAAAAACACGGTTCTCCCTATTTTTTAAGAAATCACTTAATAAGGGGGAGAACTTAGGAGAAAAATTAAATTAACTTAAAAATTATAACAACAATATTTATCATCATAAAAAAAATGGGGAGATTGTTATAATCCAGAAATCCAAGCTTATATTTTGATGATAACAAACATTATTTAAGTTTATCTAATTTCTCCTTTTTTTATTATTACATATATTTTTCTGTGTACTAACATTTTAGGTACATCATACACCAAGCACCTTCAGAAAATCAAGACTCAAGATTGGGTAGTATAGGTTTGATTTATGTATAAGTATGTACTTTTTTATTTTCTTGAATCAACTTTTATAAAAAGGTTTATATTAGTTTAGCAACCATGCACACACATACCCAAGGAATGATATTAAATATTTAATTTTTTTAAAGATCATACTGGATGATGGATCATGCTGTATGATTTGTTCAATCATAAATCAATTAAAATAGTTAATTAATTTAGAATTAAATTGAAATAAAATTTAACTAATAGTATTGTATATACGATCACCACATCGTATAGAATGATCATATTTTTAAAAAACCCCACCATTAATTAAATTAGGTAATAATTTATTTTTTTAATTTTATTATATTCGTACTATATGATGGTTAAATTATTGCCTAATTAAATCCCTGTAATTAATCAGTCGAATATACATTAATTATGATTTTTATCATGCTATACAAACTGGATCATACTAGACGATCAACAAAGATGATATTTGGTCATCCCTTGGTTCATCCTGGATAAACTAAGATTTGATTGAACATACTGTATTACTATTCATCATATAGTACTAATAAACAAGAATTGAACTAATCATATTATACTAACTAGTAATCATACAGTTCTAATAGGTCAAAAGTGAACTACTTATATTATATCAATATAGACAACATAATTAAATAATTAGGGTTTTTAAATGCCCATTATATAAACTTTCTCTTTAGACTTGGTAAGAGTCTTTTGGTTGTTATTATGTTGTGTCTTTTGTGAGAAAGCATTGAAGAGAAAACTTTGAGCTAGGGAGAGAATGGGCAAAGTTTGAAGAGAGGGAGAAGATCTTTGTCGGTTCAAGGGGTGTGAGAGGGGGTTTTCACACGGTTGCTCTAACGAACTTACACCTAAGTTCCTCCATGTAAAATCTTATCTTGAGAGAAGCTTTGGGAAGAAGACCCCTTAGGTGACAAAGGGCTCGACTACTCTGCCGCACCAGGTTGGTGAAAGGGATTGAAGCTTCTCCGCCTCAATAGAAGGGTGAAAGGGATTTATGCTTCTCTATCTCCCCTGGAGGGTGAAAGGGATTCAGGTTAGCCTCACTATGTGGGTGAAAAAAATTTTGGTTCTCAACCGCACTATATGTGGAAGTGATTCTTGAAAGGGCTTTTCTGCCTTACTGAGGGGGCTAAAAGAGAGACGCTAAATTGTTTAATGCAATACTTGAAAAGAAGGACTCCGAAGAGTGGATGTAGATCAAGTTGACCAAACCTCTATTAAATTGTGGTGTGTCCATTCCTTTAGTTTTCACTTTTTTATTTTCTATGATTTATTCTCGTGCATATTATTTTATGATTATTGTGATGCATGACTTGAGATTGATTGTGGATATTTCTTAGTTGAAAAAAATAAATAAAAATTAGAAAAGAAAAAGAATAAAAATATCATTTTCATTTTACTATTCACTTTCATATAAAAAATATGACTTTAATTTTAAGTTATAATTTTGGTTGTATTTTCAAAAAGAGATTTTGAAGAAGAAAATTTTTAAAATGCTAATTCACGCCCCCCCCCCTTCTCGGTGTGCCTTTCATAGTTCAAGTGGTCTAACACTGACAAATTGAACTTTCAACAACCACATCAAATTAGATGTTATTATATACTTTGGGGATTCTTGAAAGATGAATAATATACTTTATTTATAATTATTTTATTTAACTAAGATAAAATAACATATGAACCATCTTTAGGCTTTATAATGGTAGAGGGAGCTCACGATTCACGTATTTAGCATATCCCTAGCTCGAATTTGCTAAATACTCCTGGGAATCACCATTAACCCAATTCTAATATTCTTCTCAATGAAGGTAATGCAATCATCTAGCTCATGCTCCATCATATGGTGGTATGGACAGTAATTTGGTTGCCTCGATTTGTTTACTTCTTCTAGCCTCCTAGGATTAGGAAGTTTAAATTCTGACTTCTTCAAGATATTCATGAAAATTCTCTTGATTGACTCTCTTTTCAATGAGTTGACTTTAGTTATGATGGCCTTAAACCTTTCCCTATTTACCTTTGGAGATATATATGCTCAAGGATTACTTTGTTGTTCACCCTAAGGAATACTACACTGTTGATATTATGATGCACGTACTATATTCTCTGCCTACACTTTGATCGATTGTTTATCTTTATTTATAGTTTAAATTGATCTCTCAAAAATGTTAATTGAGAAGCTTTCTCTTGGAGATTAAAGGTTTCTCTTAATAGCTTCTCAAAGGTTTTTATAGTGAACCCTTTAGGCAAAAATGCTATCAGTCTATGTATATTTTTCATAAGGATCTCTATAATGTGTTGCTGTTGTAACTATGACTCACATCTCATGCTGAGATTCCTCCATCTTAAGAAAAAAATCTAGTAAATTTTCATCAAGTTTCCACTTCTCAACTACAAGAATCCCCGATGATGGCATGATGTTTTTCTCCAAAAAATCTCTTTATAAATTAGCTTTCTAACTCTATAAAGATACAAACCAATCCATTAGGCAGTTCATCATATCAATCAAATGCAACACCAGATATGTTGCTAACTAACTATTAAAATAATAGTGCATCACTTCCTCCCGCATTAGAATAATTGGCTTTGAAATGTGCCAAATATTGTTTTGGATTACTATGCCATCCAAGTTTTTAAATGAAGGTGGCACAAAACCTTTTAGATATGGGACTAAATCATATTCCTCTAAGTATGGTCTACCCCACATAGCAGACGAAGTACCTTGAGATTATGCTAACACCTCTTAAACTTGCTGCTCTACCATCTACTTAATATTTTTATAAAGGATATATTCTCATTCTATTTTTTCTTTTAATTTTCAATTTTTTTACTTCTTCTTTGCTTACATGCTTAACATATTTTAATGGGAGTGATTCAATCTGAGCTCTAGATGATAAAGATTCTTTACTTTGCAAGGCAGCCATAATGGCCATCATTTTCTCCATCGTCTTCTCCATCCTAGCGATTTATTCATCCTTTCGACTTAACTGATCTAATAGACATTGAGTTAAGTCTGATGCAACACCCTCATCAACTTCAACATCTAAAAGAATAGCTTTAGCCTTATAGTTATCCTTCTAGGTAGATGCCCCGATATCTATAATACATATATCTACAAACATTTTCTCATCATGATGTAGGCGTGATTATAGATAAGAGTTTGAAGGATAATGTTATAAATATTAATAGAATTGGAGATAGAATTATGGCTTTAAAGATTGTTGTTGATGCTAAGATTATTAATATTATAAGTGCTTATGCTCCTCAAGTAGGTTTGGATATGTGTTCAAAATTAAAATTTTGGGAAGATTTAGAAGAATTAATTCAAAAGATACATCTCGAAGAAAAAATTTTTATTGGAGGAGATTTAAATGGACATGTTGGTAGAGAGGTAAATGATTTTAAAAGCATTCATGGTGGATATGGGTTTGGAATGACTAATGAAGGTGGTAAGACCATACTAGATTTTTCTTTAGCTTATGATTTTTTAATTGCTAATACATTATTTAAGAAAAGAGATGAGCATCTCATCACTTATAAGAATGGTTATAGTAAAACTCAGATTGATTATTTTCTTATAAGAAAAGTAGATCGTTTAGATTGCAAAGATTGTAAAGTTATTCCGAGTGAAAGTTTATGTACCCAACATCGCTTATTAGTTTTAGACTTTAAGATGAAAGGACAGAAAATAAAGAATAAAGTAAAGCGATTTTCTAGGATTAGATGGGGGCATTTAAAGAATAGTAATAAAAATATTTTTGAGAGTAAGATTTTAGATTCTAAGATTTTATTTGTGCATGAGGATGCTAATGTTATGTGGGAAAAAGTGGCTAGTGATATTAAAAATATTGCTAAAGATGTGTTTGGAGTATCAAAGGGAAAAGCCCCTAATAGTAAAAATAGCTGGTGGTGGAATCCAATTGTGCAAGAAAAGATAAAAAATAAGAAGATTTGTTATAAAAATTGGTTTAGATGTAAAAATTCTGATAATTGGGAAAGATATAAAGAGGCATGTAAGGATTCTAAGAAAGCAATATGTGATGCAAAGATCTTAGCTTTTAATGATTTATATAATAGATTAGATACTAAGGAGGGAGAAAGATATATGTATAAGCTAGCCAAACAAAGAGATAGGAGTAGTAAGGATTTAATTCAAGTGAAGTGTATTAAGGATGAAGATCAAAAAGTACTTTTCTTAGAAGATGATATTCAACAAAGGTGGATGAGATATTTTGATAAACTTTTTAATGAAGATTGTAGGAATACAATTGACTTTAGTGACCTTAGCATCCTAAATGAAAATAAAGATTTCTGTTTTTATCGGCGTATTAGTAAAACCGAAGTTAGAGAGGCTTTAAAGAAAATGAAGTGTGGAAAAGCTGTTGGACCTGATGATATCCCAATAGAGATGTGGAAATGCTTAGGAGATGAAGGAATTTCTTGGCTAACTAAACTTTTTAATAATATTTTAAAGACTAAAAAGATGCCAGATGCGTGGAGAATGAGTGTATTGATTCCTATTTATAAGAATAAAGGTGATGCACAAGATTGTGCGAATTATAGAGGAATTAAGTTAATGTGTCACACTTTAAAACTATGGGAGCGAGTTATGGAGCGTAGGCTGCGGCGTGATACTAATGTTTCTCAAAATTAATTTGGATTCATGCCTGGTAGGTCTACTATGGAAGCCATACATTTATTGAGAGGTTTGATGGAGAAATATAGGGAGAATAAGGAGGATCTACATATGATACTTATTGATTTAGAGAAAGCATATGATAAAGTTCCAAGAGAAGTGCTATGGAGAGTTCTTGAAAAGAAAGGAGTTAATAATGCTTATATTCAAATCATTAAAGATATGTATGAAGGAACTACTACTTGTGTTCAAACACAAGGTGGTTTGACCAAGTATTTCCCTATTTCGGTTGGATTACATCAAGGATCAGCTTTAAGCCCATATCTTTTCGCGTTAGTCATGGATGTTCTCACTAGACATTTACAAGAGGATGTACCCTGGTGTATGCTTTTTGCTGATGATATTCTTCTTGTTGACAAGACTAAAGAGGGAGTTGAAGGTAAACTTGAAGTCTGGAGATCAACCTTAGAGTCTAAAGGTTTTCGCTTGAGTAGATCTAAAACTGAATATATGGAGTGTAATTTTAGCAGTAATAGACCTAGTGAGGGGATTGTGACTTTGGGCGATCAAGTCATTAATAAGAGTACACGTTTTAGATATCTTGGATCTATTGTTCAGAGTGATGGTGAAATAGATGGGGATGTTATCAGTAGAATTCAAGTTGGATGGTTGAAGTGGAGGAATGCATTGGGCTTGTTGTGTGATAGAAAAGTCCCCCTTAAACTTAAGGGAAAATTCTATAAGACGGTGGTGAGACCTGCAATGCTTTATGGTGCAGAATGTTGGCCATTAAAAGAGAAGCATAATACTAAGTTATGTGTTGCGGAGATGAGGATGCTTAGGTGGATGAGTGGATTTACTCTTAGAGACAGGATACGAAATGAGCATATACGTGAAAAGGTTGGAGTAGCTCCAGTGGAGGATAAGATTAGAGAGAGTCGCCTTAGATGGTTTGGTCACATAAAACGGCGGCCTTCCGATGACCCAGTTAGGAAAGTAGAGGTATTAGATTTGACTTATGTTAAGAAAGGTAGAGGTAGACCTAAAAAGACTTGGTTAGAAAATATTAGAAATGATCTTTCTCTATTAGATTTAAACGAGAATTTGACTTTGAACCGGACACAATGGAGAAAAAGGATTCATGTTGCCGACCCCACGTAGTGGGACAAAGGCTTGTTATTGTTGTTGTTGTTGTTGATGTTTCACAGCAACTAAATTAATATCTTCTCCTTCTTTTATTTATCTTATACTATCTTTTAATTAATCCATTATTTCTTCTACTGATCTTCCTAACACGTAATGTGGGTCGATCAAATTATATCCTTTAGTCGATGAAGACTCCATTGTAGCATTACCAATTATTCTCAATTACTCCTCCACTGCACGCTCTTTAATGGTGATGAGTGAAATCAAAGTGGCAATCATTTTGGGTCGCCAAATCTTCTTTCCACAAGAATTCGCGGTTGGCTAATTTTCTGGCTTGAACCTTCCCACATCAAGGTGAGAAGAAGACCGGCTACCTTCTGAAAGGTATTAGTCGACTCTTAGTGATTGATGAACCATAGAGTGAATGGAGACTTTAGATGGTTCATTGTTTAATTAATACTTATTTAATTCATACAAAACTGAAACTATGTAACTTGGATGAGACGAACTTCTAACTTTGGCATATTGCACTGCCAAATGTTCAAACTGAATAATGGTTGAAATTGCTTGATCATTGATTCTTGAGAACTTTGATTCTCTATAATGACCTGTAGCAATAATTAACTCAACTAAATTTGTTTATTTAAACTATACACTTCTCCTTATTCTAGAAGGAATAAGATATACTTCTTTTCTGAGCAATTATAACTCTGCCTTATCAGTTATTATTCCCTTCATACATTTTAGAAATTCTACCTTGGACTACCCAAAATTGGATGTGCAATCTTCTACTAGCCCTTTTAATAAAGATTTGAATTTCTGTTTCCTTTGGACAGGGAAGGGAAAATTGGTTCTTTATAGAATGTCGGTGGCGAGAATTAGTAATCCAGATAATCTTTCCACTCATGGTATAATAGATAAATGGGTAGAAATGACTCCCTCCCAACTATGGTGAAGCAACAAGAACTTCACCAGTTGTTGCTTCTATTAAAGTATTTAACATGCCATCTTCTTGTACAAGTTTCACTTTCTCAGCTCTGCACCTCAAATGATGTTTTTTGCTGCAGCTTTGAGATTTGGTCATCTCATTTGCAGCGGAAGATGATCCGATCTCTAATTTATTGTATTTATTTCTTACTAATATTTATTTCAATTATTTAATTTTTAATTTTATTTATTTAACACTATCATTGGCAGGTCCTAAGTCCTAGATGAGAAAAGGGAGGGTTACATTAAGTATTCGATAGCCAACATAAAAGTTGTCAAATAATCATGACATGAGTTGTTTAATACATTGTGTCAATGCTATGGCATTCCCTAAAAGGGATGCATTATATGGCTTGAATACAATGAGAAGTGTGCAAGGGCTGCTGCACCAGTGCCAAGGTGCAGTGTTAAATAGGCAAGGGTTCTCACATCATGGACGGATGTGGGCATAGAAGCTAGTTAATGAAACCAAATTTAAGATAGGATTCTGGAATATAGGTTCTCTTACTAAACAAATTAATATAATTAATAAATTTATGATTAATAGTTAGATAAATATTATATGCATTAAGAAAATCAAATGGGTTTGAGAGAATGCTAAGGAGAATAATGGTTGAGGATTTAAACTGTGGTATTCTAGTAAGTGTCATACTATAAATGGTGTAGGTGTAATTATAGATAAAAGTCTAAAGGATAGTATTATAAAAATTAATAGAATTTGAGATTAAATTATATATTTAAAGATAATTATTGATGATATGATTATTAATATTTTAAATGCTTATGCTCAAGTTGGATTAGATATATGTTAAAAATAAAAATTTTAGAATGACTTAGAAAAATTAATATAAAATATACCTCTTGAAGAAAAAGTTTTTGTTGGAGGAGATTTAAATGGATATGTTAATAGAGAGGTAAATGATTTTAAAAGTATTTATGGTGGCCAGGGGTTTAGAGTGACTAATGAAGATGGTAAGACCATATTAGATTTTTCTAAAGCTTATCATTTTGTAATTACTAATACCTTATTTTAGAAAAGAGATGAGCATCTAATCACCTATATGATTGAATATAGTAAAACACAGATTGATTATGTTTTTATAAGAAAAAGAGAATGTTTAGATTGTAAAGATTATAAATTTATTTTGAGTGAAAGTTTATGTACCAACATCGCTTATTAGTTTTGGATGTTATAATGAAGGGGTACAATATAAAAAATTAAAGTAAAATATTATTCTAGGATTAGATGGGGGCATTTAAATAATATTAACAAAAGAATTTTGAGAGTAAGATTCTAGATCTTAGGATTTTATTTGTGCATGAGGAAGCTAATGCTATGTGGGAAAAAGTAGCGAGGGATATTAAGAATACTACAAAATATGTGCTTAAAGTATCAAAGGGAAAAGCTCCTAATAGTAAAAATAGTTGGTGGTGGAATTAAAATATGCAAGAAAATATAAAAAATAAGAATATTTGTTATAGAATTTGATTTAAATGTAAAAACTTTGATAATTGTGAAAAATATAAAGAGGCCCATAAGGAGTCTAACAAAGTAATATGCAATACAAAAAATTTTAGCTTTTAATAATTTATATAATATATTAGATACTATGGAGGGAAAAAGATATATGTATAAGTTAGCCAAATAAAGAGATATAAGTAGTAAGGATTTAGTTCAAGTGAGTGCACTAAGGATGACAGTAAAAGATGCTTTTATTAGGAGAGGATATTCAACAAAGGTGGATGAGATACTTCGCTAAACTTTTTAATGAAGATTGTTAGAATATGATTAACATTAAGGACCTTAGCATCCTAAATGAAAATAAAGATTTTTATTTTTATAAATGTATTAGTAAAATTAAAGTTAGAGAGGCTTTAAAGAAAATGAAGGGTGAAAAAGCTGTTGGACTTGATGATATTCCAATAGAGGTGTGGAAATGCCTAGGAGTTGAAGGAATTTCTTGGCTTACTAAACTTTTTAATATTATTTTGATGACTAAAAAGATGCTAGATGAGTGGAGAATGATTGTGATGATTCCTATTTTTAAGAATAAAGGTGATGCATAAGATTGTGCAAATTATAGAGGAATTAATTTATTGTGTCATATTTTAAAACTATGGGAGAGTGTTATTGATCATAGGTTATGACGTGATACTAATGTTTCTCATAATCAATTTAAATTCATGCTAGGTAGGTTTACCATGGAAGTTATTCATTTATTGAGAGGTTTGATGGAGAAGTATAGAGAGAAAAAGGAGGATCTTCATATGAGATTAATAGATTCAGAGAAAGCATATGATAAATTTCTAATAGAATTGCAATGGAGTGTTCTAGAAAAAAGGGGTTAATAAGACTTATATTCATATCATTAAGGATATGTATGCAAGAGCTATTAATTATGCTCCAACACAAGGTGGTTTGAACAAATATTTTTCTATTTCTATTAGATTACTTCAAGGATCATCCATAAGCCCATATCTTTTTGCATTAGTCATAGATGTTCTCACTAGACATTTGCAAGAGGTTATACTCTACTGTATGCTTTTTGCTAATGATATTCTTCTTGTTGATAAGACTAGAGAGGGATTTGAAGGTACACTTGAGTTATGGAGGTCAATCTTAGAGTATAAAGGTTTCATTTAAGTTGATCTAAAACTGAATATATGAGTATGATTTTAGTAGTAATAGATTTAATGTAGAGATTGTGACTTTGGGTGATCAAGTCATCAATAAGAGTACATGTTTTAGATATCTTGGGTCTATTATTTTTCTTGAATTATACTACTTACTTAAAATTATATGCAATTTAGATTATATTTTTAGGATTTATATTTATTTAGTAATGAAATTTAGAAGTTTGATTGATTTATTTAATTCTTTAACATAGAATGAATTTAGAGTGCTATAATTTTTTAATAAAATGACTTCAAATGATCAAATGATTAATATTATTGGATAGGAATAATAGGGATAACCCAAAGTACAATCACTAAAAATTTGAGGTTAATTAGACCAAAGGATGATTTTATATGATTTAATTTAATTAAAACTTAAATTATAATTAAGGTTATTTTAAATAAAATTTTATAGAGCTTTTATTTTTCTTTTTGGTTCAATGCAATTTATTTCTTATTTTATTAATTTTTTTATAATTAATTATGAATTTTATCAAATTTTATCCCAAATTTGTGGCTGAAATTAGGGTTTATTCAATTTATGCCTTAGTGATCCCTAATTGCCACCAAATTAAATTTTAGGGTTAAGGAAATCACTAAGTGCACCACGTTTGAGTTTTATCTTTATTGGATTTGAAGTGAATTTTTTATTTTTTTGAGGATTGCTAGTATTTATTATTCAACAGAATTTCCAATCAAGTGTGTCTAACACTAATGAAAAAACACACATATTATAGGAAAATTAAGCCCTAATTCTCTATGGATTGGCTATAATGATTTTTCAAATATCTAGGTTGATTACTAACCAATATATTTGAAAAATCAAGTCAAGCTAGTGGGGGCTTCAGCTAGGGTTGAGAAAATTATGTGATGGATGTAGGGTTGAGAAAATTATGTGATGGATGTAACATCCCGTAATATACTCCCTCCAAATTTCAAGCAAATTTGATGAGTTTATAGGTAGTAATAAATAAAAAATAGTACATGGCTTGACTCAAGAAAAGTAAAAGTATATTATAGTTAAAATTATAAATAGACTCAACCCTAGTCTACTCAATCTTAAGCTGATTGAAGTTACAAGTGAATGGTGGACCTAAAATATTAGTAAGCAAGGCAAAACAGATATACAATAAACCAATTGATAGGAGATAGCAGTAAGGAAACGATAATATTTGTTATCACCAAAATTACAATACTTGAGTCCAGATTTATAACAATTAGAATATATTCAATTAACAAACATATAAATATAAAATAATTATATTTTTAGGTATACTAAATAATATCAAACTTATCATAAAATTTCATTAAATTCTTATTAGTGTAAATCATGTACTATGTATCATGTTAAAATTCAATAAAAATATGTTATTTTAGTTATGTTTGTGTAGGAATTATTCAAGAGAAGGAAATAAATTCACAAGTGTTGAAGGAGCGCCATAGTGCCCACAGGTTCTATGCCACATCATTATCATCTATAATGCTCCAACACCTGATTCAGACATTGTAGTGCCAACCACTCTAGAATTTTAGGAAGAACTATGTCATGGCAGACCCAAGGTTTCTTAATTAAAAGTATATAATGGCCATGTGTGTAGTTAATATCTAGTATGATATATTGTCTTGATGGAGGAGTATTAGAATAAATAGGAATATTGAAATAAAATATTGGCATACCTAGACATGCGATGCTAAACCTTATAGATTTTATGGAGAAATTATAATTAGAGAAAGTCCATAAACCTTCATTTCACTCCTATAAGCTCGATAAAGATCTAGAGATGCATATACTCTAATTAGCATCTAAAATCAAGAGTCTTATTAGGAAAATTATGTTGTTTAGAACTCATTAGTCTAAAAAATTTATTTCCATTAGTATCTTATTTTCTTTTAAGTCTCATATAAGTGGAAAAAACTCAAAACAATCATTTTACTTTTAGTAAGATAAATCATGCATTTATAGTAAACAATAGTAATTTAGTTTTAATTAAGCATAAAACTTTCTTGTGGGATCAATACTCTTCTCTATCACTTTATTACTTGATTGACACTTATACTTGCATATTTAGTGGGCTTTCATTTTTTTTGTATCAAAGAAAACCTAAGCATATTCATATTATACTCTAAACCTATGTGTAACTTGCCATATTGACCGCATAGTCAGTCTAACAAGCCCTAATCTTTCCATGCCAATAAATATGAATTGAAACCTGTCATAAATCAGATGGTTCAAAATTCCCTGTTTGAGAGAACTCCTATTGAGGATCCTAACCTACTTAGCTAGCTTCTTAAAAATCTATGTAATATTTAAGTATAATGGTGTCAGTAATGATGCTATAAGACTTAGATTATTCTCATTTTTTTAAGGGATAAAGATAATATGTGATTAAATTCTTTGCCCCCAAGCTCTATAACCATTTGGAATGAGTTGGCACACAAATTTCTAGCTAAGTATGTCTCACCTTTAAAAACTATCAACTTAAGAATGATATCACATCTTTTGCCAAGTTTGAAGAAGAGTCAATTATAAAAGTTAGGTGAGATTTAAGAAAATGCTTTAGAAATATCCCCATCTTGTTTTACCTAATTGGTTGATTATTTTGACTTTTTATAATGGTTTGGTAGGATCCCTTAGGTTGATCATAGATGTAGTAATTGGAGGATCTTTAATATCTAAGCCTCTTGAGAAATTATATGAATTAATTGAGGATATTGGCTGCAAATAATTTTTAGGGATGTTTGTTGACCTCATTCTTATCATGAGGTTGAAAAAACCTAAAATTAATCTTAAAATCCATAATCTAGTTCAAATCTAAAATTTTATATCAAAATTCAAGGTTAAAGGCCTATATCTTATAACCCTTTTGAGTAATTTTTCAATTACCTCAATACCCAATCAAATGACCCCCAACTCATGATATATTAATTCAATATTGATTAAGCATGTCTCTAGGTTTAGCCCTCCAAATTTGAGGCCAATATGAGACCTCTAACCCCAGAAACTTGATTGAAATCCAAAGGTTGCAAAAACTTTAAATATTTATAGCCTATGCAACTAGACCTAGCACCTTGTGGAATTTGACCTTGGGACCTTCCTCAAAACCCTTGATCATCTCCATAACCCTTGTCATGACATGTAAAATACAAAATTGTACTTTGGTGGATCCTGGTTAATCCACAGTTGACCAATGGCCCAAATGACCAAAACGCCCCTTAAGGGAAAAATTGGAATTTTCTCCAAACTTCAACATGAATAATCACATCAAGCCATGAAATCTTCTCCAATACATCCTAAACACTCTTAGGGATGCATTGGATTTAAATTCAAGCCTTGGTCATGCATGGTTGACCAAGTCAACTCATGTTGACCAAATTGCCCCTTAAGAGCTTAATTTAGCATTTCAAGCCAAATGACCATTCCATTGCATGAGACCACCTCCACTGGTCTCAAATCACTCATTTGAACTTGTTGGACCCCAATCCAACCTATGGTTTGACCTAGTTGATTAAGTTAATGATGGTTGATCGAATCAACCATACACCTAACCAAAGTCAAAATCAACGCTCCAAGCAATCTCAAACCCAATTGGCCACTCAAAATCATTTAATTGAACATTTTAAACATGTATAATTTTTTCATATGTTAAATCCTCCTTTATTTGATTTGGTCAACCCAATTGGAGGGGTTAAAACCTACTACATTTCCATGCATTTGACAAAAACTCTAATGTCATGGCTCTAAGTACTTGGCTACTCACCCAAATAGCCAATTACACTCTCTTGAACGCCACCTCAGCTCCATTAATTGGTTTGACCAGTTAAATGATTAAATGAGTTTCAAATGACTTGGAATGGTTAAACCACATAAGCAAGCTTTCTCCCCATCAAATGCTATTCAATCCTGTTATAAACCAGCACATTTTCCCTCCTAAGAGAGCTTAATCCAACCCCTTAAACAAAGCCGTCCCACGACTTAGCCAAATGAGGAAAAGGGGTGTGGTCTCCTCCATCCCATGAGACAAGAGGTCACACTCAACCCCCAACCTTTCCCCTAGCTTCTAATAGCCTTGGGACACTTTTCAAGTATCTAAGCTTCTCCTAAACTGATATCAACCCTTCATTCAAAGAATGAGGGTTTCAAGTGGCCAAAACCCTCAAAATTTCCCTCTCATCTTCTCTCAATAGCCTCTAACTCTCTAAACTCCTCACTTAGCTCCTCTAGTAACTTTCCTAGCCATTCCAACCATTTCCCCACCAAATCCCATCTAACAAACACCATTTTAGTGAAGAGAGGATTTTTGTGAGAGAAAGTGATATTTTGAACACAACTTTTAATCCAGAAATAACCAACTTGGGGGGTATTCTATAAAGTTAAAGAGGACATCACTAGAATCAAAAGGAGTCTAAGATCATCAAAATCTATCTACTGGTTAGTGATATATCCCAACTTTTAGCTAAAAATTTAATTTAAAATCACCCAAAATATACAATGCATGGAGCCTCCAAACTCTAGGCATTATAAGATTAGGAAACCATGAGTTTATGTTTCAAATTTTATAGAATTTGGTTGAGTATTTTAAAATTTATGGGTGTTTGAATTTTTAATTCATTTTAAACTAAATTCCTCTGGTTTAACCAGAGCCCTCCAATGGTACCTTATGCACGATCGATGGCCCGCAAGTTGCCATGTCGCCCAAACAAAAGCACAGGTGGTCCTTAGGATTTAAATGTGAGCTGTTTGATCAGTTGCTGGCCACATTGCTCAATCCGAGCCGTCCATCTCATGCGGTTTGAATCTGACGGCCAAGATCCATACTTACATGTATTAAAATAGTGGCGATGACATGCTGCATCATGTAATCATTTCTAATTATGTCGATGGCTGATTTGAGTTAAATTGAATTAAAAATTTAATTAAATAACCCAAAACTCTCAAAATTCATAGAAAACTATTTTCACCAAATTTGATGATTTTGGTGTCATTAGAAAGGTCTTGAGACCTAATATTTGTATGATTAATTTTCATGTGTTATGATCAGTGAATTATGAGAAAATCATTGATGTGCAAAATTCAATTTTGACAATTTTCTCAAGATCCAGTAGTCAAACTAGACCCAATTTTTGTTGAAAATTTTTTGAGCATCTTAAGCATCCCCTACATTTTTTTATAGGTCTATATTCTCCCAAGATTGTTGTTTTGTGAATTTTCAAAGTGACGGGTCAATTTTGGACCCAAAACTTTAAAAATTTATAACTCTTCAAATTGATAGGATACTATTATAATTTTTTTTGTGGTGCACATGCATGTGCCATGGTTAGTTGAAAAAAAATTTAGACCCATTGGAACACTAGTGACACCTAGAAAAAATAATTAAGGTCAATGTCTAGATGAAATCATACTTAGTGGCATCATACTCCTTAGGTTCAAATTTTGTTGGAATTGAAGACGATTAAGTCAGAAAATTAATCAAGTTAAAAACTAGCCCTTTTAGGGGGCCTAAAACTTCAAAAAAATATAATAAATATAAATTAAATCTAAAAAAATACAAAAAATATCAAATTTCTCATAATTCTACCATCTATTTAAAAAATTAAAATCCCCATTACTAGACATCAAATTTGAACTTAATTTAATATTTAAAGAAAATTAACAATTAATCAAATAAAAAATTTTAAAAATTATTAAAATATCAAATAAGTTCTAAACCCTTAAAAATACTCCTACAGGTCATTCATGATATTTGGAAGTGATTTCAAGGAGTTTAAAATAAGTTTGGTGCAAAATTAACAAAATCTCCTTAATCAAGTAATTAAATAATTCAATTAAATCGTAAAACTTTAAAAATCATAAGTCCAAAAAGTTCCAAATTGAAAAAACTCAAAGGCATTAGACTCCTTTAAGGTCTAATATTTATTAAAAATATCAAACTCCTAGAAATTAGACAAAATCTAAAAGTCAACTCTTTGTTCAACTTTAGTTCAAAATTACACCTAAACATTAAAAAAAATCTTAACTTAATCTAGAAAATTCAAATCCATCCAACGTAGTATCATTTTACTCATTATAGGGTCTAGTATTTATAAAAAAATATTAAAACTCTAGAACTTAATCAAAATTAACATGTTAAAATTAGACCCCTTTATTTAATGAATTAAAATAACTCATAAAATCTAAAAATTCAACAAACGATTAAAACTCCAATAAAAATTAATCTAATAAAAAAATCAAACAACCAATCCTAAAATACACAATAAATACTCCATAAATAAAGTTTTTAAGATGGACTACCTCGAGCTGCGGGGCTACGTATCCCAAAGAGGCCTAGTTCATCGAGCCCGCTATAACAATATCATGAACAGATTCAATGGAGTGAAAAATTAGAAAATCAATTGATCATTAATTACTTAACCAAAACTAAATCATTAATATTGAAAGTTTGTGAGGGGTATTAAACCCTTATGAACTAGTCCTAAGGCTAACCAAGAGGGAGGGTGAATTGGATATTTAAAAACTTTTTTAAACAAAAAAAAATCTTTTAATATCTTGCAGTGAAAATGAATTCAATTAATAATAAAAAGATAAATCAGATATTTTACCCAAGCAGTTAATCGAAGTAAAATAAAGTGCAAAAAATAATCAGAAAGAACACACCAGATTTATAGTGGTTCGGTCCAACCTGACCTACGTCCACTCGCTGGAGGCACCCTCCGAGTATTGCACTACACCTTTAGTGACTCTCCTTTAGCCCCCACAGCTAGGCAGAGAAGCCATTACAAAATCACTTCCACCTTCCCTTATGTGGCGAAGTAGCAGGATCCTTTGACACCAAAGAGATATTCTTCTTCCCAAAACTTTTCTCGAGATGACCCTTGAACCCGATGGTACTTAGGTGCAAGCTTGTAGGAGCAACCGTGTGAACCCCCTCACACTACCTCAAAAATTCCCCTTCCAAGGCTCTTCTCCCTCTCAAACTCCACCCTTTCTACTCTCCCTTTCAAGCTCTCTCTTCAAGTTTTCTCCAAAAGAAACGAAGACTCAATGGCTGCCAAAGACACTTTCAAAGTCTTTAAAAAGCCTTAAATAAAGGGCTTTAAAAACCCTTCCAAATTAGTTCTGGCGGTAAAGATCATCCAGGATGATCGCAGGATCGTCCAGGTTGATGTGCTTAAAAAGAGGGCTTCAGAAAACCCTAAAAACTAAATTTATTGCCAAATATCATCCAGGACAATTCCAGGATCATTCAGAATGATGTACAAAATTTAACCTGATAGTCCAGGACAATCACCTAGACGATATGTTCAAATTTGAACATATCATCCAGGATGATTCAAATATCATCTAGGATGATTATGTGATCATCCAATACAATTAAAATATCAAATTAAGCACATTTGATTGACTAATCATAAGATTAATTTAGGCATAATTTTTATAGATCATCTAGGAGATCTAGATCATCCAGGATGATTAGAATAAAATTTGAATCTTAAATTCTTGCCTAGGGTTTTAAGATCGTGTTAGATCATCCAGGATGATATAAATCATCCAGGACGATTAGTTTAGAAATTGAACTTCTAGTTTTGGCTCAATCTCGCTCCCTGAGTGTGTGTGTGCATGGTCATCAATCTGGCAAACACCTTTATAGGACTAGACTCAAGAAATTAAAATTACATCAATGTATAATGCAAACTTTTCACAATATAACCTATTCCACCCAATCTTGAGCTATAATTCTTCGTTGGATGGTGCAAGGTGTTCCTAAAATATTAGTATACATACAAATAAATATATATTATAAATATTAGGAGACATAATGATGTGATCCACAATATTTGTTATCATCAAAATATAAACTCGTGAGCCCAAGTCACAATAATCTCTCCCTTTTTTATGATGGCAAACATTACTGGTTGAATTTACAAACCAAAAGAATTTTCTCCTAATCTCCCCCTCACTAAGATAAAAAATTTTAAAAATAGGGGAAAACAAATTTTTTTTTGTGTTTTTAATTTTTATTTTAAAATAAATAAAATAAAATAAAATAAATAAATACAACATAAAAATAATAGTATGTTCAAATACAACACAAATATAACAGTACATTCTCCCCATTTGACATTATCAAAAGGAAGAGCAGCATAGAAGAACAAAATAGAAAAAATAGACTAGAAGATCAAACGGTCCCTAATCTGGTGAAAAAGTTTTAGAAGACTCAGTTTAAAATATCAAAATTTTCTTGGAATGAGAAAGTTACCTCTTGATTTTATTCAAAAGTTTAGTAAGGCATGTATTGACCACGCATAACCTAGAAAGGTTAGAAATTCAGAAATTATTAATCCAAGCTCAAGTTCTTTAAAAGGCTCAGAAACTTTTTAAACTAACATCTAAATCAAGGAACAAATTAGAGAAGAAAATAATAATCTTTTCAAAAATCCTTACATGAAATATATCAAATAGCAAAAAGGTGAATCAAAAGTCATGATTTTCAAACTCAAGTATAAAAAATATTAATAGATATAAATGTTTTCTTAAGATTTAAAAAGTACAAGAATTGTAAGCTAACTCATTATCATTTTGTGCCTCTTTATTAGTTTTTGGCGCACTTTGCGCAACTTTTGATACACTTTGTGTATCTTTTTATTTTGACGACATTGCGCATCTTTTGATTTTTCATTTGGGCAACATTGCACATCTTTTCAGCTTTGGGCTCATTTTATGCCTCTTTTCTTTTTACAAATATGCTTCCTTTTTGTAATTTTAAGGACTAAAGTAAACCTAATCTAGTGACAAAAATGAAAAGCTTGATTAAGAAAATAATGAAATGGATTCAACAACTTACAAAAGATCCCTATAAGATAGAGAAAATGTGGGGAGATGAAAAATATGAGTGCCTCATTAAAGATCCAATTTATAATTTGATGAAGATTTTGAATCAAAAGTGAAATAGTCTCATTAAAGAAATGAGATAGAGAGACAAAATTATGAGTTTCTTTCCTTTGACTGATTTTAGAGAAGTCAACCATAACTTATATAAAATTTTAAGTAAATAGGAGGCAAATTTTTTATTTAAAAAAAAAGTGATCTTTTAAAAAGTGATTTTGATTTTCTAAAATGTATACTAAAAAAAATATGTGATATGTGTGTGCTAATCAAAGAAATTTATAATCATATAAAAATAAAATAAAAGATTGAAAAAATAAAACAAAAAGAATAAAAAGAAAACATAAAAAATGACACAAAAAGTAAAAATATTCGTACAAACAAAACAAACACAAACACACAAGCAAAATATTAATCCACATCATTTTGCTCCTGGTCTGATGATTCAGAAGCTAGGTCTGCCCAAGAGATTTTTTACTTTGCATTATTTTCCCTTATTATAATTTGCTTGGCTTTACCCTTTTTCTTTCAGGAAGGGTTTTTAAGTTCATGCACTAATATTTCATATGTCCAGATTTTCTACATCCAAAGCAAATAATATCAGAAGAAATCTTAACATTCTTATCTTTTTTACCTTTATTCCACTTTTATTGATGTTGATGCTTGTGCTTTAGTAGAATTTTTAATTTATTTATTATTGATGATAACTCCTTACTTTCATCATCTTCTGAGTCACTTTCATCCATGCCTTTAGCTTTCAATATTATAGTTTCACCTGCATCCAAAAGTTTTTGACCCAAACCTTGCTCGTAGGTAATGAGTGAGCCAATTAGATTATCAATAGAATATTCGTTCAACCTTTTTGATTCATAAATAACAACAACTTTGGTATCAAACTTATCAAGTATGCAATATAGAATTTTATTGACCTTTTCAAAGTTTGAAAATTCTTTATCTAAAGCATGTAATGATATCAAAATTTACATAAACCTAATATACATGCCTAAAATTATCTCACAAGGTTTCATTCTAAAAAGTTCATAATCGTGCATTAGAATATTCAACTTAGATTGCTTAACTTCACTAGTTCCTTCGAATGTAATGCACAGTTTATCCAAAATTTCTTTGTCAGTAGTACATGTAGATATTATCATGTAATCATCAGAATTTAAAGCACAAAAAAAAATTCAAACATTTAGTATTCAATTAAGCATTGATCTGATCTACTCTAATCTATTTAGATAAAAGAATATCAATTTTGATTCCATCTACAATACATGACGGTACAGAATAATCATTTTGAATCATATGCCACATGCAATAATCTAATGATTTCAAGAAAGTAGACATACGAATTTTTCAAAAATTAAAAGTAATATTTTTAAATAAAGGTGGTCGGGTGATTAAATATCCTTCTGCAATATAATAATTTCTAAAATTAGCCATTGATCAAAATTTAAAAGTTTTCCAAACTTAATTTTATGAATCCCTCTCTAATACCACTTGAAAAATCGTGAGGGTTATTAAACCCTTATAAACTAGTCCCAAGGCTAACCAAGAGGGGGGGTGAATTGGATATTTAAAAACTCCTTTAAACAAAAAGAAAAATCTTTTTATATCTTACAGCAGAAATAAATTAAATCAATTATAAAAAGATAAATCAGATATTTCACCCAAGTAATTAATCGTAATATAATAAAGCGCAAAAAATAATCAGAAAGATCACACCATATTTATAGTGATTCGGTCCAACCTGACCTACATCCACTACCCCGAGGCACCCTCCGAGTATTGCACTACTCCTTTAGTGACTCTCCTTTAGCCCCCACAGCTAGGCGGAGAAGCCCTTATAAAATCACTTTCACCTTCCCCAGTCCGGCGGAGTAGCCAAGTCCTTTGACACCAAAGAGATCTTCTTCTTCCCAAAACTTCCCTTGAGATGACCCTTGAATTCGATGGTACTTAGGTTCTAGCTTGCCAGAGCAGCCATGTGAACCCCCTCACACTCCCTCAAAAATCCCCCTTCCAAGGCTTTTCTACCTCTCAAACTCCACCCTTTCCACTATCCCTTTCAAGCTCTCTCTTCAAGTTTTCCCCAAAAGAAATGAAGACTCAATGGCTGCCAAAGTCACTTTCAAAATCTTTGACAAGCCTTAAATAAAGGGCTTTAAAAAACCTTCCAAATTAGTTCTGGCGGCAAAGATCATCCAGGAAGATCGCAGGATCATCCAGGATGATGTGCTTAAAAAGAGGGCTTCAAAAAATCCTAAAAACTCAATTCTGCCACCAAATATCATCCATGATGATCTCAGGATCATCTAGGATGATGTGTAGAATTTGACCTAATATTCTAGGATGATCACCTGAACGATATGTTCAAATTTGAGCATATCATCTAGGACGATTCAAATATCATCCAAGATGATTATGTGATTGTCCAGTACAATCAGAATATAAATTAAGCACATTTGATTAACTAATAATAGGATTAATTTAGGCATGATTTTTATAGATCGTCCAAGATGATCTAGATTATCCAGGACGATTAGAATAAAATTTGAATCTTAAATCCTTGCCTAAATTATCATGATGACTAGGATTTTGAGATCATATTGGATCGTCCAGGATGATATAAATTGTCTAGGATGATATAAATCATCCAGGATGATTAGTTTAGAAATTAAACTTCTAATTTTGGCTTAATCTCACTCCATGAGTGTGTGTGTGCATGGTCACCAAGCTGGCAAACACCTTTACAGGACTAGACTCAAGAAATCAAAATTACTTCAATGTATATTACAGACTTTTCACATCATAACCTATTTTACCTAATCTTGAGCTCTGATTCTTTATTGGATGGTGCAAGGTGTTTCCTGAAATGTTAGTATACACACAAATAAATATATATTATAAATATTAGGAGACATAATAATGTGATCCACGATGTTTGTTATCATCAAAATATAAACTTGTTAGCCTGAGTTGTAACAAATATAACTATATCAACCTAGTTTTTAGGTTAAACTACCTCAAGTTGTGGGGCTACGTGTCCTAAGGAGGTCTGGTTCCTCGAGCTCATTGTGACAACGCCATGAATCGATTAATGGCAAATAAAAAAATTATTAATCTAATAAGTTAAATCAATAACCAATTAATTAAAAATCATCAACCCTTAATTTTAACTAATTAAATTAATTAAATAATATTAGTTATTACTAGTTAACCTAGGCCTACGAGGCTATTAACATAGCCCCAAGGAATATGAAATAAAATTTATGGCTCCGATATAAATGAAGGTAGTAATCACTCAATAATTAAAATTCCTCCTAAAATAAACATCAAGCCACTTTAACTTGAGTTAAATTCCTTTTGACCCATAACAAATAAAAAATACTAGAAAACTTCAATAACTACCTAATATAAGAAACATCCAAGCCACACAACTTGATACACATACTTTACATGGTTTGCTAGGATAACCACCTCTAGTTTTAGGCTTGGCCAATATTCTTTCTTTTCTGCTTCTTGTGTGCCAATATTTTTTTGTGGATTTCACTGCCTGCTGGTTATAATGAATTTATTGATGTGATATCTTATGATATGTTAATTTTATCATGTTATCTATGAATTGATGTAATGGGTGATAGATTCTCCTAGGTTAGGAATGATCTGGAAGCTAATAGGATTTTCTACAACTGGTCATACTTATGCAGTGCTATAAAGAAAAAGGGGCTATTAAAATTTAACTGATAAATTTTTTGTAAGTGCTAAATATACTAAGCCCCCTTAAAATTAAAAGAGCTTGGCCAGGTGATTATAATTGGCTGAAATATGAGAAAATAAAATTATATAATTATTTGGGATGATTTATTGTAAACCTGGTTCAAGCACTGTGATTTTAATGATAATAAATATTATTGTGTATGTTACTGCTTTATCTTATTTATGTAATATTTTGTTTTGTGTTGTGTCTACTAACATTTCAGGATTACAGTCCATAGTTTTTTTGCAATTCGAATCAGCTTAAGATTGGGTAGACTAGGGTAAAAGTCAATTTTCATTTTATTTTGCATTTATCTCTTTCTTGAGTCATATCTTGTAATTGGGTGGATATCTTTGTTGAGTAATCTTGCACACATATAGGGGGAGAGAGAAAAAGATTTTTGAGAGAGTTTTTTCTTTTTAAGTAATCATACTATATGATTATGCTTCGTGATGTACGATACATGTATCATATTATACAATTTTAATTCGTGTTGAACTATTTATACAAAACTTTATCAAAACTCTAGCCGCCAAGGGTCTAAATATGCTGACAATACTGTATGATTTTGTTCATACTGTACACCTTAATTAAATTATTTCCTAATTAATCCCATGATATTAGGCAATCAAATCATCGATAATTATTATGATCAATCGTACCATATGATTTATATCATACAGTATAATTAATAGTGTATGAAGTTGGTCATCCCAGAAATTATACCAAACAAAAGCCATGAACTTTGAACTAATCACATTGTATGATTTCAATCATATAGTATAACTGACAGAGTACGAAGTTGGTCATCCCAAGCATCATCCCGTATGAATAGAAGATAATTTTGAATATCGTACCGTATGATATTTTTATTATATTGTATAATTTATTTAAAAAATTATACAGTATATCTGGACAAACTTACTTAATGATTCCAAATAAATTGATCATACTTATAATATGTGTATCATACCGTACAAACAGAAGATGAATTTTTTGAAATTTAGGATTTTTTTAATCCCATTATCTAAGCAATTGTATTAACCCTTGAGTAAATCTTTCACTGTGGAGTTAAGCTGAGAGAGAGCTTAGACAAGGAAGGAGAGCTTGAGAGAGAGAGAGATCCTTATGAAGGGGAGTTATGAGGGATTCATAAAGGTTACTCCAAGTAAGGTATTCATCATCTTCTTCAAGCTGCTATCCTGGTTCCTTAGTGGTTATGAGGGAAATCTTCATCAGCATTAGATCCAGGTGCTCTGCCTACTCCAAGAGGGAGTAAAAGGATTTCTGCCTACTCCAGGAAGGAGTAAAAGGATTCTCGAGTTCTCTGCCTTCACTAAGAGGGTGAAAAAAGATTTTCAGATTCTCTGCCTACTCTAGGAGGGAGTAAAATGATTTTTGGGTTCTCTGCCTTCACCAGGAGGGTGTAAAAGAATTTTTAGGTTCTTTACCTACTCCAAGAGGGAGTAACAGGATTCAAGGTTCTCTGCCTCACCAGGTCGGCTGAAAGATTATGTAAGGGCTTCTTCACCTTACTGTGGGAATTAAAGGAGAGTCACTTCTATTTAGTGCAATACTTAGAGAGGGAGTCTCCAAGGAGTAGACATAGGTCAGGTTGACTGAACCACTATAAACTTTGGTGTGTTCTTTCTATTTATTTTTCTACATTTTAATTACTATATTTTTTGTGATTTGATCTATGTTGAAAAATCTCTGATTTTTGTTATTATAAAATTAATTCTACTTCCGTATCAAGGGGTTTTATCTTTTTATTTGTTAAAAAAAATTAAAATACCCAATTCACCCTCCTCTTAGTTAACCTCAGAACTAGTTCTTTAGGGTTTAACAACCTTCACGAACTTTTAAGTGGTATTAGAGCGAGATTCATAAGATCAAGTTTTAAAAACTTTATGAATTAAGATCCTTTACTAACATTAGTAATCATAACACTATGGAAGGCTATTCAATTACTTGACCACCTCTATTTGATAATATTCCTTTTGATTTTTAAAAAACTCACATGTTCATATTTTTATAATCAATTGATTATCTCATGTGGATGTTAGTTCAAAAAGGATATTCTTCACCTTCTAGATTAGTAAATGGTGTTAAAATTGAAATTTCTTTTACTGAATGGACTACTGATGATAGAGATCTAGCATAACTGAATGCTAAGTGTTTGAACTATTTTTTCTGTGCCTTAAAATCTAAAGATTATATGCATGTTTCCACTTATTCTACTGGCAAAGAAATTTGAGATAAACTATGTATAACATATGAAGGTATAAACGAAGTTAAATAATCTAGGCTAAATATTTTACTCCATGATTATGAACTATTTTGCATGAAATCTAGTGAATTTATTTCTGAAATGTTACTAAATTTACATAAATTATTACATCCATGAATACCATATGAATAAAACTTACAAATTATGAAAAAGTTAACAAGATTCTGAGATGTTTATCTTCTTCCTTTGATGTAAAAATTACTATCATTACTGAATCTAAAGATCTGAATATTTATTCAATTGATAACTTACTTAGATTACTCATTGCTTACGAGCAAGGAGCGAACCAAAGGGAGCTTGATGCTGGTGACAAGAAAAAGGAGAAAATTGTAGCCTTAAAGGCTAATGATTCTGACACTGATTCTTCTGGTTCTAAAAATGATGACATTGCTTTAATAACTAGGCAATTCAAGAGCTTCTTAAGGAAAAAACAAAAGCATCATAAAAAATGGAACACATGTAAGATAATTAAAAATTTTAAGTTTCTTTTGATGTTATTTATTTTGAATACAGGAAGCCAAGGCATCTGAAGTCTGATTGCCCAACTCTTAAAGCTCACCCAAGTAAGGAGAAGGGTAAAGAAAAACCTAAGTTCAAGAAGGGAAAGCAAAGAGCCCAAAAGGCTTTTTTGGCAGACTCAGCATCAGTCTCCTCTGAAACTAAAGCAAAAGAAGAGGTAATAAACCTGTGCTTAATGGTTGATGATTATCTTGATCACTTTGATTAAGAAGAGGTATGCAAGCTTACCTATGACTAATTATTTAAAGTTTCTGAAAAAATTCATTATGCATATAAGAAGCTCAAGAAATTATTTGCTAGCCTCAAAGTTGATTTTTTAAATATACAAAAAGAGCATGAAATCTTGAGGAAAGTCAATCCACTCTGGATAACAATCACATGGCTTTGTTAGATGAATTTAACTTTTGAATAAAAAGCATCTTGATTTAACCAAAGAGCATAATTCCTTAAAAATATTATATGTTGAATTAGAAAATGAATACAAGTACTTAGATACTTTTACATCTGATTTAGATAGTAGGGAGCATGCACTAAAAAAAGAAAATTCAATTCTTGAAAGTATAAATAAGTTTTTAGAAACTGAATTAATTACTTTCAAGGAAAATAAAAAACCACCTACATTGGAAGAGTTTTATAAATCATCAATAAAGCATGCATCATTCAAACCTAGGAGGAGGCACCATAACCCACATAGATTAGTAAACCCTTTTCTTGGTGTTAAATATTTTTCTTATGACATATCTCCCACACTTGCACCATTCACTATAGAACATATTTGGTGTGGAGACCTAAAGTTCAAAATTCACAGCATAGCATGCATGTATTTCATTCTTTTTTCTATAAAATGGGACCCAAACTTATTTGGGTTCCCAAATCTAACATCTGATAATTTTGTAGGCGTGCTCACACAAAAGGCCTCATTGAGCATGTTGTATCTGGACAGTAGATATTCAAGGCACATGAATAGAGATGCAAAATAATTCATTTCATTGGAGGCAGGGTAGGAGGTAAGGTAACACTTGGAGATAACACCACTAGGAGAGTGGTGGGCTCAGATATAATTGGTAATTCAAAAAAATTCATCATTAAAACTATTTTACTTATAAATGGCTTGAAGCACAATCTGCTCAGCATCAGTCAGCTCTGTGATAAAGGTTTCAGCATCAAATTTCTATCAATCAGCTGTATTATAAGCTTAAATAATAACATTATTTTGTAGGAAAAAAGGACCAACAATGTCTACATGCTTGATTTAAATAATATTGAATGTTTGCTTTATTTTGCTTAAGAATAATTACTGATGAATCTTGATTGTGGCATAGAAGATTGTGTCATGCAAGCATGAAAAGCCTTAGGAAGATCACCCAAAAAGCCTTAGGAAGATTGCTCAAAAAGCAAGTCAAATTAGAGTTCACTAAGGACCACCTATGTGATGCCTGTTAGTTAGGAAAGCAAGTCAAATCTTCATTCCTCTCAATCAAAGATGTTACCACTAATAAACCCTTAGAAGTCCTTCACATGGATCTGTATAGACCTATCAGCACTGCAAGCTTAGGAGGGAAAGTCTTTAGGTATGTGTTTGTTGATGATTATTCAAGATTCACCTAGGTTAGATTCCTATCACATAAAAGTTAATCATGACTTTTTCCACTTGGATTTAGAGGAAGCTAGGTTGTGAAATTATAACATTCATAGTGACCATAGTGGAGAATTTAAAAATGAAAAATTTGAATCTTTCTATAATGAGCAAGTGATAGATAATAATTTTTTAGCTCTTAGGACGCCTCAGTAGAATGGGGTAGCTGAAAAAAAGAACAAGACTCTGGTAGAAGCCGCTAGAGTCATGTTAGTTGAATACTCACTTCCAAAATATTTTTAGGTAGAAGTGGTGAATACAGCGTATTATATTCTGAATAGGGTGAATGTTAGATCCAAACTGAACAAGACACCCTATGAAATCCTGAAGGGTAGGACACCTAACCTCTCTCACCTTCATATCTTTGGATGTAAAGTGTTCATTCTGAATAGTGGGAAATCTCCACTAGGAAAGTTTGACCCGAAGTCTGATGAAGGAGTGTTCCTAGGTTACTCAAGTGTTGAAAAATCCTATAGAATTTTTAATAAAAGAATACTGGTAGTTGAGTAGACCACTCATATTGTATTTGATGAATTTGATAACTCTGGAGGGCCTAGGATAGAAGAGGAAGAAGTTATAAAAGTCATCCAAGGATTAGAATCTATAAATATGGAGGAAATGGTATAACCTAAAATTTTATTGCCTAGAGAATGGAGATATTCTTCAAGTCATCCTAAAGAATTGATCTTAGGAGACCCATCTGAAGGTGTTAGAACTAGGCATAGACTAAGAAATGAAGTAAACCATAATGCCTGCATTTCAATGATTGAACCCACCAACCTAAATCAAGCCCTATCTGATGAGTTCTAGATTCTAGCCATACAAGAAGAGTTAAATCAATTTATAAGAAATGATGTTTGGGAGCTAGTTAAAAGACCTAAGGATGAGAGTGTGGTTGGAACTAAATGGGTTTTCAAAAGTAAAATGAATGATTCTAGTGTAGTGGTGAGGAATAAGATAAGATTAGTGGCTAAGGGGTATAACCAAATTGAAGGGATTAACTTTGAAGAGACCTTTGCCCCTAAAGCTAGATTAGAAACCATTAGGGTGCTACTAGCCTTCGCTTGTTTTAAGGGATTCAAACTGTACCAAATGAATATCAAAAGTGCTTTTTTGAAAAGGGTAATAAAAGAAGTTGTGTATGTTGAATTACCCCCAGGCTTTGAAAATTAATATTTTTTTAATCATGTGTTCAAATTAAAAAAGGCCTTATATGGATTAAAACAAGCACCTAGGACATGGTGTGAAAGGCTAAGCACATTCCTGATAAAAAGAACTTTTATTAAAGGGAGCATTCTTATTTCTAAGAAAGGCAGGAGATGAATTATTGATTGTCCAAATTTATGTTGATTATATTTTATTTGGATCCTTTGATAAAAGCCTTTGTGATGAGTTTTTTAAAATAATGAGTAAGAAATTTGAGATGAGTATGATGGGAGAATTAACCTACTTTCTTGGATTTAGCATAAAACAAAAGGATTATAGAACTTTTCTTAGTCAAATAAAATATATTAAGGATATCCTTAAGAAATATGAAATGAATAAAGCCAAGCCAATCAATACTCCCATGAGTTTCACTGTTCCGTTAGATAAGGATTTAAATAGAAAATCTATTGATCAAAAGAAATATGGAGGAATAATTGGATCACTTCTTTACTTGACTGCTAGTAGACCTAGTATCATGTTTAGTGTTTGTCACTATACTAGATTTCAGGCTGATCCAAAAGAGTCCCACTTGACTACTATTAAGAGAATCTTTAGATATCTCTTAGGGACCCAAGACATAGGAATCTGGTATCCTAGGCATAACACCTCCTTTAAAATTATAGGATATTCTAATTCAGATTTTATAGGATTTTGAGTTGATAAGAAGAGAACTTCTAGAACATGTCAATTCATACGACATTCATTAGTATCTTGGTCCAGTCCTAAGCAGAACTCGGTTGCTCTATCCACTATTGAAGCTGAGTATATTGCCATAGGAAGTTGTGTGGCCCAGGACCTTTGGTTAAAATAATAAAATTTTGATTTAGGACTACCTGTAGGCAATATTCTCATTCTATGTGATAATACCAGTGCCATCTGCATTTCAAAGAATCCAATCCAACACTCCAGGACCAAGCATATAGATATAAGGCACCATTTTTTTAGGTACCATATTACCAAAGGAGACATAGAGCTACATCATGTAGCCACTGAAAATCAACTTGCTGATATTTTCACAAAACTATTAGTTTTTGAAACCTTTAACACCTTAAGAACCAAATTAGGTATAATCGATATTCATGCTTGAAATCGACACTCTCTATTTCTGTTCTTTTTATTGTGTGTTGTGTCATTGTTTATGTGTGTTATGTTTTCTATTTTCATTAACTTATATTTTTGTTTATTTTATTATTTATTTATTTTGTTTTATTTTTGTTGATTATTTCATTTTTGTGCTATTAGATTTATTTATTTTTACTATCGTGTTGCATGTTTAGATTCGGATCATCTCGCAAACTACATCACAGAACCTCACTGTCTTTTCCTACATGTAAAAAATTTCTTTTGATATTGTACTATACGACTTGCATCATACTGCACGAATTACACAATGCGGCTTTGATCTCTACCATTGGCTTAATAGATTGTCTAGATTGTATCTATGATTAATAATCATATTGTATGAATACCTTTTCATACGATATGATGCATGTGTCTCTGGATGAATTCACTCTTTATGGTATGACATGTATTATTGATCATATGATACAAATACCTGTTCGTACAGTAAGAACCTTTCAGTCAAAGGTCGTACTGCCAGACTCCTCGGGATGAACTCCATGTGTCTAATCATCCCGTATGAAATTTTATCATACTGTACGATCAGATAAACTTTTTGACCACTCATCTGGGTAAATTGATTACTCTCGATCATCCCGTACGATCCCAAGATCGTACGGTATGATCTACTGAATTTCAATTTAAACAGCCCAATTCCTTTGAAATCTTCATACAACCTTTCAAATCCACTCTTCTTGCATTTCAATCTTTATAATGGCTAGTAGTAAGTATAGTTGACAAACCCAAGGTGCTTCCTCCTCTCGCAACCTTGTCAACAATCGATTTCTGAGGGCTTCTGATGAAGCTGCTTACTACAAATATAAAGAAGCTAAGATTACACCTTCCAGGCTTCTCAACCAGCAAGCCCTTAGCATCCCAGTAATAAACCTCCTCAACTCTACTACACTTCAATTTCTTCTGACCATGGCCTATCCCTTCCATTCTGAAATCCTTTTTGAATTCATCACAAACCTTAGGATTAGTGGGGATGCTACAATAATGTTCTCCTGAGTATGCTGCCAAAATGTAGAAATCACCAACGAAGACATAGGAGTTCACCTTCAGCTAAACACCCAAGGGAATAGACCTCTTGCCATGACTTCTAGATCTAATTTTTACTGGGCTTCTGTGAACCTTATGCTAAGAAATGCTGCCCTTAACTTTCACCAACCCTTACTCTCCACCATAAATCAAAATGCTAGGGTTATCCAACACGTTCTGAGAACATCTATTATTCCTAAAGCTAGAGACTAGATAAATATGACTCCCCTATTGTCAATTATTACCTACTTCATAATGTCAAACACCTAAATGGATGAAGCTCAAATGCTAATTGACTGCATCCAAAACCTCACTTCCATTCAACTCCCAGCCATTAGGAGAAAACAAAACATCTCCCTAGAATATGTGATCGAATATATCCTGAATAAAAAGTACAATATTACATATCCTGCTACTCCTAACTATACTCCAACCTTTTTCATGGATGCCTCCTTCCGGATGCTTTTTCATAGAAAAAAGGAGTCTGAGGACCCTCTCTTTAATGAAGAAGGAGAAACTGCCCCTGCAGCTGAACCTACACCTACACCTGCTCCTCACCACCACCTTTATGAGGAGTTGATTCAACAGTTTGATAAATTGGAGACTTGCCTGGATCAACAGTAAATCCAACATGATAATGATATGGGTTGATTTAGGGAGCAATTTGGAAATATTCAACACTAGTTCACCACCATCCAGTAGCAGTATGATAGTTTAAGTCAATTTTTTTAAGCACCTCCAGCTTATGATTAGGATTCACCACTGTACTAGTTTTTAGTTTAGTTTTTGTTATGATTATGATATTTCTTTTTTGATCTATGCTTCCTTGGTTGAATTTTGTTTAGTAATGAAATTTCCTTTCAAACATTTTTGTGTTGTTGTTTCCTTTTTTTTAGGCAAAAAAAGGGTGTTACTTTTCTTTCTTTCAAATGTTATTTCTAGCTATTTTTTATGCTCGTAGATCTTGTTTCTATGCTCCTTAGTTAAAAAATTCATAGTCTAAGGAAAATATGTTTCTGTTGATCGTACTATATGACTTTAGATCGTACTGTATGATTTAGATCGCACTGAACGACTTAACTTGGACTGAACAGTATTTTTTCTATTTGTGTAAACACACTTCCATTCTTATTGAAAATGTTTAAATATGTGTTTGCTGACATTTTTAAACTAACAGGATAGAAATTCATGAATTTACATATCCCCTCTTATTTCCATTGATGATAATTCCTTTTGTATACTTAAAAAATCTAAATCAAATTGGAATTAAGTTGGTTGAAATGAAAACTTATTCTCTCTACTACATGTTTTTATATCATGAATATATTATGAAATTTGATGAATGAAATTCATTATTTTTCTACATATGGTTTTTATTCCTATTAGAAAGCTTAGTTTTGCTTTATAGATTGTTCCTCTCTATATAAGAGAGTGAGTTATTCTTCTCTTCTATTTGGAAGATAATCTTAGAACTAAGATTCTTAAAGCTTTAGAAAGAAACCAATTTACAAAAAATTCAAAAGAAGCATAAAATTGGTTTAAAAATAAAAGATGCACAATGATGCCAAAAATCAAAAGATGCACAATGATGCCAAAAAAGTAAAAGATGCATTGAGTGTATTAAAAATAAAAGATGCACAATGAACACATAAAACAGATAAAAGAGGCACAAAATGAGCCCAACCTAAATTAGCCTCTCTTTCTCGTAAATCTTTATGTCTTAGAAAATTCCTATGTTTCATAATATGTTTAATACTTAATTTGGAAAAATCTTAGTTTTTTCATTCACCACTTTTACAGTAATATTCTATATATTTCTGCTAGCAGTCAAAAAAATTTAAGTTTTTCTATCAAATTGTAATTTCTGAGTTAGATTTTTGTTTAAACAACAGACTTTAGCCTGTAAAGATTATAAGCTGGGTGTGCAAACTCTAGAATCAAATTCCTTTGGTTGCAATAAAGTCAACACTTATCTTATTTAAGCTTTTTCTACTTGCAGAATAAGTTTATTACATTCTGAAAATGCCCACGCAAGTTACCAAGAGCTGTGATAGTTTCTTTATCTTGAGTTGTTTGCTTTCTTGTTCTATTTCTATTTCTATTTTTGTTTTTGTTCCTGTGTCTTTTTTTATTTTTTCCTTTCTTATTACTACTATTTCCCTCTTTTTGTGATGTCAAAAGGGGGAGTAGAATTTTGGTCGTTGTTGTTTATTGTTGTTGTTGTTTTTTGTAAATAATTATTATTATTTATTATTATTGTTATTTGTTATCATTGATGTTGTTTCTTTTTACACTCCTTCTACTTGAAATTGATTTTCATCTAAGGGGGAATTTAGAATTTTTTAAAATACCAAAAATAATAATGTTTGCCATCATCAAAAAGGGGTAGATTATTGTAAACTTAATTTAAGCACTGTGATTTTGATGATAACAAACATTATTGTGTGTTACTGCTTTATTATATTTCTGTGATATTTTATTTTGTGTTATGTATACTAATATTTCAGGATTACAGTCCACAGTTCTTTTGCCATTTGGATCAGCTCAAGACTGGGTAAACCAAGGTTAAAGTTAATTTTTATTTTTTATATATTTTTCCCTTTCTTAAGTCGTATATTGTAATTGGATGGATATCTTTGCTGAGTAACCTTGCACACACATAGGGGGAGAGAGAAAAAGAATTTTGATAGAGTTTTTCTTTTTAAGTAATTCGTACTGTTTGATTTGGCTTTGTATTATACGATACATGTATCATATAGTATGATTTTAATTTGTAATGTATGATCTGTACAAAACTCTGTCAAAACCTTAGCTGCCAGGGGTCTAAATATGCTTATTGCACCATACAATTTTATTTATATTGTACGCCTTAATTAAACTATTTCTTAATTAATCCCATGATATCAGGTAATCAAATTAGGGATAATTATTGTGATTGATCATACTGTACGATTTATATCATACCGTACGATTGATAGTGTACAAAATTGATCGTCCGAAAAATCATACCATACAAAAGCCATGAACATTGAACTGATCATACTGTATAATTTCAATCATACTATACAATGGACAGAGTATAAAGTTGGTCGTCCCAAGCATCGTCTCGTATGAATAGAAGATAATTCTGAGTATCATATTGTGCGATATTTTTATTATACTGTATGATTTTTTTAAAAAATTATGTAGTTCATCTGGATGAACTTGCTGAATGATTTTAAATTACACTGATCATATTGTACAATATGTGTATCATACTGTACGAACAGAAGATGGATTTCTTAAAATTTAGGGTTTTTTGAAACCCATTATTTAAGCAATTATATTAACCCTTAAGTAAATCTTTTGTAGTGGAGTTGACCGAAAGA
This sequence comes from Dendrobium chrysotoxum, assembly GCA_019925795.1. NCBI lineage: Eukaryota > Viridiplantae > Streptophyta > Magnoliopsida > Asparagales > Orchidaceae > Dendrobium > Dendrobium chrysotoxum. The sequence continues at coordinate 5,087,521 of CM034311.1, forward strand.
GAGCTTAGAGAAGGAAGAGGGAGAGCTTGAGAGAGAGAGATTCTTATGAGGGAGAGTTATGAGGGATTCATAAAGGTTGCTCCAAGAAAGATGTTCATCATCTTCTTCAAGTTGCTGTCCTGGTTCCTTGGTGGCTCTGAGGGAAATCCTTATCAACATCAGATCCAGGTTCTCTGCCTACTCTAGGAGGGAGTAAAAGGATTTTTTAGATTCTCTGCCTACTCCAAGAGGGAGTGAAAGGATTCCTAGGTTCTCTGCCTTCATAAGGAGGGTGAAAAAGGATTTTTATGTTTTCTCTCTACTCCATGAGGGAGTAAAAGGATTCTTGAATTCTTTGCCTTCACAAGGAGGGTGAAAAAGAATTTCCAGGTTCTCTGCCTACTCCAGGAGGGAGTAAAAGGATTGAAGGTTCTCTGCCTCACCAGGTCGGTAAAAAGATTTTATAAGGTCTCCTCCGTCTTGCTATAGGAGAAAAATAAGAGTCAATTCGGTTTAGTGCAATACTTGGAGAGGGAGTCTCCAAGGAGTAGATGTAGGTCAGGTTGACTGAGCCACTATAAACTTTGGTGTGTTTTTTCTATTTATTTTTTTGCATTTTAATTTCTATATTTTTTTATTTGATCTGTGTTGGAAAATATCTAATTTTTGTTATTGTAAAATTAGTTTTACTTCCGCATCAAGGGGTTTTATCTTTTTGTTTCTTAAAGAAATTTTTAAAATAGCCAATTTATCCCACCCCCCATCCCCTCTTGGTTTGCCTCGGGACTAGTTCTTTAGGGTTTAATAACCCTCACAAACTTTCATGATTTAGATGATTTTTATTATAACTACTAAGGATAACCATACAAGTTATTTTAGAGTCTTTTTTTATTTCATATATGTAATTTAAAATTCAAAGTGTAGTGAAAGTTAAATTTTAAATGGGATATTAACCATCCAATTTGAAGTCCAAAGAGAAGGGAAACTTCCCTTTGGGGAGAGTTCCTTTCATTTGGGGATTTAAATTAGGATAATTTAAAATTTTAAAGAGAAAAAAAAAACCCTTTGGGGAGGAGTTCTTTCCATTTGGATACTTGGACCTGACGAATCCAAGGAGCTGGCAGAATGGAGGAGGATAAAGGAATGAAGGCTCCAAAAATATCCCATCTTAAAATTACTTACATTATTCCTGGGACTAAAATCTATTATGATTTATGCAAATATGTTCGTTCAAGTGAATTCTGATACATGTTGTTTTTGATGATTACAAAAGCCTAATGTTTGTTTTATTCTTCTCCTAATAAATATTGGAGTTTCTTTTTTTGTGTACTAACATATTTTTCAGGAATTTCACACTCCAGACTGCTGAAGACTTCATGTTTATTTATTTGTGAGTAGCCTGTATTTTTTGTTTTTTCTTGAGACTGAGAGAGAGTGATTGTAAGTTGGATAACTGTGCACACACATAATGGGGGAGTGAAAAACTTAATTTTTAAAACTGATCATACAGTATGAAATCTGATCGTACAGGACGATCTGTATTTTTCTGTCCTCCATAATGAATCTGCCTGCCTGTATTTTGTTTTAAGTCCAGTTCATATAATATGAAATAGACTTCGTACATAAGGATTTCAAGGACGAACGGCTCTAAATGGTTCATACGGTTTGTTCGTACGGGATGAACTGTCAGGACGAACTGCTCTGAATGGTTCGTACGACATGTTCATATGGGATGAACTGTCTGGAAGAACGATTCTGAATTAGGTTCATACTGGATCATACGGGACGAATCGTTCAATTTTTTTAACTATTTGTACGGTACGAAATAGAATTTGTACCGGAGATTTTGAGGTACGAACGGCTCTAAATTAGGTAAGTACTGGATCGTATGGGAGGAATTGTTCAATTTTTTAAACTATTCATACAGTACGAAATAGAATTCGTATAGGACATTTTGAGATATGAACGGCTCTGAATTAGGTTCATACTGGATCGTACGGGATGAATCATTTAATTTTTTGAACTATTCATATAGTACGAAATAGAGTTCATACATAAGGTTTTGAAGTACGAACGGCTCTGAATTAGGTTCGTATGGGATCGTACGGGATGAATCGTTCAGTGATTTGAACGATTCGTACAGTGCGATGTGTGATCGTACGGGATGATCGGCACGCGTGAAACTTGAAATATTCAATTTTTTGATAGTTTTTCTTGTCCTAAGTACTTAAGGATCTTAAAACTGACTTGAAGTGTAATCCTTCTACGAAAATTTTTCTTGAGAGTGAAGGGAGAGTGATTGGGAGAGTGTTTGAGAGAAAGTGTTGAGAGATCTTTGAAGAGAAAATTGTGAGGGGATTCATAAGGTTATCCAATAGTGAGGATCTCATTATTTGTACTTCAAGCATCTTCCTAATCTCCTTGGAGGCTCTTGCAAGAGAATTATTTGAGAGGTTTCCAGTTCTCTGCCGACACCAAGAGGGTGTGAAAGGATGAGTGGGTTCTCTGCCTACACCAGGAGGGTGTGAAAGGATGTTGGTTCTCTGCCTTCACCAGGAGGGTAAAAAAGGACGTCAGTTCTCTGCGCATCGGGATTTAATAAAAGAGAGTTTGTAAAGGCTTCTCCACCTTGCTGTGGGGACTAAAGGAAAGTCACTTTGATATCGTGCAATACCTTGAGAAGAAGTCTCTAGGGAGTGGATGTAGGTCGTATTTGACTGAACCACTATAAAATCTGGTGTTCTCTATTCTTATTTTTTTACTTACTACATTTTCTTACTGCACTGTATTTTATTTTTTTGTGGTTGAAAAGTTTAAAAATTATCTCTGTTTGTACTGTATGAAACTAAATTATACAGTATGATTTGCTTAAGCTTTGATTAAAAAGTTTTCTAAAATTCCAAGAGAAATTTTTAAAAGTACCAATTCACCCCCCCTTTTGGTTAAACTAGTAACGTAATTAATAGGTCTTACAACCTATTCGTTCTTTCAAGTGGTATCAGAGCTAGTTTCAAAAATTATCATTTAAATTACTTTTTGAAATTCGATCATGGCTTATTTTGAAAATCGAAACACATTAGAAGGTTACTCAATCACTAGGCCACCTTTGTTTGACAACATTCCGTTTGATTTCTGGAAAACTCACATGTCAACTTTTCTCTAATCTCTTGACTATCACATGTGGATGTTAGTTCAAGATGGTTACACTGCACCTACTAGACTTGTAGATGGCATAAGAGTTGAAACACCATTTATTGATTGGACTTTAGAAGAAAGGGAGTTAGCACAATTAAATGCAAAATGTTTGAATAATTTTTTCTGTGCTCAATTTGAAGACTATATGCATATTTTTACTTGTAAATCCAGAAAGGAAATATGGGATAGACTTTGCATTACATATGAAGGTATAAATGAAGTGAAGCAAACTAGGTTGAACATTCTTTTTCACGATTATGAACTCTTTCGCATGAAATCAAATGAATCAATCTCAGACATGTATACACATTTTATACATATAGCCACTTCATTACATGCCTTAGGTAGGGAATTAACAAATGCTAAAAAAGTAAACAAAATACTTTGTTGCTTACCTACTACTTATGATACAAAGATAACCGTAATAACTGAATCAAAAGATTTAAATATCTATTCTATTGACAATCTTCTTAGATCACTAATTGCTTACAAAAAATTTATGACTTAAAGACAAATTGATGCAGGTGACAAGCAGACGGAGAAGAATATAGCTTTGAAGGTGTAGTCACTACCTGAGGATAAGGAAGACATTGCTTTGATGATAAGGCAATTTAGAAGTTTCCTAAAGAGGAAGTAGAGAAGATGCCAATAGTGGAACAAAGGTATGTTCCATAAAAATGTTAAGGCTTCTAATGATGTTATTTATTATGAATGCAGGAAGCCATGACACATAAATATGGATTACCCCAATCTCAAGGCTAATCCTAGCAAGGAGAAATTTGAGGAGAAACCAAAGGATAGAAAGGGCAAGAAGAGACTTCAAGGAGCTTTTTGGGCAGACTCAGCTTCAGATTCATCATAAACAGCACCTAAAGAGAAAGTCACAAATTTATGCTTAATGGCTGATAATCTTGATCATTCTGATCAAGATGAGGTATGTGATTTAAGTTATGAAGAATTATTTAAAATTTATGAACGCATTCATTCAGTATATAGGAAACTAAAGAAATTGCATGCAAAATTAAATTTGGATTATCTAGAGCTGCAAAAAGAATATGAAATCCTTAGGAAAGATCATACTTTAATTGATAGCAACCACATGACTTTATTGGATGAATTTGATGATTTGAATAAATAACAAGAAATTTTAAAATCATCACACACTGAACTTGAAAACGATTTCAAAACTTTTATGGATGAATCGGATAGTAGAGAGCATAAGTTGAAGATTGATAATTTAATTCTAGAAAGTGCAAATACATTTCTTAAGGTTAAATTGAAAGCACTTGAGAAAAATAGGATTCCAGCTAAATTGGAAGATTTTCACAAAACCTACCACAAGTCCACTAATTCAAAATCTAAGAGAAGATTTAATAGGACAAATAGATTGGTGAAACCTTTTCCAGGAGTAAAGTTTTTCATGTGGTATGATTGGACATATATCTCACACTTGTATGATTCATCATAGAACACATTTAGTGTGGAGACCTAGGATGCATAATACACAGCATATCACACATGCATCTGTTTTAAAATTTCCAAGAGGAGAACCCAAACTTGTTTTGGTTCCTAAGACTAATATTTGATAATTTTGTAGGGTCGCTCTCACGCAAGACCTCATGAGAGTATCTGGTACCTAGACAACGTCAGCTCAAAGCATATGACTGGAGATGCAAATCAATTTATAACACTGGAAGTCAGGAATGGAGGCAAGGTTACACTTGGAGATAGTACTACCAAGAGAGTTATAGGTACATGTATAATTGGAAATTCTAAAAATTTTGTGATTGAAAATATTCTGTTGGTTGAAGGCTTAAAATACAATCTGTTGAGCATAAGTCAACTGTGTGACAAAGGTTATCATATAAAATTTTTGCCTACTAGTTATGTTATTAGTCAAAATGGAACTATTGTGTTAAATGGTGATAGAGTGAATAATATTTACATACTAGATTTGAATTTTATAAAACCTTCTACTACTTTTTGTTTAAAAACTGTATCTGATGAATCATGATTATGGCATAGAAGGCTTTGTCATGCTAGTATGGGAAATCTTAGAAAAATCACCCAAAAGGGGCTAGTTAGAGGTGTACCCAAATTAGACTTTACTAAAGATCATTTGTGTGATGCATGTCAATTAGGAAAACTAGTCAAATCCTCTTTCAGTTCAATCAAGGAAATTAGGACTAGCAAGCCCTTAGAAATTCTTCACATGGATCTATTTGGACCTATTAGTACCTTAAGTGTAGGAGGAAAAAGATTTGGGTATGTAATTATGGATGATTATTCTAGATTCACCTGGATTAAATTTTTGAATCATAAGAGTGAATCATTTGAGGAGTTTAGAGATTTTGCCACTTGGATTCAGAGAAAACTAGGTTTTGAAATTGTAACTATCTAAAGTGACCATGGGGGAGAATTTGAAAATGAATTATTTGATGATTTTTGCAAATCTCATGGGATTAAAGATAACTTCTCAGCTTCTAGAACACCTCAACAGAATGGAGTTATAGAAAGAAAAAATAGGACATTAATTAAAACTACTAGAGCCATGTTGGCAGAATATTCACTTCCAAAATATTTTTGGGCTGAAAAAGTTAGCACAGCGTGCTATGTGTTGAATAGGGTATACATTAGATCTAAATTAAATAAGACACCCTATGAACTTCTTAAAGGTAGAAGTCCCAACCTCTCATATCTATATATTTTTGAATGTAAAGTGTTCATTCATAATAATGACAAAATTCTCTTAGGAAAATTTGATCCCAAATCTGATGAAGGAATCTTTCTAGGTTATTCAAGTGTTAGAAAATCCTATAGAGTTTTTAAGGTAGTTGAGGAGACCACTCATGTTATTTTTTATGAATCTTATAATAGTGAAGGATCTAAGTTGGATGAAGACGAGGTTGAGTTAGCATCCCAAAAACTTGAAATCAAAAGGTTGAAGAAAGGGTTGAAAAGGAAGAAGAAAACCATTTGCCTAAAGAATGGAAATTTATTAGAAGTCATCCTAAAGAGTTGATTTTAGGAGAACCAAGTGAAGGAGTTAGGACTAGGTATGGTTTGAGAAAAGAAGTAAATTATTCAGGTTTTATTTCAATGATTGAACCCACTAATATAGATGAAGCACTTTTGGATGAATTTTAGATTTTGGCTATGTAATAAGAATTAAATCAATTTAAAAGAAATAATATTTGGGAGCTAATTGAAAGGCCAAAAGATCAAAGTGTAGTTGGGACTAAGTGGGTGTTTAAAAATAAAATGAATGGTTCATGAGTTGTTATAAGAAATAAGGCTAGATTGGTAGCTAAGGGGTATAATCAAATAGAAGGAATTAATTTTGAGGAGACATTTGCCCCTATAGCAAGACTTAAAGAAATTAGAGAGTTATTAGCCTTTGCTTGTTTTAAAGATTTTAAATTGTATCAAATGGATGTTAAAAGTGCCTTTGTAAAGGGGGTGATAGAAGAGGATGTTTATATTGAGCAACCTCCAGGTTTTGAAAATTCTAAATTCCCTAATCATATTTTTAAATTAAAAAAGGCATTGTATGGACTAAAACATGCACCTCGAGCGTGGTATGAGAGGTTAAGCACTTTCTTATTAAAAGGATCATTTATTAAAGGAAGTATGGACACCACTCTATTTTTGAAAAGAGTTGAAAATGAAATACTCATTGTACAAATATATGTGGATGACATCATTTTTGGATCAACTGATAAAAGTCTATGTGATGAATTTTCAAAAATAATGAGTAGTGAATTTGAGATGAGTTTGATGAGTGACTTGAGTTATTTTCTTAGTTTTAGTATAAAGCAAAATGAGGATGGAACTTTTCTTTGTCAATCTAAGTATGTTAAGGACATCCTCAAAAAGTATGAAATGGATAATGCTAAACCAGTAACTACACCCATGAGTTCCTCAGTACTATTAGATAAGGATCCTAAGGAAAAATCTGTTGATCAAAAGAAGTTTAGAGGAATAATTGGATCTTTACTTTACTTGACTGCTAGTCGACCAGACATTATGTTTAGTTTTTATTTATGTGCTAGATTTCAATCTAATCCAAATGAATCACATTTGACAGCAGTGAAAAGAATATTGAGATATCTTTTGGGAACTCAAAATTTAGGGATTTGGTATCCAAAGAATAGTTCTTCTTTTGAAATAATTGGATACTTAGATTCTGATTTTACTGGCAGTAGGGTTGATCAGAAGAGTACTTCTAGGACTTATCAATTCATTAGAAATTCTTTAGTTTCTTGGTCCAGTAGGAAACAAAATTCAGTAGCACTTTCTACAGCTAAAGCAAAATATATTGCCTTAGGGAGTTGTGTTGCACAAGTGCTTTAGTTGAAATAACAAATGGTTGACTTAGGATTTTTTATTGGTATAATTCCAATCTTTTGTGATAATACTAGTGCCATTTGTATTTTAAAGAATCTTATTTAGCATTCTAGAATAAAGCATATTGATATAAGGCATCATTTCATAAGAGATCATGTAGCGAAAGGGGAAATTGAACTACATCATGTCGCTATTAAAGATCAACTTGCAGATATTTTCACAAAACCCTTAGCTTTTGACACTTTTAACATGTTAAGGATAAGGCTAGGTGTGATTGATCTTAATGCTTGATTGAAAATTCTGCAAATTTGTTTTGTATGTGTTTGTTAGTTTATTTGTTTCTAGTTTATTATGTTTTGTAGTTATCCTGTGTGTCTTCTTTAAAAAATTGAAAATTTTGCCTTGTGTTGGTCTTTATTTTAGTGTTGAAAACTTGTAGAGTTGGAGTGACGAAATTGTATTTTCTTTGTATGTTCGTATTGTACGATGCGTCATCATACTATACGATTATAGAAGATTCGTCTGTACAAATGGGGTGGGTTCATGGTTAGTGTCAGTTATTATTGTTGATCATACGTACGAACACATCTTCGTCTATACGATCCAGGTGTTAGTTAGGATAAGGATGAACCTAACCATCACCTGAATGATCCTTTAATATCCTGATTGTCCCGGACGAACACGTCATCGTCTGTACAATTAGGAAGTTAAAAAGCATGTACGAAAGGATGCCTCCGGAAGGGTAATTTACGAAAAGCCGTTTCATTTTTGACCATTTCCGTTCATCCTGTACGAAATGTATTTCAGCCCAAACGAAATTTATTTTATCCCGTATAAAATTTTTTCGTACAGTATGATTGATCATTTTTCTATAAAAGGAGGGTCATTTTCTTTCATTTCACTTTCATTTTCAAACCCTTCAGAGCATAAAAAGATATGTCAAGAAGTGGAAAGAGAGCTCGTCAATCTAGAGGTTCATCATCTAGGAGGGATTGGGATGATAACTTCTTAAGTGCTCAAAATGAGGAGGCATACTATAGGTATGCCACATCTAAAATTACCCCTTCCCGCATTCTACTGCAAGAAAATTTTACTTTGCAGTAATGCCATTATTTGACTCTACCCAATTTTTTTTCCTTCTCACTCTGATTTTTGCATACAACAAAGATTTTTTCCATGTGTTTTTGGCCAACATAACTTTCAATCAGGACCATACTAGAATCTCTTCCTACATCCTAAAATAAAGAGTTAAAATAACCAAGGAGGACCTTGGAAAATATTTTCATCTAAAAACTCTGGGAATACGGACACATACTCTAACTTCTCGATCGGACTATGATTGGTCCGAAGTCAATCAAGTCATTAGAGGTATAAGCCAACCTACTCACTATCCTCGAGTTGACTCCTTGAACCAACATGCTCGAATAATCCAACATATTCTTAGGACATCCATCATTCCCAAGGCCAGAGATAGAGTAAACATGACCCCTCTTCTTTCTACTATCACTTACTTGATTATGACTGGCCAACCCATTGATGAAGCCCAATTAATTTTGGACTATCTATATTCCTTCACCGATATTGGTCATCATAGTGTGAAGAGAAAGAAGAATATTGCCCTAGGTCATATGATTTGCTACATTCTTGAAAAGAAGTACAATTTGGTCCACCCTGACGGACCTTCTGAACTTCCACTTTACTTTACCGATGCTTCTTTTCAGACACTTTTTGGGAAAGATGGAAATATAGATAGTTCTGAGGACGAACCTACAACTGCTCCTGCTCCTGCACTTGGACCCAACCAAGACTTCTATCAGGATATGGTCCAGCATTTTGATAAGCTTGATCAAAGGTTCAATAATATGGAGGCGCACTTGAAGCGGTAGGATGATCAATATAATGAGGATAGGGTGTGGATTCGAGATCAGTTCGAGTCGGTAAACACCAACATTGTAACCTTCAATAGCTACTTTACTATGTTTGCCGCTCCTCCACCTCCTCCAGATCAGGGTCGCTCAGACTATTAGAGATGTTTTTCTTATTATTTGGCTTAGTTATTGCTTTGCTGTTCTATGAGTCGTTGATTGTTATGATTGTGGTTCTTGTTATTTTTCTTTGATCATTATATGGATGTTGGCAAGCTTACTCTTATGAGATTATGGTTGAATGTAAAAGCTTGCTATTTTATATGTTTGAATCAACATGAAATGAAGAAGTTCAATTTTAGTGCATATTATTCTGTGATTGTGACTGGAAATTAACTAATCTTAAACACTCGACTGTAGTTGATTAAGTTTCTAAAATGTTAATTGAGTTTATATTATAATAAAAATTTTAATGCACAATTTAATTTCTCAAAAAATTTAGATTTCATTATAATTTGATGTAAATTAGAAGATCTTATATTATATTATTTTAGACATGTATTACTTAGCCTAAATTCTTATATATTTGATGTCTTAATATTGCTCTTGATTTCTACATCAAAGTGTTCATTATTGTAATTATGATAAAGGGATAGTGTTGTTGGAAAGAATTTTATTTAATGAAAATAAAAAGAGCAAAGCTTAAAAAGATGCATAAAGTGTGTCAAACAATAAAAGATGCGTAATATCGCAAAAATTAAAAAGAGGCATAAAATTAGCCCAAATATTGACTAAGTGCACAAAATATGCTCCTTTATTTGAAAAGATGCGCAATGTCGCCAATTGTACTTTCCTTTAACATTTTCTCCAAGTTCACTAATCAATGATCGTCACTTTTGACTTAGAGATTTGGTAATTTTATTTCATCATTTGTCCAATAATTGTGGTTACTTAATCTTTCTATTACATTACTTCCATAGATCAACTTTTCTTCTCCTTATTATAGTCTGCGATCTAAACCATTTTGAGTCTTTACTTTTTGCATTTGATTTTAATATTATAATTAATCTTTATTTAACATTATTTAAATCCTCAACTCCTTTGAATGTCTTCCCTTTTTGTTGTTATCAAAAGAGGGAGTTTTGTATTGTTTGAATTATTGCATTGTTCTTGTTTGTTGCATTGTTTGACTTATTGCATTGTTCTTGTTCGTTGCATTATTTGACTTATTACATTGTTCTTATTCATTGCGTTTTTTTTCCTGTTTGTTGTATGTTATGTGATGTGTGCTTGTGTATGTTATGTATGTTTTTTCTTTGCATGTGTTATGTATATACTTATAGTATGTGCTTGTACTTGTATGTGCTTGCGTGTCATGTTTATTCTTCCTCCTCTTCCCTTTGCTTATTCTGTGTTAGATCATCTAACCTCCTCTTATTTCTTATTTAGGATAGGTCATTTCTTTAGGGGGAGCTTGGGAGATCATTTATCTAGGGGAAGCATACATTTAGTGGAAGCTTAGGAGAAACGTGAATTTAATTGTTAAATCAAACAATACATATTTTACCATCATCAAAAAGGGAGAGATTGTTATGATTTGTGTAAATCCATTCGTTCAAGTGAATTATGATACACGTTGTTTTTGATGATTACAAAAGCCTATTATTTATTTTATTCTTCTCCTGACAAATATTGGAGTTTATTTTTGTGTGTACTAACATATTTTTCAGGAATTACACACTCCAGACTGCTGAAGACTTCAAGTTCATTTATTTATGAGTAGTCTGTATTTTTTATTTTTTCTTGAGTCTGAGAGAGTGTGATTGTAAGTTGGATAACTGTGCACACACATAATGGGGGAGTGAAAAACTTAATTTTTAAAATTAATCGTACAGTATGAAATATGATCATACGGGATGATCTGTATTTTTCTATCCTCCATAATGAACATGCCTGCCTGTAAATTTTTTTTAAGTCCAATTTGTACAGTACGAAATGGACTTCATACATAAGGATTTTAGGGACGAACAGCTCTGAATGGTTCGTACGGTTTGTTCATACGGGACAAACTGTCTGGACAAACTGCTTTGAATGGTTCGTACGACATGTTCGTATGGGACGAACCGTCTGGACGAACACTTCTGAATTAGGTTCATACTGGTTCGTATGGGATGAATCATTTAATTTTTTGAACTATTCGTACAGTAAAAAATAGAATTCGTACAGAAGATTTTGAGGTACGAACGACTCTGAATTAGGTTCGTACTAGATCGTACGGGATGAAACGTTCAAAATTTTGAACTATTCGTGCAATATGAAATAGAATTCATATAGGAGATTTTGAGATACGAACAGCTCTGAATTAGTTTCATACTAGATCGTATGAGATGAATCGTTTAATTTTTTAAACTATTCATACATTACAAAATAGAGTTTGTATAGATGGTTTTGAAGTATGAACGACTCTAAATTAGGTTCGTATGGGGTCATACGGGATGAATCTTCAGTGATTTAAATGATTCATACAGGATGATCGGCACGTGTTAAACTTGAAATATTCAGTTTTTGGATAGTTTTTCTTATCCTAAGTACTTAAGGTTCTTAAAACTGACTTGAAGTGTAATCCTTTAGCTAAAATTTTTCTTAAGAGTGAAAGGGAGAGTGATTGGGAGAGTGTTTGAGAAAAAGTGTTGAGAGATCTTTGAAGAGAAAATTATGAGGGGATTCACAAGGTTATCCAATAGTGAGGATCTCATTATTTGTACTTCAAGCAAGAGAATTATTTGAGAGGTTTTTGGTTCTCTGCCGACACCAGGAGGATGTGAAAGGATGAGTGGGTTCTCTGCCTACACCAGGAGGGTGTGAAAGGATGTTGGTTCTCTGCCTTCATCAGGAGGGTGAAAAAGGATGTCGGTTCTCTGCCGCACCGGGATTTGGTGGAAGAGAGTTTGTAAAAGCTTCTCCACCTTGCTATGGGGGCTAAAGGAGAGTCACTTTAACATAGTGCAATACCTAGAGAAGGAGTCTCTAGGGAGTGGATGTAGGTCGTGTTTGACCGAACCACTATAAAATATGGTATTCTCTGTTCTTATTTTTTTTACTTACTACATTTTTTTACTGCACTGCATTTTATTTTTCTATGGTTGAAAAGTTTAAAAATTATCTCTGTTCGTACTGTACGAACCTAAATCGTATAGTTCGATTTGCTTAAGTTTTGATTAAAAAGTTTTCCAAAATTCCAAGAGAAATTTTTAAAAGTACCAATTCACCCCCCTCTTGGTTAGCCTAGGGACATAATTAATAGGTCTTACAACCTATTCATTCTTTCAAAATCTAGGTTTTTGTTAGTGGTACCCAACCACTTTTAATTTATGCAAACCCTATATTGTAATTAAGTGGCATTTGACATATTAACTTTTATATTTACTTGATTCATTTTGATTATATGATTTGATTATTATGTTTATTTCTATGCATTAGGAGTTTTATAATCTTTTTAGGTTTCTTACTCTTACATGCCACTTTTATTTTAGCATGGATGTGATTAGGCTCTTTAAGGACTAAGGACTAAAATTTTTCTTCTCATAATTAAATAAAAAAATTTTAAGCCAAGATAGACTGATAAGTTATTTTATGAAGTAAGCTCGGGATCACCGAGGGTCTTACGCATTCATATTAAATCATATCTTCCTTGTTAGGCATCTTCTCGCCTACGGGTTGTGACAAACCACCTAGCCTATCAGGGTATAGCTCTTTCTAAGGGAAATTGTGCAATCTCTACGAAAAAATCTATTTTTAAGCTAAAATTTTAAACTACTTCATATCATTTATGCATACAAGGTTAATCAGCATGTATTATATTAGAAACCAATTAAATTAATAAAATTTTAATTACATTCGAGCATAATCACCCTTATAAGTAAAGGGGTCACTTAGGACCTCCTCTAGATGTCGACCTCAACTCCTTAAAACTTAAACAACAGTTTTACCCATATTTCATAAAAGATCATTCTCATGATTTTTAAGTGTCAGGTGGTTAGCTGGCTCCCCAATCTAGGCTGAGATAAGTCCATATTTGCATATTATTAGCTAAGTTTGGATCACTATGGTTTAGTGCCTAAAATAGACTTATGATCCAGGGTGGACCCATAATCATAAGTCCATAATTTTGGGAATATAATCCCAACATTCTAATAAAATAATAACTCAAATTAAAATTTCTCTTTAAATCAAACTGTAAAGCCAAACATGTAGGATAGACTGAGGCATTTCTAAATTATTTCAGAATCCCAAAATGCCTTCTACTCCTTCTCTATTAACCTCCAATATAACTGTTCAAATTTGATCCAAACCCAGTTGAAATTCTAACCTCACTCTTTTGATATCACTCCTTGAAAAATCAAAATGAAATTTTTATCATTATTTTAATCGATAGTATTAATAGAAGCTTCTTATAATTTAATTAACTATGAAGGCTTGCCTTTATAAGAGGTTTAAGACCCCAGATTAATTTAAATTTTAATTAATTCTCTTTAAAAAAATCAAAATCAAAGACAATCATTATCATCATATTTAAATGATCGATAATAAATAATATTTTCTTTCCTCAAGAAGATATATCATTTATTATCGTGATTTTCAATTTGAAATTAATGATATTACATCAAGTCTATCATAATTAAATACTCAATCAAATATCATTTTGATCCTTCAGGATCATATGTAGTTCCTTCTTAAATTTGACTATGATAATCAGGATGAAGCTTATAGTCTTGTTATCTGAACCCATTAGAGAATGATTTTTTCACCTTTTGATGTGATATGTCATTCATAATAATGTGTTTGACTTCAAAACTAAAATTTGAGAAATTAAAATTTCCCAAAGAAATTACAATTTCAATTGCTTTACATCTTTCCAAAGCAAAGCTCAAAAATAATGTTATAATAGGGTGAATCCAAAGATAGTAGTTAGAGTGTATGAATCCAATGTAGTATCTATTTTGACCAAACAGGTAGTTATAATTTTTAAGAAGTTAAATACTATTGGAGTTAGTTAAGGGTTAGGGTAAGGGTCAGGGTCAGGATCTTCTATATAATTAGAAGAGCATGATTTAAAGTATATTAACAAAAGTAATGCACAAGGGATTGAGAATATGAATTTGATTAGAAATAAAATAATTCTTATTCTAATACTTATAATCTAGGATGGAGGAACCATCCTAATTTTAGTTGGTCAAATAATAATGTTGGTGGTTGCAATCTGTAGAATGCAAGTAAATTTGAGTAAGGAGAAAATTAAAATAATTCTCAATGACATGTAGTGAATCGTAGACCTTTATATCCCCTGGGTTTTAACCAAAACAATCAATTTAGAGAGAAAAAATAGCCTTTGGAAGAGGTTACGATTTAGTTAGGAACCCAGTTATAAAGTCAGGTTACTTCAATTCAAAACTTAGAAAATTAATTAGAATAGCTTGTAATTTCATTTTTTAGTAGACCTCTTTGTACTTTGCCTAGTAATACTAAAATTAATCCAAAGGAGAAAGCAAAATAATATAGTGGAGACCACCTGAGTAGTGGTGGTGATTCATTACATCCAAAATGATAAATCTAGGCAAGTATGACTGAAGACTATAAATTTAGCGTTATTTGGGAGGCAATCCAATTATATTTTTGTGTTTGTATATTTTATCTTATTTTGTATTATGTATTATGTGTGTGTGTGATTGTATTATTTATGTAAGTTAATAATTTTGAATTTGACTAAGTTATGAAAGTTTCCTAAGAAAAATTTGTTGTGTTAAAAATTGACCTAGCACCTAATAAGTGTAATTAATGTGTTATTTTATGTGTTATGCATTTAGTAAAAATGTGTTATTTTAGTTTTATTATGTAAGAAAAATATATAAAAAGATCACCATTACGGACATCACCAGAGCACCAAAATATCGATATAAAGGTGTTAACTTCTCTGTTAGACATCACCACGACGTCAAAAGTTCTTCTTTACAGTGCCATATATTGTGTCGTCAAGCGCCACAATGTTATATGTAATACTAATGAATTCTCTTCTTCATTAAATGATTAAAAAGATATTTTTAATACTACCAATTTTTTATTTAATATACATAGTGACTATATATATAGTTAAAATTAGGTGTAATGTGGGGCCTCGATGAAGGGAACCAGGCATAACTAGGTATATTAAATTAGTATGCATCATACCTAGGCATAGTGTATGAAATATACTAAATTCTTAAGGAGATGATATAACTGTAGGAAGTCTATGGACATCCTTTATTTCTACAAGCTTAACAGAGATCTAAGAATGCATATCCTTTAAATAACATCACAATAAAAATAGATTCATTAGGAAAATATGTTCTCTACATTCATTAATCTAAAATATTATAACCATATAGTGTATTCATTACCATTATCTAATTTTATTTAAGTGATTGAATCTCCATAATATCTATTTTTATTAAGTAGGATAATTATTATAATTTTAGTAGACAGTACTAGTATTTGCAAGTGAGCATATCTTCCTCATGAGATCGATACTCTACTATATCTTTATATTACTTGATTTGGCACATACACTTGCGTAGATTAAGGGGGTTTTTTTATAGTTTTTTCATATCAAAGAAAACCTAAGAATTGTTAGGGATTGATAGAGCTTTAAATCATTTAACAATTTTATAGGTTACTCCACAACCCCCATCAAGTTTTTGGCGCCATTGTCGGGTAAGTATTTTGCTTCTTGCAAAATTCTCACTATATTATTGAATTAACTGCATAGTTAGACCTACTTACATTTTTTTCTTTCTTTTCTTTTTATTATTTTATTTTACTTTGATTATTTGTATATTTTTAGTTGCATGCTTTATAGCCATAGAAAGGAACTTTTGTCATTCATTCCTAAAATTGAGAGAACCCTTTCTAAAATAAGAAAAATAAAAAAGATCTTGAAAATGGTTGAACTTGAGTTATAACAAGATCATTCAAGATCTCTTAAGGATTATGCAAACCCATTAGTAAACAAAATTCATCAAAGCATAAATATACCTACAATCCAAGCTAATAATTTTGAATTAAAACTAGCTATCATTCAAATGGTTCAAAACTCTTAATTTGGGAGAACTCCTATAGAAGATTCAAATTTATATTTAATAAGTTTATTAGAAATTTGTATAATATTTAAGTACAATAGTGTTAGTGATAATGCTATTAGACTTAGATTATTTCCAATTTCTCTAAGAGATAAAGCCAAAATATGGTTAAATTCTTTATCCCCAAGTTCAATAACTACTTAGAATGAGTTAGATAATAGTTCCTCACTAAATATTTTTCACCTTTAAAAACTATCAAATTTAGAAATGACATAACTTTTTTTACTTAGTTTGAAGGAGAATTCATTTATGAGGTTTGGAAGACTTTAAAAAATGCTTAAAAATACCCACATCATGCATTACCTGATTGGTTGATTATTCAAATATGTTATAATGGATTAGTAGGATCTTTTAGAACCATAATTGATAATGCAGCTAAAGGATCATTAAAGTCTAAGCCATTTGAGGAAGCCTATGAATTAATCGAGGAAATTGCTACTAATAATTTCCAGTGGCCGATTGATAGGATAAATCCTAAAAAATAGGTGAAATTTATGAATCTGATGCTTTATCAATCTTGACTACATAAGTTGCAGCAATTTCTAAAAGATTAGATAACTTGAAGAATAAAAATGGAGTAGATGGATTTGATAATTTCAACATTAATTCTAAAAACCTGCACCCCATTGCATTTAGACATGAGGCACCGCAGCACTATCCCTTAGATTATGAATAACTTTATCAGGAAAGTAATGAGAAAACACTCTTGGAAAACATTATATTACAGTTAGGAATCCAAGCTTTAAATCAATCATATGTGCTTAAAAAATTGAAAATCAAATAGGGTAACTCACTAGGTTAATTAATCACAAAAAATGGAAGAACAATGTCATAATATCCAACTTAGAAGTGGGAAAGATTTAAGAGATCCTTACAAGAATAAAGATCTACATAAAAAAGGATAATGGAGAAGTTGAGCTAGAACAAAATAAATCTTATGCAGAACAATCTAAACTTATAAAAGAACCTAAACATGTAATTAGGAGAGTTGAAGAGAGACCACCTCCACCTTTTCCTCAAAGATTGATCAAACAAATTTTAGATAAGCAGTTCTCAAAATTTTTGGAAGTATTTAAAAAATTTACTATTAATATATATTTCTATAAAGCTTTAGAACAGATGCCCGTATATGCAAAATTCATGAAGGATATTTTGAACAAGAAAAGGAAGATAGGGGAATTTGAAACTGTGGAACTAATTGAAAAGCATAGTACTATAATTCAAAAGAACTTTCTAAAAAACTTAAAGACCTAGGGAGTTTTTCCAATATTCCCTTAACTGTTGGAGACAAATTATGTGGTAGGGCTTTATGTGATTTAGGATCTAGTATTAACCTTATACGGCTTTATATTTTTAAAAGACTAGATATTGGAGAGGTTCAACCAACCTCTGTTACTCTTTAATTAGCTGATAGATCTTTTACTTACCCAAGAGAAGTAATAAAGGATATGTTGATTAAGGTTGATAAATTTATTTTTCATGTTGACTTTATTGTTCTAGATATGAAAGAAGATAAGAAAATACCTCTGATTTTAAAAAGACTATTTTGAGCCACTAGGAAAGCAAAGATTGATGTACATAAAGGTGAATTAACTTTGACTATGAGAGTTCAAGATCAAGAAGTTAAAATTGATGTACTTAAACCTGTAAAATTTCCTCAATAAAAGAATAAAGATTATTTCAGGATGGATTTAGAATATATAATAATAGAAAATCTTAAGGAAGAATTGCTAGAAAGAGGGTCATCTAAAGAGGAAGAAAATAAAGAAAATAAAGATATGTCAGGAGAATATGAAATAAAGAATGAAAACTTAACCAACAAAAATTTTGCATTAATGGAAACATTCTCTTTTGAAAAAACTTTAAAACCATCCATTGAGGAAGCTCCTATGTTAGAACTTAGGACTTTACCTTATCATCTCAAATATGTTTTTTGGGAAAATAATTCCACTCTTCTTGTAATTATTTCATCAAATTTAGAACCACATCAAGAAAGTGAGGTGATTAAGGTGTTGAGTAATTTTAAAAGTGCTTTCAGATGGATAATTATTGACATTAAAGGGATTAACCCTTTAATTTACATGCATAGAATTTTAATGGAAGCTAATTCAATACCAAAAGCTGATCCTCAAAGAAGACTTAACCCTTCTATGAAAGATTTTGTTAAAAAAGAGATTCTTAAATGATAGATACTGGGATTATTTATCCTATTTCATATAGTACTTGGGTTAGTCCTATTCATTACATTTCTAAAAAGAAGGATTAACTATTATAACAAATGAACATAATGATCTTATAACCACTAGAACTATTTCAGGATGGAGGATCTATATAGATTATAGGAAATTAAATAAAGCCACTAGAAAAGATCATTTTCCTTTGCCTTTTTTCGATCAGATGCTAGATAGATTGGCAAGGCATTCATTTTATTATTTTCTAGATAGATACTTAGGATATCATAAAATTCTTATTGCACCTGAAAATCAAGATAATACTACTTTCACTAGCCCTTATGGAACCTTTGCTTTTAGGAGAATGCATTTTGTTATGTATAATGCTCATGCTACTTTTCAAAAATGCATGATGTCTATTTTTTCAAACTTAATTGAGTAGGGTATTAAAATTTTCGTGGATGATTTCTCAGTATTTTACACTACATTTGATTCTTATTTTGAGCATTCAACTATTATTTTGAAATGATGTGTAGAAACAAATCTATTATTAAATTAGGAGAAGTGTCAATTTATGGTAACTGAGAGCATTGTCTTAGGGCATAAAGTTTCTAAGAAGGCATAAGAAGTAGATATTATAAAAATTTAGGTAATAGAAAAATTACCCCCTCCTAATTCAGTTAAAGGCATTAGAAGTTTTTTAGGTTATGCAAAATTTTATAGAAGATTTATTTAAGACTTTAAAAAAAATTTTAAACCTTTATATCAATTATTGGAGAAGGATGTTCCTTTTTTATTTAATTCTGCTTATCTTGAAGCTTTTAATGCATTAAAACAAAATTTAATTATTGCTCTAGAAATTATTGCTTCTGATTGGTCCTCACCTTTTATAGTAATGTGTGATGCTAGTGATATTGCCGTAAATGTTGTTCTAGGATAAAAGAAAGATAAGAAATTTTATGACATTTTTTATACTGGCAAAACTTTAAATTATGCACAACGTAATTATACAACAACTTAAAAAAGAATTATTACCTGTTATTTTTACTTTTGATAAATTTAGATCACATTTAATCAGCACTAAAGTAATTATTTAACACTGATCACGCTGCTATCAAATATTTTAAGATAAAGAAAGACACTAAACCAAGGTTGGTAAGATTGATTCTTCTATTACAAGAATTTGATGTAGAAATTTTTGATAGAAATGGTATTGAAAATCAAATTACTGATTATCTTTCTAGACTTTCTATTAAAAAAATATACATTAAATGAAGATGAAATTAATGAAAATATAGTTGATGAATAATTATTTGTACTTCATGCGAATAATTCACCTTGGATATTGTTAATTTTATTTTTAGTGGTATAGTTCCTTATGACTTAAATCCTAGTCAAAAGAGGGAATTTTTACATGATTCCAAATTTTATTTTTGGGATGAACTTTATTTATTTAAATCTTGCAACGATCAAATTATGAGAGATGTGTTTGTGAAGAAGAAATAGAATCAATCATTAAGAAATGCCATAACTCATATTATCTGGAACATTTTAGAGGATTTAGAACTCCTTCTAAAATCTTTCAAGCAGGTTTCTTTTAGCCTACTTTATTTAAAGATGTAAATGAATATATTAAGAAATTTGATCAGTGCCAAAGAATTAGAAATATTACAAAAAAAAGTGAAATACCTTTGAACTATATCCTAGAAATAAAAATATTTGATGTTTAGGGATTGGATTTTATATGACCTTTTATACCATCCTATGGAAATCAATATATCCTTATTGTTGTGGACTATGTTGCAAAATGGATTGAAGGAGTGACAACTTCTAAAACTGATGCTCAAAATGTGATTAAGTTTTTTTAAAAAAAAATATTTTTTCAATATTTGGAATGCCAAGAGTTTTAATCAGTGATGGAGGAAGTCATTTCCATAATAAAAAAATAGAAATAATCATAAAGAAATATGAAGTTTATCATAGGATAGTAACTACTTATCATCCTCAAACTAGTGGTCGGGTTGAGATTAGTAATAGGGAATTAAGAGAATCCTAAAAAAATGGAAAATTCAAATAGAAAAGATTGGACAATTAAGTTAGATGATGCATTATGGGCTTATAGAAATGCTTACAAGACTCTAATTGGTACAACTCTCTATAAATTAATTTATGAAAAGGCTTATCACCTTCCTATGGAATTGGAACACAAAGCCTTATGGGTAGTTAAAGAATTAAATTATAATTTTAAAATGTCTAAAGAAAAAAATGTGATGTATTTGAGTGAATTAGAAGAGATCAAAAATCAAGCTTACAAAAATACAAAGATTTATAAAGAAAATATTAAAAAATGGAATGATAAAAAGCTTATTAGGAAAGAATTCACTCATAGACATGATGTTTTATTATTTAATTCTAGACTTAAGTTATTTCTTGGGAAATTAAAATCTAGATGGTTAGGACCATTCACTATGGTAAGAATATTTCATTTTGGAACTGTGAAAATTAAGGATAAAAAAGTCTTCATACTTTTAAAGTAAATGGCCATAGGTTGAAAACCTATTTAGAAGGGGACATTGATCATTTGTGAAATATTTAAATTGGTTCATCTTAAAATAAAATAATTGATATAGTCTGGCTGAAGACTAAATTTAGTGTTTATGGGAGGTAACCCAATTAATATGCTATACATGGTGCTTAGTGTACTAGATATCTTATAATCAATGTTATGTAAGAGATATTGTATGATGTTCTATTAACACATGTTTTTTGCGCTTTTTATCATTTATATAAAAGCATGGGTAGGGTTAACTGTTATTTGTATTTTTTTTATTTACATTTCATTGAAATTTCCCTCATATTTATTATAATTATTTAATTAACCTTAATAAAAATAATAATTAAAAATTATGTAGAATTAGGATAATAATAAAACCCAAGATTATAGTCTAAATGAACACTATTTAACTTCATAGAGTGGAAAAGAAACTAATAATTATCTAACTTAAATCATTTAAACTATTTCCTTAATTTAAAATTATAAGTTATACCTTTATTTATTAATTTTTGGAATAAAGAAGAATAATTAGAATTAAATATTCGATATGAGTAGATTAAAAATGGAAATCATAAGAAATACGAATTTAGAATTGGTAATCTTATTAAATCCTTATATAAAACTCATTAAGATTATAAAAAGAGTTCAAAACAAAAATTAATATTCAAAATCATTAACTATGTACTCATAAATTAATAAAAGAAAGAGTTGTGAAAATAATTCTAAAAAGAAAAAGAAAAAAATGAGCACATTCAAAAATTGGTATCAGTAAAAGCTTCGAATCTGATTTAATCTTATACTTAAACTCTAAAGGATAAAATAAGAAAACCAATACAAATGATAGTAAATTAATGAAGTTTCAATTTTAATTATAAATGTATCTAATTATTAAGCTACATAATTCACTTTAAAATTAAAAAAATTAGTAATTAAATATATAAGCTGTAAATTTAAATTAAGAAAAAATAAGGATGACTGATTAGTGTAATTATTAGTATTTTTTCTTAACTAAAATTATAATCTTATTCATTTTTATTACTTCTAAATCGTGATGTATTATCCTATATTTTAGTAATTTTAAACTATCAATTTTTTTTTGGTTAATCA
Organism: Dendrobium chrysotoxum; assembly: GCA_019925795.1. NCBI lineage: Eukaryota > Viridiplantae > Streptophyta > Magnoliopsida > Asparagales > Orchidaceae > Dendrobium > Dendrobium chrysotoxum. The sequence continues at coordinate 5,109,911 of CM034311.1, forward strand.
TTTAATTAGAATTATAATATATTTATTTATCTCAGGAGAAGCAAGAGTTTAAGCTGGGGAGAATTTGATAAGTATAAATAATATGTTATTTTATATGTTATATTTTCAATAAAAATATATTATTTTAGTTATATTATGCAGAAAAAATACATAAAAGGCATAAAATTCTATGTTTAATATAGCACCGCGGCATCAAAAGTTCAGCTTTATAGTTCATGTGCTTTATCGTCAAGCGCCGCAACATTAAACTCTATAGAGCCTTAGCGCCCCAATTGCTCTTCTGGTACCGCAACATTCGAAAGTCAGCAGCATCACGGTGTAGCAATTATAACTTCTAAGGACATAATCTGTTAGCAAAATGACTTGATTGCTCACTAAGTAATTGATTTACATCAGCAAGCACCACGGCTGAGCCATAAAAGCATAGCAGTGGTGTTAGATCATTTGTTGGGTGTAGTAGCACCAACATTTCAAGTGTCCAGTGCCAGATGCCTACTTTGTGTTTTCCTATAAATAGTTCTTGTGTTATATTTGTAAGATAGTTCAATCACTTGGATAATTTCAGTATAATTAAAAATGCTTCTATGAAACTTTCTTAGGGTGACAACTGAAGGAATCTAGAGAAGTACTTGATACAATCATTAAAGTGTTTGGCTTGTGTTTGTAGAAGCAAATTTATAAGTAAAGAGATGGAGTGTAGAGATCTATTGAACAAACACTACAGGAAAATAACATATTACCACCAGAAACTTATTAATTTTTAAGTGAATTTGAAAGGTTTCTAGCAAACAATTTTTTGTTAGTAAAACGAGCATTGAAAAAAATTTTCATCAAAAAAAGCCACCGAAAACATTTTCAGACAAAATTCTGTCCGATGGAAAAAAACCATTAGATTAAGCCCATCAAAGCAACCACACATAGCTGCCCGCAAGCCTGCCCACGTAGATGCCACCTGACCACTCACTACCCACTACCCACCCGATAGCTTACTACCCACCCACCCACCTGCCTGCCGGAGCAGCTACCCACCTGACCACACGCTACCCACTGCCCGCCCATGCATTAATGACCATGGGATTCAAAAATAGGACTTGCATGAAATTTCAAATACTCAACCACTTTGCTATGGAGAAAAATCTATTACAAAACATACTCTTTTATATTTAAAATATAATAATATAAAAATTAAAATTTAAAATAAAATTTAAAAAAATTGTAAAAATAAATAAATAATTAAAATAAGCTATTAAATTAATCATTAATTAAAAGTTTTTTTTGAAAGATGCAAAAGCAATATTATTAAAAGGGAAAGAGATTACAAACTAAGAAAAGGATCACATTCTTCCTTTAGCAAGCTAATAAAAGGAGGAATTGAACTCCAACTAAAGCTATTCCAAACAAAATTATTACAATGAGCAATGTTAGCACATATATTAGCTAACTTATTGCAATCTCTACTCACACCACTAAAAAAAACAGACTTGAATCTTTTAAGGAAATCCATCTCTTCCACCCCATTTGTAATCAACATCTTGGTCGGATCTTTATTCAATTTACGAAGAAAATTAATGACATTGGCATTATCACCTTCAATAATATTTCCTTCATACTCCAACATCTAATCTTGCAAAATGGCCTTCAAAGCTTGAATTGCCAATAGCTCTAATTGAGACACATCCCAATGCAATCCCTTGAATTCGAAAGCCAAAAGAAATCTTCCTTTAAAGTCCCTGAATACTCCTCCAATAGTAGCATCGTATGAAAGAAACAAAGAAGCATCCACGTTTACTTTGAGCTAATCAGGGGGGATCTCTTCATCAACAGCCTATTTGGCTGATTAACACCCCAGCAGCCCGATTTGAGAATTCCATTTCCAATAAAAGAAGCAAGAGAAATAATTTGAGCTGCTATGTACAATCAAGAGTCTTCATTATCACCATAAACACGTTTACATCTCGATTTTCAATTAAGAAAGACTACAATGCAATAAAGTTTAACAAGTAGAGTATTTTTAGCAGCATCTCTTTCCATCCTCGTACAACATTCCTTTAAAGAAGCAAAAAATTAGCAATGAGAAACCCCACTTATTAATAGCTTAGATTACATGAATTAGTTTAGAACACCCTACCACCACATGGTTGATATTTTCCACCTCTCGGCAACCCATAGGACATGCATTATATGTTCTCAATCTTCTATGCATAAGAAAGCCAAAGGTTGGGATAACTTCATGAAAAAGTCTCCACCAGAAATTTTCTACCCGTGGCATAAGCTCGAGTTTCCTAAGCCAATTCCAATAAGTCTCTCTTCCCATTAGATCACCTGAAGCATTAACTTCTAAAAGAATAGCTAAAATAGTTTTCCCTGTCTAAAAATGAATCAACTCCAATGTATCCTTAGGAAGATCAGAAAAGATATGAATTTGAGAAATTAAAATGACCAATTCTTCTCCAAAGCAAATCTTCAATTCTTCTAAATTCTAGCATCCATGAACAATAAACTTGACCAGTTCCATGTCATCCATCACATGGACCAAAACAAAAGTTGGCCACCTAATAAGACATTTATCCATTATCCACACATCCTTGAGCACATTGATTGACTTCCCATCCTTCACCTTCCACTTGACAACCGGAGCAATGGCCTTACTACCTTTCAACATAATCTTCCAAACTGAAGATACTCCTTTCTTAATTTGAGCATTCCAATTACAAGGACCATACTTAGCTTCCAGAACTTTTTACAAGAGAGAAGAAGATCCACTAAGAAGCTTCCAAGCCAATTTAGCTCTTAAGGGACCAACCTTATTCACAAAAGAGTGAAGATCTCGGCCACCCAATTTACCAGACAAACATAGAACATCCCAGCTCACATAATGAATCCCATTTTTCCCATCCTGTTTGTGCCAGATAAAATCCTTGCACATTTTGTCCAAATCTGAAAGTATGCTCATAGGAACAAGTGAGTGAGTACTCTGAATGGTAGGAAGTGATAAAATGACTGATTTCACTAATGTTAACTTCCCCGGCAAGGAAATATACTTATTACCCCAAGTATGAAGTTTACCCAACAACCTTTGAAGAAGAAATCAGAAATCATCTACCCCAAGTCTCCTAAATGCAATCTTCACTCCCAAATAATTCATCTCCTTAACCACTCTTAAACCCTCAACCAGGATATCACTCTTCTCTACTTCTTCTTCATGAATTTCCCAAAGAGAACTACAAATTTATGAAAATTTATATTTTGCCCCGTCCAACTACAATATTCTAATAAGATGCTCTTGACCTCCTTCACCATTTTAAGAGAAGCATCAGAAAGATCACAATATCATCTGCATAAATCAAATATGAAATCCTTGGAATATTTGAATGAATTCTAATTCCAATTTCACCCCCTCTATAAGCCAACACATTAGAAAGCAATTGAGACAAAGAATAAAAAGAAATGGGGATAAGGGGCAACCTTGCCGAAATCCACATTGAGCCTTGATCCAATTTGAATAAGTCTCATTAACCACTATAGAAAATGTAGGAAATTCCACACATTCCATAATCAAATTAGAAAATTTAATGAGAAAACCAAAATAATGAAGAACTTGTTTTAAAGTTGACCACCCAATACTATCATAAGCCTGCTCCATATCAATCTTGAAAGAAACCAACCCTTATGTTGATTTAGAAAATCTGAATTTGTGGAAGATTTCTTGGGCTAACAACAAATGCTCTGACATAGAACGACCTTTCAAAAAAGTTGCTTGTTCTTCAGAAATCAGTTTTGGAACCACCTTTAACATCCTGTTCAAAAGAACTTTTGCCACAATCTTGTAAATAGACTTACATAAACTTATAGGCCTGAAGTTGGAGGGGTCTAAAGGATTTTCCACCTTTGGAATTATCATAACTATCTTTCCACTTTGCATCCATAAATTCAGATGAGAAGAATTGATAAATGGCATTCCACACATCATACTTAATAATATTCCAATAAATCTTAATGAAAGAATAAGAAATTCCATCATTACCTAGAAATTTAAATCCACCAAGCTGGTTCACCACTCCCATAACTTCCTCCTGGGAGATTTTCGCCTCTAGATAGCCTCTATCTTCTTCGTTTAGTATACTTAAGGGTGGCTAGCTATTCAATGAGCAATCCCTATGCCACCATTTGTTGCTAAAATAATCAAGAAAGACATCTTCAATTTGCTTTGGATCTTCCACCATATTTCCAAAACCATCTTTAATCTTATAGACCCAATTGGAATTCCTTCTTGCACTTGCAAAAGAATGGAAAATTTTGGAATTGAGATCACCTTCCGCTAGCCATTTCACCTTTGAATGTTGTCTCCACCAAGTGTTTAATCTTGCTAAGGTACAATTGAGTTCCTCCACCTTTGATCTAAGAATCATCATCTTCTCCACCAAAAGGCTACCTTCAGTAGCTTCCTCCAATTGCAGTTTCATGATTTCCTTCTTAAGATGATCTTTCGAAAGGCTGCCAACAGCTTTCCTAGACCAAGCTTTGGCCACAATAGCATGTGAAGCATGGTATGAAGCACAATAATGTTCAAATCTGGTAATCATCCTCACCTTGAAATTATTCTTCAACAAATTAACCAAAATGGGGCAATGGTCAGAAGCCACCCTTGCAAGATGTCTCACCACCACCCATTGAGAAAATTCAATTGCCTTTGAGTTCAGAAAACATATGTCTAATCTCTCCAAGATCCAAGCATCGTCCACCTTATTGTTGCACCAAGTGAACCTTGGCCCAATAAGGCCAACATCATGATAATCATTATTAATGAGAAAATATTTCATTTCCTTTGGACCTTGGGAAAAACAAAATTTTCTTCCTCCCCTTTTATCTCCCTTCTCCAGCAAATAATTGAAGTCCCCACCCACCACTGAAGGTAAATCCTTGGAAGAATACTGTTCAACTTTCCTCCACAATTCCATTTTTTTAATAACATCACTACTCCCATACACAGTAGAGATACACCAAACACCCTTGTTATGAACATCAAGATTCCTAATTATACCTTGAGAAAAAAAAAACTCCAATGCATTAAAAGAAGACACCTTAGAATTCCATAAAACAAGAATTCCCCCTGATAATCCTTCAGCAAGAACGTAACAAAAATCCCAATCTACTCCAATAAGTATATCAACCCCCTTCCTATCTATGGAAGAAATCTTGGTTTCCAACAACCCAACAAAAAAACATCAAACTCCTTCACAAACTCCTTAAGATATAGAGAAGCCTGATTTTTCCTAGCTAGGTACAATTCAAAAAAGTGATTGAAGCCATCTATTTAACTGAAGCGAAAATAGCCCCCATACTATCTTTCTTTACCTATTCACTCCTTCTACTTCTAGATAACTTAACAGGACCTCGTCCTTTAAGTTCTTTAGCCAGCAACCTTTTAACAGAAGAAGAGCTTCCTCCATTAGCACCACCTTCTTCCAAGCATTTTACATCAGATTCTCCAGATATTACCTTAGGAGAGTCCCCCTCTCCCAACCCCATTTTAACACATTCCCCCACTTCACCCTCTTCACATCCCATAGTTGGGATATGAACAAGCTCCTCACCAACATCCGCCAGCACACCAAATTTATTTACATTATGAGTAGGAGAAGAAGAAGCTAACTTACAAACAGTGACCACTCCAGGTCCAACCGCAACGTCTGATGCAACTAAAATTTTCATTTCAATACTAGCAGCCAATGATATTGAGCCAGGAATATGATTAATCACCTTATCAGCCTTCATCTGATCAGTACTTTCTCTTGCAGCATCCAAATCAGCCTTTTTCTCATCCACATCCAAAACAGTCTTCATAGACCCTTTCACCTTAGCAGAGCTAGCAGGAATAAAAGCCTTCCTCCGCCTCACAGCATTCTTCAAGTTACCTTTCCCATAATTGACATGAATCCATGGTCCATAAATAGAGCTCAGCTTAGTACGACCATCATTTTCACCAGCACCTCCAACATTTAACTCTACGCCATTATCCAGAGCAATTACTTCACCAATAGGAGAATATTTAGGAGCAGCGCCCTGAGACTCCACTGAACTAGAATCAACACATTTACTGCTCAAATGACCAAATCTTCCACATTTAAAATAGAAGTTGGAGATTCGTTCATACTCAATATTTTGAAAAAACCTACTAGAGCTCCCTTCAACCCAAACACCCAAAGGAAGCTATTTTCTAACTGAATGGGAATATAAACTCTAGCAAACTCTCTCCTCCCCCACTGGAACGTATTACCATCTAGCATATAAGGTTTGCCTACTTGTGAAGCAATTCTATAGATATTCACTTCATCCCAATACTGTAATGGTAAATTCGGCATCCTGATCCAAACAAGATCTGATAGGCTCTTTAATAATCCAGGAGAAAAACTCGGTGACCATTTATCAATTCTAATGATGTGGCCATTCACATACCAAGGTCCTTCAGACAGAACAACATCTACCTCCTCCAATTTATTGAAAGCACAGAGGACCCAACCCATCCCCAACATGGTTATATGGAATTTACCAAAAAGCCCATTATATATGCAATTCACCACTAATCACATGGAAAGGAATATTATCTCCAAACACCTTCACCACAATCGACCTTTATAGCTTCAAAATATTCTCCCTCTCATTATCTTCATTCATCTTCATAGCCTGGCCATCATCAATTAAGCAAGTTCCAAAATAAAGGTTATTAATCTTGATATTGGGCTTTTTATTCCAAGCATTCAACAACACATTCCCTGCAAGATCCTTAGAAATAGGCAAAGCTGTAGTATTAGTATCTTTATCCATCGAATTCAATTCGCTTGAAATACAATCACGAACTATATTGCAATCATCCCTCTGAAAAACATTCTCCTTAGTAACAACATCATTAGAAATAGAATTATTAATATGAACTTCATCAGCCTTCATATTGGCAAATTCTTGAATTGGGACTCTATATGTAATAACCTCCAAAGATGCTTTAGAACTAGGGACACAGGTCCCACCTTTATTGAATTGAATATTCCAACCCGATAAGGAAGAGCCTCCATTGTTGAAATTGCAATCCTCTCCAGTCAAGGCTCCAGGCACTTTGAAATTCTTGAAACCAACATCTATGATAACCTCCTTACCCTTCCCAATCGAAGGAACCAGCTTCTTAATCAAAACTCCTCCTCCTTCATTAATAACCAGAGGTTTGGATTTGAAAACTCTATCCTATAAATCCATTGATGGATAACCACCAAAAGAACCATTAAAAGCATCAGCTCCAGAATGAACTACAGGTTTGAAATTAGAATGAGGAACACCTTTGGCGACCCCAACAGGATGACAGAACTCTGCCATTGCAGTGGTGTAGTAATCTCTGATGGATGGTGACCCTCCGCCGCCATATCGGAGGTCAAAATTTAGGGAAATTTTTTTTTGAAAATGCACCTTCTCTCACTAGAAAACTGCACCTTCTCTCACTAACTAAAATACAATCTATTAGTTTATCTATTATTAGAGATTTTGATATTAACTTAACAATTAATTAATTATTAACTTAACAACTTATTTTAATTATTTAAAAAGAAATTTAAATAAAAATTTAAAGTTAATAAGTAATTAAAATATATTATTAAATTAATAATTAATTAAACTAAGTTATTAAATTAATAATTAATGAAAATATATTATTAAATTAATAATTAATTAAAATAAGCCATAAAATTATTAATAATTAAATTATGAATATATAATTTTTAGAAATTATTAACATTCACCAAAAATCTTGTGGGCTCCGAAAATTCGGCCCCATCCTTCACCCGCTTTTATGCTTTCTTTGGGGAAATTTTAACGGAATTAGTTCCGGGGTAAATTTTGGAAGGCATTGGTTTGTAAATAAGACACTACCCAGAGATTTCACCCTTATTTTGTGAGGACTTTATGATCTGAGTTCTGGTTTCCTATAGGCGCAAGCCGCTATAGTTAATTACCCCTCCCAGTAATGAGAGAGAACTTTCGATTAAGGCTAGTCATCGATCAGATACATAGAGATACGTATCTGGCATATAGTAGTAGCGTGGGTATAGATGTGTTTCAAGGTTGATATTTAAAATTAGAAATTTCACCATCTTGCACTTAAAGCGGATGGTGGGGGAATGGATGATAGACCCGATCAAGATCCCATGGTTCCTTCATCCCGGGCCATCGTGTTCCCTGGTCTACTTAGTCAGAGGAGGAAGTCAACCCAACCTGATAGAAGGATCATTATCAGCAGCCATGGGTTGCTTCGTCCAAGGGTACCTTGTAGACCTAGGGTGGATGTTTGTCTAAGGGGATAAATTCCAATCCACCTTAGCTAACAGAGGGCTTTGTGCCCTATCAATCATATCCTATTGATTCATATCTCAAGAATTTAATGCCATTGGGGAGCATACGGGCTCTAGCCATAATCATAATATAATGGTGCCATTTGGCGGCGACCACCTGGTTTAGAGGTCCCCGAGTCATAACCGTTTATCCTGCAGTGTCATTTGGCGATGAAACTACCGGTTAGAGGACTCGTACCACATCCTTGCTGGCAAGAGATTGATTGAGAATGGATCCTAGTGATATTTTTGACCAGGCATCAGCTTTATGTGAGCTAAAGTAAATTTTAATTTGTCCACCTTAGCAAACTGTTGCAAAGGGTGGATGTGTTTTGCTTTGAGTGTTTTGATGGTTAGATTTCAATTTTAAATATTTTTCGATTTTGGGGTTTTGGGTTTTGAAGTTTATGGGAGCTTGGGATGGCATTTTGAAATGATCTGTGTGAACCCCTCTGGTTGAGATTCGCATTCAACATGGCCATCATCGGGGAATATGGGGTTTACAATCGTATTCACGGATTAAACTTTGTCAACTTTATTTACCTGCTAATAGAGGATCGGGTTTCGTAGGCTTTATGCCCTTGTTAGTGAATTCTCTTGATTATAGGCCTTCGAGGCCTAATATGAACGTATAAAACAAATATCTCAGTCGACCCCACGGCTGTATATTCATTTAATAGTTCGAGCCATGTCGACTCCTATCTACCTGAATAGAAGGATCGGGCTCAAACTTGAATTCACTTATTGACCCACGCAGCATCCCTAGACGTCACGTGTGTACCAATAACATGCTCGCCGGGGCCCATACGGGTTATGATTATATTTCCCCCTTTTGTGCTCCTATGTGTATACAAATTAAGGTGCACATGTGTGAGGGTACTTTTTAGAATATTTGTAAACGCCATTTGTCTGCTTGTACTGATGTTGCAGATCCGGTGGCGTTGTGTAACAGCTCGTGGACTGAAGTTGCTTGCTATTTCGTACAGGCAGACTGTTGTGTACTACTTGCATGATTTACGCAAGTAGATTGTAGTGCACTAACGAATCTCTTACTTTGGGTTATAGATTCTTGCTTCTGTTGTATTTTCTTACATTCTGCTTATGGATAATATTTAGTGTGTATGTCAGGTTTTCTATAAGGGATCATAAACACTTGCACTTGTTGCACATCATCCGATGTTTGCTTGCAGATTGGTGTTGATTGTAAGAAGCTTGTTGTAAGAGTTTAACACATTCGCTATGTGTTGTTTCCTTATTTATAGATGTTTGGTGAATTCTCTTGCAAGTTGATTTGCACTGACAACAGATAAACCATGCTCACTGTATTCTTTCCAAGCACATTTTGTTTGTGGAATACTATCTTCTCTGCATATCAGTCATTGCATCCACTAATAATTCTCTTCATTGAAGCTTTCGATCTTCAATATATAAACTCATTGATTGATTGGTAGGAAACATTGTAAATGTCGTGTTGATTTCCCCATATCTCTCTTACTTTGCTTGTGGTACGTATGAGGGGTCTTCTATAGTGATTCGTAGGAGCATGTTCATATGTTAGCATTGAGTGTAAATCTTTTGGCGTTGCCCATAAGCATTTGCATCTGCCATTATTCCCCTACATTTTCTCGGGGCAGGATCTAATATGTGCAGCGAATTTTACTATAACAACTCGTGGATGTTTGTATTTGATGCGTACCATCCTCTTTTACTTCAAAGGGATTGGCCTCTTCATTAACTATTGGTCTTTTGTATTTCTTGTATCTTGATGCTAAATACATATCTGTATTTACAAGGAACCTGCCACCCTTGTGATTTATCAATCATCATTGATTACAATTAGATAACATCGGTCATGTGTGAGCCATATTGATTTCACACTCTTCAAATACATCCTGGTTGGTAGTTCATTGCATGACTCTTGGATTCACTTGTATGTTGGTAAAAGATTTCATTGTTTGCAGAGGTTACTATGTATTCTTCCACGAGTGGATTGACACTAATTGTAGGAGTGTCACAATATTCATCGTATATTACAATGAACCTTTTGGCAAAAGATCACATTGTTTGTGAAGATTGTTGTGTCTTTTGCAAATGTCACATGCATTGGCTAACGAATCGTTGGGTCCTTTATTGCCTTTGAACATAGCTTGGTTCTTGTGTGGTGGCTCTCCTTATTGATATTGGAATGTTGATTGGCATGATGCTCGTCTGACATTTTAGTGACATTCCTTGCTTTTGATTATAGACATATCATTGCATTCTCCATTCAAGCTTTGCTTGCATGATTAATGTTGTTGCTTTGCAAAATTGCAAGTTTTTATTTTGGACATTTAAATCATGTTACATGCCATTCATTTGATGTTCAAATTGTAATTCAATTCTTTATCATTTGTTCAAAGTGCAAGCTCAAATCATTAGAGTTCAGCTCTAGTCCAGAGCATGAGTTCAAGTTCTTGTTTAATGTCAAAATACAAGTCCAAGTCCCCTGTAGCCTTGCAAGTTCAATTGCTTGCTTGATGTTGTATAGTTCGAGTTCAATGTCCACAAGTGCTAGTCCAAAATTGAGTCCAAATTCTGATTCCATTCAATCATCATTTGATTAAATTTTGTTTTAAGTTTGATTTGAGTTTGATCTTATGCTTGAATTATATCTAAATCAGGTTTCAAGATTTTTGTCCAAGTTCCTTGAATTTGCTCTGAATTTTGGCAGCCTCCTGGCGTCTCCCCTATTTAGGGGAAAAACTAAGAGGGTGTCTTCCCCTCCACGCTACATGAGCGCTTCAGGTAGATGTCCATAGACAACACGGCGGCATTTCTTTCTTTTATCCCCGCCTGCTACATGAGCGTTTAGAGGTCTCGGGCGGGCACCTGCTACAAAGAATACAGAGATTTCCCTACATGTGGGTACTTAATTTTTGTCCCCCTCATGCTACATGAGCGGTCCAGAGATTACCCATCTCGTCGCGGACGCCGCACCAGTTTTTCGCCCTACTACGCTACGTGAGCGCGTAGGGGGTTTGCCGGTTCGTCACAAGCATCAAGGGCGGAGTTTAAGGTGATTGCCCGCCTCGTCGTAGGCGTCGCGCTAGCTTCCCTCCCTACTACGCTACGTGAGCGCGTAGGGGGTTTGCCAGCTCGCCGCTAACGACGAGAGTGGGTTCTCGGAGTTTTAGGGTTGAGGGGTTATACCTTGACGGTGCCGGCGGGGTGGACAACAAAATGCACAAAATCATTTTTTCTTTAAATCCCCTCTTCTTCTTCTTTTTTTAGTCATCTCTCTCTTTTTTTTTTTATATTTTTTCTCTTTTCTTTTTCTTTTCTTTCTTTTCTTTTCTTGTTTTTCTTTTTCTTTCTTTTCTTTCTTCTTTCCTCTTTTTTTTTTTTGACTAATAATAATGATAGAATGATGATAAAATAAAAAAGGGCATAACTATTATAATTGATAATAATTATAATTATCAATAATTATGAAAACATAATTACTATAATTAGTAATAATTATAATTAACAAAAATTATGATAACACAATTATTATAATTAATAGTAATTATAATTATCAATAATCATAATAAAATAATTATTATAAGTATTAATAATTATGATAATATGAGCATTATACATAACAGTAATAGTATTAGTATTAACAAATGATAATAGCTAATAATAATGCAATAAACAAAACCTTAATATACCTTATCCTGTGAAGGAGATTGGGCTTCAGGCTCTGTTTAAGAGTTGCAGCTTTGAGGCTTGCGGCTTAGGGAATCAAATGGGGAGGGAGAAGAGGCCGGTTGAGGGAGCTCCCGTGCTGAGGTCTACGGGTTGCGATCGAGTGGATCTGATCGGCTGGAGGTTCCGGTGGATGCTTCAGGTAGGATATCTCTCTCTCTCTCTCTCTCTCTCTCTCTCTCTCTCTCTCTCTCTCTATGGAGCAAAAGATTGGGCAAGAGCTGAGGAGGTTTCAGCTGGGATAGGGTTCGGGCAGGATGGGAGGAGTCGAGATAAGCGGTCGACAAGGGAGCTGGGGTCAGTGGCTTGTAGGTCAGAGGGAGAGATGGTTAGGGTAGGAGGTTCGGCTAGGTAGGTCGATCACAAAGCTTGCCTACAGATGAAGGTGGAGTCAACTTCAGGCGAAGGAGTTGAGGAGGAGATCAAGATTTTTGAGCGTGAGGAGGAGGAGTCGTGTGTAGAGAACCGAAGAAGCCCCATTCGGCCTCCTTATATTGATGTAAATGAGAGGGATATCGAGGCATGCGCGAATAGACGTGTTCGGCGTCGTTTCTGTAGAGATATGGGCTGTAGCAAGCGGCAAGATTCCTGTAGGATTTGTGTATGGGTAGCGGCAGAGGTATGTTGTATATTATATTTCATTTATAATTTTTTTTTATTTCACAAAGGTCAACAAATGCCCCCCAATAAATATGGTTCACGTCTAGAGCGAATTACATTTGTTGTGAGCTAAATAAATTTATGGATCTTCAAAAAAATTTTCTGGATGTCACACAAAGGGTTCTCGTTTAGTGGATCTCCAAAGATTTACTTGGATGTCACACTAAGATTTTCGTTCTGCAGATCTTCAAGAGTTTATCTCTATGCCTTTGTAGATCTTTAGATGCACTTGTAATCACCCATGTATTTGACATGTTGACTTCTTTCAAGTAGAGACCCAAAAGATACTGATAGAGTACTTCATACTCATATCCTTAGAGTGTTACTTCGTAGATTGACGATAGTAGGTAGTATTGCCCCCTCCTGCTCTTCTTTTGTCACCATTGTCACCTTAGTTTCAACATTTTTCCAAATGCTTGACATCTTTGTTTACTGCAGTCACATATGAATGTGATATTCCTGTTGTATAATTACTGGAGTTATTTAGAATTCGTCTTTATAAATTTATCAACTGGTGGGACTTTGCTGTCTCTTGTACTGATTGTATTTTTCTCAGATTATACATTTTATTGATGGCATACTTAGTTTACGGAGGATCTTTCATTCTTCCCTCCTTTAACTACATTTTGGCAAGAATTTTAAATATTTATTTGGGGATCTCGGCACGTAGCGTGATGTTGACCCAAATAAATAATTAAAATGCCCCTAGTCTTTAGAAACACTTGTAGATATCATTCAGAATATTTTCTTTTCGTAGCTTTAACTTGAGTCTTGAGATTTTGGTTCCTTTTATCCCATGCTTTGTGCTGCGGACACTGATAGAGAATTACCTGATTTGTCTTTACTGACTTATCAGGTGATTTTTATACCTTGTGCCCTGTGCTTTTTGCTTTGGTGGGCTTGATGAAGGAGTAGATGTCGATGATCTAAAACCCTTTAGGTTTATATCAGATCAATGGCGAAAAGTCATCGGTCCAAAGCTTTGTACATAACAGACTTGTTGATGACAGAATCCTCTTAGTTCATCCTCAAGCCTTTCATGAACTTTGGGATAATTTCTTCGGTCCTTTACTTTGTGCTTTGGTGGACTTGTTGAAGAAAAGTTCCTTTGTTCCTAGTTTTGTGCTTTATGGATTTGTTTAAGGATTTGCAGGTTTTGGATTCAGTTGATAGTATCTAGCATGAGTAGTATCTTGATCCTTAACCACTTGAGGAGACTTTAATCTAAGTCACTTGAGTTCATCAGATCGGGAGAGCTGGGACTTGACAGCTCTTTATCCTCTGGTTGTTGAGATGGGGATTCATCTATTACGGCCTTTCTTATGGTGAGTTAAGTAGATGAAGCTGCCAGCAATCTGGCCATATTTGGGCTTGTTGGATCTGACCTTTTGCAACCATTCAGGTTTCAGACTTGAGCTATGGGAAATATGCTTCCCAATGCTGATTTTGCTGAAGTTGGTAGATTTTGGGTTCTCCTTTGTGGTTGAAGATCTTGAGCCTACAAATATTTGGTAGTTCCTCGAGATTTCTCCTCCCCAATGGAACCTTGATTCTCCGATCAATTAGGAGAATTTGGTAGATTACGATCACTTGAACTTATCGAGTCAAATTTGCCTTCATACTTCATAAGTCACTACTGACAGGTTGACGAAGTGGGGGTTCCGCTACTATGGCTTTCTTATGGCTTGTTGAGTAGACGGAGCTGCCAGCGATCCGGCCATATTTGGGCTTGTTGGATCCAACCTTTTACACCCACTCGAATCTTAAACTTTAGGCTGTTGAAAAACTTCAAGCTGTTTCGGCTCAATTTGTTGTAGTATACAATCACAAAAGTCTTTTTTCTAACTTTTGAATCTTGGTACGTTGGAGAAGGTGGTGTCTCGATCTTTTGGAGGATCACCTTCATTTACTTTGAAAAAGCATTCATTGTATTCTTCATCATAAAAGAATGTCCGCGTTGATAATTTTAAATATTTATTCGGGGATTTCAGCATACAGTGCGATGTCGACGTGAATAAATATTTAAAATGCCCCTTGTCTGGCAGGGATATTTTAAAATAGAATAAAGTTTGAAATTTTAAGATTTTAAATATTTATTCGGGGATCTCGGCATGCAGCGCGATGTCGACCAGAATAAATATTTAAAATGCCCCCTGTCTCGTAGGGACATTTCAAATTTTAATAAATTTAGAATTTCATGATTTTAAATATTTATTTAGGGATCTCAGCGTGTAGCACGATGTCAACCAAAATGAATATTTAAAATGCCCCTATCCTGCTGGAAGATTTTGAAATGCATTCTTGCAACACAAGAGAATTTCAAAATATAAGATGTATATGCTCATAAACATGTACAAAGAGAATAGCACATTAAGCATAATATTTCTTCAGACAATTTTATGCATGATACTTCTTCAGATGTCGACTGTTGATTGGCGGCATGGGCCTTTGGCCGTGCAGATCGATAAGCTGGTAGGCTCCTCCTTGATACACCTTCTCAATGACGAATGGGCCTTCCCAATTGGATATGAACTAGCCACCAATTTTTTGATGAGGGATGATTGATCTTCTCAGCACCAGGACCAATTCCCCTTCTTGAAATGATCAGGGATGCACCATCCGATCAAATGATTTTGCCATTCTTCATCGATAGATTTTTAGGTTTTGTTGAGCTTGCAACCTAACTTCATCGGGTGCATCGAGCTCTTCTATTCTTAGGTGAGCATTCTGCTCTTGAGAAAGCTCATTCTGGATAGCGACCCGAAGAGATGGTAGTTCAACTTCTAATGGAAATACTGCTTCAGCCCCGAACACTAGTGAGTAAGGAGTGATTTTGATTGGTGTTTTGTAAGTAGTACGATATGCCCATAGTGCTTCTGCCATCTTCGTATGCCACTCTCTTTTATTCTTGGTGAGGATCTTCTTCAACAACTTCACTAGCATCTTGTTGAAGGCTTCAGCCAGACCATTTGCTCTTGGATTGTATATTGACGAATACTGCCAGTCGATCTTATGTCCGTCAACAAACTTATAGATTTTTATACTTTTAAATGCTGTGCCATTATCCGAGATCACGTGGCATGGTACACCAAATTTGTAGAAGACATTGTGGGTAAAGAAGTTGATCACATGATCGGACGTGACCTCTCTGAATGGTGCCACTTCTGCCCATTTTGAAAAATATTCTATTGCTGCCAGAATAAAGCGGTGTCCGATCGATGACGGTGGATCTATCGGTCTGATTATATCAGTGCCCCAACATTCGAACGGCCAGGACGCTATCGTTGGGTGTAGAGGATTTGGTGGTTGATGAATAACATCGCCATGAATCTGACACTCGTGGTACCTCTTAGCATGGTTGATACAATCTCTCACCATCGTAGGCCAGTAATAACCCATTCTTTTAATTTTAACAGCCATCTTGGGACCTGACGGGTGTGCTCCGTAGAGTCCTTCATGAACTTCTGCTACCACTTTATCAGCTTTATTGGTCCCTAGGCATCGTAGCCACATCTGGTCAAAAGCCCACCGATATTACGTATCATTGACAAATGCGTATCGCAATGCTCTTTTTCTAATTTATGCAGCCAGAGATTTATCTGTTGGGAGTTTTCTTTCTTTGAAGTAGTCAACGAATGGTTGCCTCCAATCGTCTTTGACTTCAACATCTGAGCAATCCAACCACGACTCTGAGAATCTACCAGTTCTTCGTCTCTTTACTACCTGACGTTCCCCTGGTTGATTTTTAGTAGTGATTTGTTGGGGAGGTTGAGGATCAACTGGGGTTGCATCCTGCTGGCTTGAACCTGGTATTCCCTCTGCCTGCAGGAATTGTAAGATTGCTGGCTCTAAGACCCGACGATTTTCGACTGTAATGAATATAGGGGGCCTTTTGTCTTCATTTGCAAGCTCCTTGGCAAGTTTGGCTAGACAATCTACTTTTGCATTCTGTACTCGAGGAACTTGATTTATCTTGACATTCGGTATTTATTTTAGAAGCTCGAAAGCTCGTCGGTGGTAGTGGGCCAATTTGAGTTTGCAAATCTTGTAAATGCCCAGGACTTTATTTATCACAACTTGAGAATCACAAAAAATTTGGAGATCTGTAATTTGGACACCAATCACGATCTCCACTCCCGCTATTAGAGCTTCATATTCGACTTCATTGTTGGTCCGAGGTTCAGTTAAACTGAATGAGAATCTCATGATACCTCCCTCGGGTTCTATAAAGACAAGACCGATGCAAGCTTGGGCCTTTGCAAGATTTGGAGGTCTGAGAGATTTGATAGACGATGCCCCATAAGAGTACAACTCCCAGAATGGTAGCTTTTCTTCTTCATCAATCTGCATGATTTGTTCATCGGGCAAATCATCATTGAGCGGAGAGTCAGCTGGGATTGAATGTGCGGCAAGAAATCTGCCAAAGCTTGCCCCTTTACTGCCTTTTGTGGCATGTATACTATATCAAATTACAGTAATATCACTGCCCACCTTGCTAAATGACCTGTCAATGCTGGTCTTGTCATCAAGAACTTCAGCGGATCGATCTTTGATATCAAGGTGATTTTGTGGGAGAGTATATAGTGGCGGAGTTTCTGGACTGCAAAGATCAACGCCAAGCAATGTTTCTCGATTGAAGAATATTGCACTTCTGCTCCGATTAATCTCCAACTGATATAGTAGAGTGCATTTTCTTTTCCTTCCTCATTGTGCTGAGCCAGTAATACTCCGAGGGACTCTTCTAGTGCTGCCATATACAATATAAGAGGCTTCCCTGTAATTGGCGCTGCGAGAATGGGTGAATTTAACAGATATCTTATGATGCTGTCAAACACTTCCTGACATTCTGCATCCCATTTGAAGCGGACATCCTTCTTTATCAGCTTTGAAAATGGTTAGCACCTACCCGATAGATTCGATATAAATCGTCGAATGAAAGCCAATTGCCCTTACAAAGAGTGGAGTTGATGAAGGCTTCTTGGCAGTGGCATCTCTATAATCGCATTGATTTTATTGGGATCGACTTCTATGCCTCGGTGACGAACGACATACCCGAGAAATTTGCCTGAGGAGACTCTGAATGAATATTTGAGAGGATTCATCTTCAGATCAAACTTCCTGTTTCTTTCAAATACAATCCTCAGGTCGTTTAAATGATCTTTCTGGTCCATACTCTTAACGACCAAGTCGTCTACATAGCACTCGACCTTCTGATGTATTAGTTCATCAAAGATATGGGTCATCGCCCGTTGGTATGTGGCACCGGCATTCTTTAGGCCAAAGGGCATGACTATGTAACAGAAAATACTGATGGGCATTCTAAATGATGTATATTTTTCATCTTCGGGGGCCATCTTGATCTGATTGTATCCTAACGATCCATCCATAAATGAGAACATGTCATAGTTTGACGTGTTGTCAACCAGGAGTTCGGATATAGGCAGTGGAAAATCATCTTTTGGACACACCTTATTGAGGTCCCGGAAGTCAATACAGAGACATATCTGACCGTTCTTCTTCTTGACAGGGATAATATTGGCAATCCAATCAACATATTTTCTTCTCGGATGAAGCTCACCTCTATGAGTTTCTTTGTTTCTACAATTACCTGTTGTTCAATCTCCAATCTCATTCTCCTTGGAGCTTGTTTGACTGGTGTTGTATCTGGTTTGATGGCCAATTTGTGAACTGCTACATCAGGGGATAAGCCAGGCATTTTTGCATATATCCAGGCAAAGCATTCCATAAATTCACAGAGAAGTTCTTTAATTTCTTCCACTTGGTCTTCTGGCAAAAGGAAACTAATGAAGGTTGGGCGAGGGTCATCCTCGGTTCCCAAGTTGACTTTTTTTAGTTCATCCAAAGTGGTTGCTTGTCCACCGTCTTCAAGCTCTTCAAGTGCAGGCTTGACCTCTACAGGTTGATCATCGTAATCATCAGCTTCATAGACTTCTTCATCTGAACCGTCATTGGATTCAACTTCCCTGCAAGTGATGGCTCGACAAGTCTCCTTCCGGATGTATTTTTGCCTGATGAATCTAATACCTTTATATACATTCATATCCTTCAGCCATATTGGATGCAGATTCCTTCCATACTAGAGACTTAGGCACATACGAAGTTGTCGTTTGGAGGTGGGAATATTGATCTGCTTTCGCAATATTCTTTGAATACCTTTGGTATTAAACCTAGGTAGCCTCGTGGGTAGTAATTCTTCAAAATCCATGAAGACATGACCCAAATCACGATTCACTTCTTCAAGCTTTCCTACGGAATAGAATATATTCCCTAACTCAATCCCCTTTTTGATCGAAGGTAGATAAAGGGTCACAAGTTCTTCAACCTTATGCATATCTCATGGAATTATTTCTTTGAAATACTGTAGGAGAACGCGAGTGACTACGAGCACGCTGTCTGAGATTGACAGGCTATCTATTCTTCTAGAGAATACATCTTGCACCGTGTTCATGTAGATAGAGTCGTAGTCATAATCATCATTTGAATATGCGACCTCCCTACTCAATTCATCCATCGAATGGCATACCCTCTGGGATTTTGCAGAGGTGACCTCATCTTCATCTATGTCACTCCCAAGGTGAGGTACATGTTTTCTTTCTTTAGGAGTGGAAGTGGTAACTTCTTTGGGAAGAGTCGGTGCTGCCTTCTTTCTCCCCACTTACCTTTTCTCACCTTTCTGTTCAGGTCACTTTGCACTCTCTGGGTTTGATGCTTGAGCCTTTAGAGAGCTTGACGGCCTCTGCTTTTTTGGCATGAAATACTGCGCATCTTCATAGACTGTCGCTTCATGGACTACAAAGGGTTGGATGTCACCAGAGATCCTGAATTCCACTCCATCCCTGAGATACTTCATGCACTGGTGTAGTGTTGACAGGACAACGCCATATTCATGCAGCCAGGGGCGACCTAGTAGCGTCTTAAATGAAGTGTCTGTGTCAATTGTATGGAACTTGGCTTCTGTGTGAAATTCTCCAAATACAAGAGGGAGCATAAACGATCCAAGGGTTTTCTATCCTTTCTAGTTAAAACCATGCACCATGAGCATATTTGGCCTGAGGTGCTCCACGTTGAGGCACAACGACCTTAGTGCTTTTAAGCTCATAAGGTTGATGGAGGACCCAGGGTCGATCAGAATTCGACTGATTACCAAATCGTCACTCTCTGCGGTAATATACAGAGGTCAGTTGTGGTCTGCAGTCCCGAGCATCATATCATCCTCGGTGAAAGTGATGAACGGTTCCTTACGAGCTTGCTGGACCTCAGTCAGGTTGCGTTCAGTGAAATACGCCTCGTATCTTTCGGGGTCCTTGAGAGCCTGAATCAAAGTCTCACGAAGCTCCTTAGACATCACCAGAGCGTTGTATATGCTGAGCGGGGCAGGGATCTTCCTCAGATGAGATAAGATATTATAATCTATCCCTTTGACTGGAGTATCTTTCTTCTTAGGATTTTCAGGGATAATATCCTCATTGATAACTATCTCTTTTCCCTTATCTTTATTGAAGATCCCCTTTTTTGGAGGAGATGGAAGTATTTTGCTGCTTCTCAACTGTACCTGAGCAATCTCCTCTTATTCAGACTGGCTTGACGGTGCATTTTCTTCCGAGTCGGCCATTATCGCATCTAGGGATTCATCTATTGATTCAGAGTCACCTCCCAGATTTACATGTCCCATCTGCGACACTATGTCAGGGCCTGATTCATCTGTCTTTGGAAAATACAGATCCTCCTCTGAACTGTAGTCCATTGGTGACACCATCATACAGGATTCAGAGGGTACTTCTTCAGTACATTCTTCTTTTGTCAGCGTATTTGGAGCCACTGAGATGACCCGACATACCTCCTCTGGAAGAGAGTCTTCTTCTTCTTTTTTGGCTTCATCTATTTTAAGCCCTGACACAAAGTCAGTGAGCTTAATAGGTCGCCTCATAGTCTGGTAATATTCATCCAAACTGTCGATGGCCCTTTGAGTTGCAGTCTTTTTCTCCTTGGGCTTCATCAACTTTGTCTTTTTTTTGGACTTTGCCTTCCCAGATTTCAAAATTCCAGCTTGGTTGGGAAACGTTTAGAAGCAGATGCTTGTGCCACAGGCAGTGCCTTCAGATTTAATACTGGCTCCATAGGAGATTTCTATTTTACACTCGGAACTCCATCAAGCTGTTTCAACATTTTCACAATTTTTTTGGAGACTGCAGTCTCCCACTGCTCTTCTTGAGCTGGCTTCTTTTTCATTTTTTCTTTCTTCAACCGGGGGTATGGAGGAAGTCGTAACTACTCGAGTTGATTCTTTTCTAGGATAAGTCAGCACATTGTCGGATAATGTGAGCTCTCCTCTTTGATATTTTCTTTCAAGCCAATCTTTGAAGACATAATAATCTTCAATTGGATGACTCATTACCCGATGGTATGGGCAGTAGTTTGGGTTGCCACTGTGCTTCCACTCCTCGGGCCTCTTACATTCTGGCAGTTCTAAGCCTGCTTTCAATGCCTGTCAAAATAATTTGACGACGCTCTTCCTTTTAAATGAATATTCTTTGTTCATTTTATCTTTGAGGGAGGGGAACGTTCGATCGCCAGTTCCCATCATTTGCCACTGACGTTCTCCACCACCCTGATAAGTTTGTGGTTTGTCATTACCCCCGAGTATCAACTTCGGCTGGGGGTTAGGGTTGTAGGCCTATTTTAGCTTTTCTTGATATTGCATCGGCTGTTTACCTTTGTCTACATTATACGCCACCTGTTTCTCCTTATCAGCTCTGGAGAAAAATATGGAGTCAGCCTCGCCTCTTCTAGCACCTGAGGATTTAGTCTTCTTAGGCTTATCAGAATAGTTTTCTGATTTTGATAAGTTCAATTTCTCAAACTTGGCCACTCTATCCAGTAAATCCTGAAATGTGGTGATAGTAGCCATACACAGGAATGGTTGCATTTTATCATCAATGTTTCCCATTAACAACTGTACGGCATGCTCTTCTTTAAGCTGCTGCTCACATTTCATGCTCAAGTTACGCTAGTGAGTGATATATTTGGTCACTGATTCTTCCTTTTTTTCTCTTATTCAGAGCAAGGTCAGCGATTATTATTTTCTCGGTCGCACTAGTGAACCTCTTCACGAACATAGCTTCGTCTTTACAGAGTCGTTTGGTAGTTCAACGTACCATTCAAAAGCAGCTGCCGTCAAACTGCTAATAAATTGTCGGAAGAGTAGAGCATCTTTTCCTCCAGTGTTCTCGCAGGTGGCTTGGAACTGCGCCAGGTGCTTTCTAGGATTTTTATTACCATCAAAAGTGTTAAACTTTGGCACAGAATTTCCCTTTGGGTATGGCACCTCATCATATTCAGCAGGGTACGGGAGACCCTTTCCTACCAATTTTTCTTCCTGATCAATAACTATAATAGCCTTGATCTTCTCAGTGATAATCCCTTCAAGCTGCGCAGCAGTCATAGGCTCGGAGGTACTTGCAATATTCTACGGAGTGGGCTGGCGGGTAATGTTATTAACTTTATTGCCACCTTCAGGAGCTCCATGTACTCTTGATACCTACAGCGCTTGGAAGTTTGGAGGATCAGGGGGAGGATTGGGCATAGGACCGACTATAGTATTTCTCTACATCATCTGCATCATCATTGTCATTTGAGTCATCATCTTCGTTATCTTTTTATTCAACTGAGAGATTTCTCTGTCTTTGGCTCTCATTTGCCATCTCATCTGTTTACATATCAGCGAGTGTGATGTTTTCGGCATCAGGGGGATTTCCTTCTGCTTCCTCAACTTCATCCTCTCCTTGGGAATGACCACCTCCGCCAGTGATGGACCCAGCTTCATAATGACGTCTATACACTTGCCTAACTAGTGGTTGATAATGATTATCACCTTCACCGTCATCGTAGTCATCATCGACATTGATATGCCTCACCATATAGACCACTTCCATGTCTAAGGTATTATTTACATCTTCTAAATTTTCTTCAATATATTCTTATATATTTTCTTCTTCAATATCTTCTATATATTTTTCCTCCATATCACCTCCTTCCTCTTCTAGTACTCGGATCTCCGAGCGGCGGTGCCACTGGGTCTCCGGTTCTTAGCTTGGTAGGAAGATCTCTTCGATCTGCGGGTTGCAATCGAAGTTGGATTCATTCTTAGGAGGGGTCAGAGAATGACGGGATCCCCTGGAGGATTCTCCAAGGTATCTACCATCAGGAGGAGCAACATTGTGGGCCTTCTTTTGGACCCACCTTTGATGTTGTTTACTGACGGGGGCGGATCTACAGGAAGCTGTACCGGATGTCATGCCTGGGTCAGTCCTTCTTTCATTCTTCTCTTCTCTGTGAGGACCTGGCCTCCATATTTGCTTTCCCTTCCACCGGGACCTTTCGGCGGTGGATCCCTGAACGTGCGGTTCAGGTGTCACACCCTGATACTCACCGCGTGGGATGTATCTTCTTTCTCTTCTTTCCATTGCAAGAGACAGACGTTCTCTTGGGGGAGTCCTTCTGGTCTCTACCATCAGTGGACGCTGGTATTTTCTCTTATTCAGTCCTCTCTCTTTCACAGTTTTCAGGACCCTGTAGACCCGGGCCAAGAGAGTTTTAGGTTCTTTCTTTCTTGGAGGAGCTGGGACCTCAGGCCGTTTCTCCCAAAATGAATTCTTTAGCTCTCCAGTAGAGATATTTCTCTTGACCCATCTCAGGTTTGTGAACCCATTTCGGGTTGGAATGGTTACTTCAGGCTCCTGGGCCGACAGATTTGATGGGTGGATCGGGAGTTATTGCTGAGCTCGAAGTTCAGCATTCTTCTTCCTCCTCTGCCTCCTACTGAGCCTTTCTCCAGATGAGGAGGCCTCAGCATCATTCTTTCTTGGTGTAGGTAACCCGTTCGGCAAAGATGTGGTATTCACAGTTACCACAGAAATTCTCCAACCAGTCACAACTCTTTTGGCAGTCGAAGCCTCAGGCTGTGAAAGTCTTTCAAATACGGAGGTCCTCTTGTGAGGATTTTCAGCCACAGTAGTGGACTGTGATGCTGGTAGATGCATCCAGCATGTAGCAGATTTAGTAGTTGGTCGATACACTGGCAGATGTGCATGACGGGTAGGAGCTCCGACAGGATGGAGTCTCCTTGCAGGCCTTATAGGATTCACGTCGTTCGCAGGAACGGCATCAGTCCTTGCAATGACTGCAAAGAAGTCAACTCTACCGAATTGAATGGTAGCTCCAACATTTCCAATAGTGATCACTGCGTTCACTAGTTGGATGCTAGCACCGCGTCCCAGTTGAACAGCGAATGCAGTGTTCTGTAGATCCATCTGCACAAATGAAAGGTAAGGGTTAGTAATCAAAATCTGATACATCACCCCACACTTTCAAAATACAGAGACTTACACAGAACATAAGAACAGAATAGATAACATTAGCGAGCAATTAAAATAATACAAATTTAAAAAACTCTACTAAATACGCTATCTTAATGAATGCATGATGAATGTAATGATCATTTTTAGAATATTTAATATTTAAATTCAATAAACGATCATCTTAGAGAATTCAAAATTTTACCACGCATTGATTAGCTGCTACTATAACGCTGAGACGACTAGCCAAAGATGGAAAACGAAACCATTCTCCAGCGGATTCGCCAAAAATCTGTGGGCTCCGAAAATTTGGCCTCAGCCTCCGCCTGCTTTTATGCTTTCTTTGGGGGAATTTTAACGGAATTAGTTCCGGGGTAAATTTTGGAAGGCATATGGGTTTGTAGATAAGACACTACCAAGAGATTTCACCCTCATTATGCGAGGACTTTATGATTTGAGTTCTTGTTTCCTATAGGCTCAAGGCCCTATAGTTAATTACCCCTCCCGGTAATGAGAGAGAACTTTCGATTAAGGCTAGTCATCGATCAAATATATAGATATATGTATATGGCATATAGTAGTAGTATGGGTATAGATGTGTTTGAAGGTTGATATTTAAAATTAGAAATTTCACAATCTTGCACTTAAAACGGATGGTGGGGGAATGGATGATAGACCCGATCAAGATCCCATGGTTCCGTCATCCCGGGCCATCATGGTCCCTGGTCTACTTAGTCAGAGGAGGTAGTCGACCCAACCTGACAGAAGGATCCTTGTTGGCAGCCATGGGTTGCTTCGTCAAAGGGTACCTTGTAGATTTGGGGTGGATGTTTGTCTAAGGGGATAAATTCCAATCCACCTTAGCTAACAAAGGGCTTTGTGCCTTATCGATCATATCCTATCAATTCATATCTCAAGGATATAATACCATTGGGGAGCATACGGGCTCTGGCCATAACCATAATATAATGGTGCCATTTGGCGGCGACCACCTGGTTCAGAGGGCCCTGAGTCATAACCGTTTATCCTGTAGTGCCATTTGGCGACGAAACTGCCGGTTAGAGGACTCGTACCACGTCCTTGCTGGCAGGAGATTATTTGAGAATGGATCCTAGTGATATTTTCGACCAGGCATCATTTTTATGTGAGCTAAAATAAATTTAAATTTGTCCACCTCAGCAAGCTGTTGCGGAGGGTGGATGTGTTTTGCTTTGAATGTTTTGATGGTTAGATTTCAATTTTAAATATTTTTTAGATTTTAGGGTTTTGGGTTTTGAAGTTTGTGGGAGCTTGGGATGGCATTTTGAAATGATCTGTGTGAACCCCTCCAGTTGAGATTCGTATTCAACACGGCCATCATCAGGGTATATGGGGTTTATAATCGTATTCATGGATTGAACTTTATCAACTCTGTTTACCTGCTAACAGAAGATCGGGTTTCGTAGGCTTTATGTCATTGTTAGTGAATTCTCTTGATTATAGGCCTTGAAGGCCTAATATGAACGTATAAAATAAATATCTCAATCGACCCCGCAGCTGTATATTCATTTAATAGTTTGAGCCATGTCGACTCCTATCTACCTGAATAGAAGGATCGGGCTCGAACTTGAATTCACTTATTGACCCGCGCAACATCCCTAGATGTCACGTGTGTACCAATAACACGCTCACCGGGGCCCATTCAGGTTATGATTGTATTTGGCCCTTTGTGCTTCTATGTGTATACAAATTAAGGTGCACATGTGCGGGGGTACTTTTTAGAATATTTGTAAACACCTTATGTCTGCTTGTATGGATGTTGCAGATTCGGTGGCGTTGTGCAACAGCTCATAGACTGAAGTTGTTTACTGTTTCGTACAGGCAGACTGTCATGTACTACTTGCATGATTTACGTAGGTAGATTATAGTGCACTAACGAATCTCCTACTTTGGGTTATAGATGCTTGCTTCTGTTGTATTTTCTTGCATTCTACTTATGGATAATATTTAGTGCGTATGTTAGGTTTTCTAGAAGGGATCATAGACACTTGCACTTGTTGCACATCATCCGACGTTTGCTTGCAGATTGGTGTTGATTGTAGGAAGCTTGTCGTAAGAGTTCAACACATTCGCTATGTGTTGTTTCCTTATTTATAGATGTTCAGTGAATTCTCTTACAAGTTGATTTGCACTGACAACAGATAAACCATGCTCACTGTATTCTTTCCAAGCACATTTTGTTTGTGGAATACTGTCTTCTCTGCATATCAGTCATTGCATCCATTAATAATTCTCTTCATCGAAGCTTTCGATCTTCAATATATAAACTCGTTGATTGATTGGTAGGAAACATTATAGATGCCGTGTTGATTTCCCCATATATCTCTTGCTTTGTTGTGGTATGTATGAGGGGTCTTCTATAGTGATTCATAGGAGCATGTCCGTATGTTAGCATTGAGTGTAAATCTTTTGGTGTTGCCCATAAGCATTTGCATCTGCCATTATTCCCCTACATTTGCTCGGGGCAGGATCTAATATGTGCAACGGATTTTCCTATAACAACTCATGGATGTTTGTATTTGATGTGTATCATCCTCTTTTACTTGAAAGGGACTGGCCTCTTCATTAACTATTGGTCTTTTGTATTTCTTGTATCTTGATGCTCAATACGTATCTGTATTTACAAGGAACCTGCCACCCTTGTGATTTATCAATCGTCATTGATTACAATTAGATAACATCAGTCATGTGCGAGCCATATTGATTTCACACTCTTCAAATGCATCCTGGTTGGTAGTTCATTGCATGACTCTTGGATTCACTTGTATGTTGGAAAAAGATTTCATTATTTGTAGAGATTATTATGTATTCTTCCACGAGTGGATTGACACTAATTGTAGGAGTTTCACAATATTCACCGTATATTACAATGACCCTTTTGGCAAAAGATCACATTGTTTGTGAAGATTGTTGTGTCTTTTGCAAACGTCACATGTATTGGCTAACGAATCGTTGGGTCCTTTATTGCCTTTGAACATAGCTTGGTTCTTGTGTGGTGGCTCTCCTTATTGATATTTGAATGTTGATTGGCATGATGCTCGTCTGACATTTTAGTGAGATTCCTTGCTTTTGATTATAGACATATCATTGCATTCTCCGTTCAAGCTTTGCTTGCATGATTAATGTTGTTACTTTGCAAAATTGCAAGTTTTTATTTTGGACATTTAAATCATGTTACATGCCATTCATTTGATGTTCAAATTGTAATTCAATTCTTTATCATTTGTTCAAAGTGCAAGCTCAAATCATTAGAGTTCAACTCTAGTCCAAAGCATGAGTTCAAGTTCTTGTTCAATATCAAAATACAAGTCCAAGTCCCCTATAGCCTTGCAAGTTCAATTGCTTGCTTGATGTTATACAGTTCGAGTTCAATGTCCACAAGTGCAAGTCCAAAATTGAGTCCAAATTCTAATTCCATTCAATCATCATTTGATTAAATTTTGTTTTAAGTTTGATTTGAGTTTGATCTTATGCTTGAATTATATCTAAATCAGGTTTCAAGATTTTTGTCCAAGTTCCTTGAATTTGCTCTGAATTTCGGCAGCCTCCTGGCGTCTCCCCTGTTTAGGGGAAAAACTAAGAGGGTGTCTTCCCCTCCATACTACATGAGCGCTTCAGGTAGATGTCCATAGACAACACGGCGACATTTCTTTCTTTTATCCCCGCCTGCTACATGAGTGTTTAGGGGTCTCGGGCACCTACTACAAAGAATACAGAGATTTTCCTACATGTGGGTACTTAATTTTTGTCCCCCTCACGCTACATGAGCGGTCCAGAGATTACCCATCTCGTCGCGGGCACCGCACCAGTTTTTTGCCCTACTACGCTACGTGAGCGCGTAGGGGGTTTGCCGGTTCGTCACAAGCATCGAGGGCGGGGTTTAAGGTGATTGCCCACCTCGTCGTAGGCGTCGCGCTAGCTTCCCTCCCTACTACGCTACGTGAGTGCGTAGGGGGTTTGCCAGCTCGCCGCTAACGATGAGAGTGGGTTCTCGGAGTTTTAGGTTTGATGGGTTATACCTTGACGGTGCCGGCGGGGTGGACAACAAAATGCACAAAATCATTTTTTCTTTAAATCCCCTCTTCTTCTTCTTTTTTTAGTCATCTCTCTCTTTTTTTTTTAATATTTTTTCTCTTTTCTTTTTCTTTTCTTTCTTTTCTTTTCTTCTTTTTCTTTTTCTTTCTTCTTTCCTCTTTTTTTTTGACTAATAATAATGATAGAATGATGATAAAATAAAAAAGGGCATAACTATTATAATTGATAATAATTATAATTATCAATAATTATGAAAACATAATTACTATAATTAGTAATAATTATAATTAACAAAAATTATGATAACACAATTATTATAATTAATAGTAATTATAATTATCAATAATCATAATAAAATAATTATTATAAGTATTAATAATTTTGATAATATGAGCATTATACATAACAGTAATAGTGTTAGTATTAACAAATGATATTAGCTAATAATAATGCAATAAACAAAACCTTAATATACCTTATCCTGTGATGGAGATTAGGCTTTAGGCTCTGTTTAAGAGTGGCGGCTTTGAGGCTTGCGGCTTAGGGAATCAAATGGAGAGGGAGAAGAGGCCAGTTGAGGGAGCTCCCGTGCTGAGGTCTACGGGTTGCGATCGAGTGGATCTGATCGGCTGGAGGTTCTGGTGGAAGCTTCGAGTAGGAGATCTCTCTCTCCCTATCTCTCTCTCTCTCTCTCTCTCTCTCTCTCTCTCTCTCTCTCTCTCTCTCTCTCTCTCTCTCTCTCTCTCTCTCTCTCTCTCTCTCTCTCTCTCTCTATCTATCTATCTCTATGGAGCAAAGGATCGGGCAAGAGCTGAGGAGGTTTCAGCTGGGATAGGGTTCAGTCAGGATAGGAGGAGTCGGGATAAGCGGTCGACAAGGGAGCTGGGGTCGGTTGCTTGGAGGTCAGAGGGAGAGATGGTAAGGGCAGGAGGTTCGGCTAGGTAGGCCGATCACAAAGCTTGGCCTGCAGATGAAGGTGGAGTCGACTTCAGGCAAAGGAGTTGAGGAGGAGATCAAGATTTTTGAGTGTGAGGAGGAGGAGTCGTGTGTAGAGAACCGAAGAAGCCCCATTCGGCCTCCTTATATTGACGCAAATGAGAGGGAGATCGAGGCATGCGTGAATAGATGTGTTCGGCGCCGTTTCTGTAGAGATATGGGTTGTAGCAAGCGACAAGATTCCTGCAGGATTTGCGTATGGGTAGTGGCAGAGGTATGTTGTATATTATATTTCATTTATATTTTTTTTATTTCACAAAGGTCAACAAATCTGCTAGAAAATTTGCCTAGAAATTTATCAAAAATATTTCATCGTAATCCCTCAGAAATCCACCGAAAAATAGTTCGCCAGAAACCCACCAAAAAATTTATTGGTAGTAGGTGATTTCCCTGTAGTGTAATTTGGTGATATCAATCTCTTATATTTTCTTTCTATCATGCTATTATTGAAAATGAGTTTGCTTCCATTCTATTCCATGTCCGGCTAAATTCTCTTATTTTGGATTGAGGATGTAAGTATCATATATAGTGCTAATGAATTCTCTTCTTTCTTAAATGATTAACATATATTTTTAATATTATTAAGTCTTCATTTAATATACACAGTAACCATATGTATAGTTTAAATTAGGTGTAATGTGGGGCCTCGTTGGAGGGATGCAAGCATAACCAGGTATATTGAATTAATATGCATCATACCTAAGCATATGGTATAAAATGTACTAAATTCTTAATGAGATAATATAATTGTAGGAAGTCTTTGAATATCCTTTGTTCCTCCAAGCTTAACAGAGACCTAGGAATGCATATGCTTTGAATAACATCATAATTATTGCAGGCTAGAATATACACATCGATAGAGTTAGTATTTTTTGTCTTAGTGATGTACAGATATCCAGCTCATTAACAAAAGAAAAAAGGAAACACTAGGATTTTTACGTGGAAAACCCTGAAAAAGGGAAAAACTACGGGGCCACGCCTAGTTGAAATGATTTCACTAGTACTTGAATTGATTACAAGGACTGACTTATCCTTAAAGTAGGGGCAATCATATTACAATAACCAACTGTCAGGTTGAAGTCTAGTTACAAACGAAGGTCGGATGAAAGTCCGATGTCAGTTGGCAAATGGGTAGAAATTTGACGTCAATTGACAATCAGGCAGAGCTCTGGTGTCAAGTGGCGGCCAGGTAGAAGTCCGGCGATAGTAGGCGGCCAAGTGGAAGTCTGGTGGCAGTCGATGGGAGTTCACCGGTGGTGGTGCTGGAGCTCTTGCAGCCTCAGAGCTCTCTCCAATTTCTAGCCAAAAGTCCCCCTCATGTAGAAGGTGAGGGTCTATTTATAGATTTTCATGAGTGGCACACCCCGGTAGGTTCGGAGTGCTCCATCAGATGGCCCGTATTGATTCCCTCGATCATATAGCATTTATCGAACATTTGAATGTCTTAATGATATCAGAATTTGACGATCTTGGGTTCGTTGGATTCATCTCATCGAGCCACTAGATTTAACTATAAGCATGTCACATTTGGAAACCCTTTGGTTGTCTAAATTGTAGTTTGAAGCTTCCAAAATCGCTTCGAGTCTTTGATTCAGATCCATTTGAGCTTAGATTGAGTCAAATTTGGTGTTGTTTAGTTCATATTTTTGAGACGATCAGTCTAACTATAAGTTTGCTAAAATCGGAGTTCAGATGATCCCAAATTTAATTTTGGAAGTTTCCAACTTGATTTTGTCTTAAGATTCGTGCACGATCAGAATGATTTTTGTGACGTATCAGTTACCCCCCTATTTTTGGATGTCAAATCTTGTAAAGTCCAAAAATACTTACATAAATTCAATATTTAAAATGTCCAAATCAAACTTTTGCAGGATAAAATTATATATATATATATATATATATATATATATATATATATATATATATATATATATATATATGCAAATATATACATATATGATTACTATCTTAACAAACTAGTTAGTTAATATTTGTATTAAGCTATCAATTATAACCTATATAATTATATATATAACTGATATCGTTAATTAGATAATTATATATATAATTCAAATTATTATTATTATTATTATTATTATTATTTAGAATATATATATAATTATATCAAGAGGCTTTGATCAAAGTTTAGAATTTTTTTAGTTATAACATCAGTTATTGAGAGACGTTATAATAAAATTATTATAGTTAACCTATACCTCGCATCTCCATCGAATATATTAAGGTTATATAGTTAACTTATATAACTATTAATAATAATATTTTAACATTATTAAGTTATATATAATAAAGTTATATATTAATGTTATATAAAGTTATATATTAACATTATAAAGTTATCTATAATAAAGTTATATATATAAAGTTATAAAAAGTTATATATTAACGTTATAAAGTTATATATTAATATATTAATATATTAATGTTATATAATAATGTTATATATTAATGTATAACGTTTATATAATTATAAAGCCATTTTATATAACTATTGTATAACTTAAGATTAATGGCTGAATTTATAACTATTATATAACTTAAGATTAATGATTGGATTTATAACTATTGTATAATATTTTTATTATTTAATCTCAAAAAATCTAAAAATTATTTAAAAATTCAGAAATTTTCTCTCCAAACCTCTTTTGAAAAGCTATAAATACCCCTTTAGGGGCTAAGGAGAAAATTGCTCCTTTCTCCCTTCTTTCTCCTCACTCTAATTTTTTTACAATTGAGGCATTCCACTATTTTTTGTAGGTGACTTTCCCTACACAAAATCGGTGCTCCTCTCCTTGTGTAGAAGTTAGAATTTCATGTTCTCCCTTCTTTCTTCTCTCTCTAACTTTCTTACAGTTGAGGCATTCCACTATTTTTTTAGGTGACTTTCTTTACACAAAATTAGTGCCCCTCTCCTTGTATAAAAGTTAGAATTTTTGTCATTTCGCCTTGCTTTCTTCCCCAATTTTCTTCTTACTCTAGAGGCCTTTCACTATTTTTGATAGGCGGTATCCCCTATCAAGCTTCAGTGCCCTTCTTTTTTGTAGAAGAAGTCATGATGAGAGTTTACTCTCTCAATTGTCTGCTTTTGATAGATGAAATTTAATAACTTCTTACATGTGAGGGTGATTTAAGAAGATCTAGTGATAATAGCACCTAGGAGAAGAACCATTGATTGTCAGTAGACTGGTAGAATTTTGAAAATGTTTGTGCAAAAATTTGGCGATGATTGACAATCAAGCGAAAGTCCACTAGAGATCGATGGTCAGGAGAAAGTGTGGCGACAATCAATTTTTAGGTAGAAATACGATGGCAGTCAACGACCTGGCGGAGAACTGAAGGAGATAGTTAGAGAGTGTGCTACTAATATTAGTTGAGCAAGGAACTGATGATGGCCGATATGAAGTGAAGGACCGATGATGGACATCAGACGAAGCGCTGATGATGGTGGTGGCCAAGCTGCATTTGGTTAAAGGCAGTATGCATCCATACTGACGTGTACGGACATCAGACTTCCTTGATGGAATGGGTTAAAGCAATGTACCCTATTAGTAGTCTGGCGACACTAATAGTGTTAATTGAGTTGAGGCTTGATAAAGATCAGATTGTAAGCTTCTTTCAAAAAAAAAGTTATGGGAGATGCTTATACAGATCATGCTAGTGTAACTTTAACTTCTTCTTCTTGTGAAAATGAATGTATATTTGAACCTGCTTTGGAATCTATGTAACTCTAATGACATTGTATATGAAATTGAGATTATTGTATGAGCTTGATGCTTGTTTTTCTTTTGAACTGAACTTATCCTTTAGAGGAAAATAAGTTATTTATGTGTCTTTAAGATATACTTTGATTTGTTGCTCCCTATTCTTTTTGAGGTATTTTTAGTCTGAGTGAATGTAAGAGACATCCTCCTAGGAGGTTTGGTATATCTGAGGTTGTTAGA
Source organism: Dendrobium chrysotoxum (assembly GCA_019925795.1). Taxonomy (NCBI): domain Eukaryota; kingdom Viridiplantae; phylum Streptophyta; class Magnoliopsida; order Asparagales; family Orchidaceae; genus Dendrobium; species Dendrobium chrysotoxum. Next base: position 5,143,076 of record CM034311.1, read on the forward strand.
CAAAGTATTTTCTTGATGATGTTAACCTGTATGAAAGAGGTCAAATCAAATCTCCCTGGGATTGATCTTCTAGTGATTGAGATACAAGACATCCTTTTAGGATGTTTGACCAATCTGAGTTTGTATGTCAGAGTGTTGCTCGATGACTTTAACCTATATGAAAGAGGTCAGGTTAAATCCCCATGGAATTGATTATCCAATGATTGAGATATAATAAAGATTGTGTATTTGTTGAATTAAAGATTTTATGATTTGATTGAATCCTCTTAAGATGTTTGACCTATCCGAGGTTATATGTTAAAGCGCTGCTCGATGACATTAACCTATATGGAAGAGGTCAGATCGAATCCCCCTCGGATTAATCATCCAGTGATTGAGACATAATAAAAATTATGTATTTTTTAAATCATGGATAATTAGATCCATTGTTAGTTATCATTTTTTATCCTCTCATTTTTTTTATCTGAATAACACATTATATTATTATAAGACAATACAACAGTTCCTTAGTACAACTTAGGAATATAAGAGTTACACCAAATAAGATATACATACGAGGAAAACATAATATTTAACATGGAAGAAAATACTAGGGATATCAGAGTGACACCCTATTTAACCTAAAAGAGACATGATGAAATAAGACAAGTAGTATTACTAACACAAATGCATAAACTGCATGGTCACTTAATCTCACAAACCATTTGAATAGTATTCAATGGTTGTCTTTGTTATTAATTTTTCCCCCTAGTGGGACCAGCATCATCTCTAGTAGGTAAATTTTGAATAAAATGTCGAGGGTAGCCTTGTCAGATAAGACTCTCAATTTTATTCTTGAGCGGCTTACAGGCTTTAGTGGTGTGCCCATAACTACGGTGAAAATGATAGTATTGATCTTGATTTCCTGTATTTGGCTTCAAAGGATTAGGCCACTTAATATTTTCTTGATCTCAAATAGCTATCAGTACATTAGCTCGAGATGCGTTGAGTGGTGTATGCTCTTCCTCTCATTAAAACTCGTATTGTGGTAATGGAGGTCTAAGAGTTATGCTATTCTTCCCTTGTTTCTTTTGCTGTGAGAATGAGTTATCCATTATAGGAGCATTGTTATGCTTTTCGGAAGGTTGTTCAAATTACTTCCTGTGAGCATTGATGGCTTCATCTACTAATATTTGTGCATGCACACGATGGATATGGTTAGTATACGTAGAAATCGTATCTCGTATAAGCACCGAGTAAAAGGGACCAAGGTGAAGGCCTCCAAGAAAAACTCCTCTCAATAATTCAGGATCTACTCCTAGAATTTATTGAGATTTGGTGGAAAATCGTTTAAAATACTCTTTAAGTGATTCTCCTTTATTTTGATAGATTCCAAATAGATGAGAAGAATCCTTAACAATTCTTTGATTGGCAATAAATTATTTGATGAACACTTTAGCCAATTTGACGAATATAGGGATTGTTCCAGCTGGAAGTGAGTAGAACCATGTTCAAGCTTATCCATTAAGGGTAGCAATAAAAACCTAGCAGAGGAGCACATTTGAGGCTTGTTAGATATACATAATGGTTCTATAGTGATCGATATGCTCGTACGGGTCAAATGTCCCATCATAGGAATCGATGCTTGGCAGTTTGAATCCTACTAGAATGGGATGTTGAAGAATGGCTTCAATCAGGGGTGATGACTCCTCAAAGTCCCACTGATAAAGAGGTTGTCTTACACCTCCCACAAGGAACTCTTCTCAGACCAATCATCGCAGTTCATGATATAGGGCATTACGAGGGAGCCCAGTAACATACAGTCGGGCTAAGTCCTTAGGGATGTCTAAAGGAATGCAAGGTTGTCAATCTGTATGCGAAGGATGGGTAGAACTTACAATGTCAGCAAGCTTATTATCTTGATGTGATTGTGGATGCCTCCTTGGCAGAGGAAGAGGAATCTCTGCATGAAGATGTATGAGTTGAATACCCTCAGCATGTGGTGGATCTCAAGGGAGAATAATATCCTCTTGTGGTGCTAGCACCAATTGCTGAGTCCCTCACAGGAGTTGAAGGATCTCATTTTGAGATTCTACCATCGTTTTCGGATAACTTCTTCTATGGAAGGTCCTAAAATTCCTTATCCAGTAGCGTGTTGTCCCCTAGGATAAAAAGAGACAAATACTTGGCATCCATGATTCATAAAATGATTCCTGGATTGGTGGGTATTGGAGCGTGAGGCTCCCAAGATGCGATTGTTATGCTTGTTGGTCATTAAAGAAATACTTAGAATTATGGAATTGGTTTTTCACAAATAGTGCCAAACTTTTATGGGCTAGAATATACGCGTCGATAGAGTTAGTATTTTTCGTGTTAGCATTGTACAGATATCCAGCTAACAGACAAAAAAAAGGAAACACTAGGATTTTTACGTGAAAAACCCTAAAAAAAAGGGAAAAACCATAGGGCCATACCCAATTAAAATGATTCCACTAGTACTTGAATTGATTACAAGTGATTGACTTATCCTTGAAGTAAGGATAATCAAATTACAATAACTGATTGTCAGGCTGAAGTCTAGTTACAAACGAATTTCGAATGAAAGTTCAGCATCAGTTGGTAGATGGGCAGAAATCTAGTGTCAATCGGCAGTCAGGTGGAGCTCTGGCATCGAGTGGCAGCCAGGTGGAAGTCTGGCGATGGTTGGCGGCGGGTGGAAGTCCGACGGCAGTCGATGGGAGTTTACAGGTGGTGGTGCTGGAGCTCTTGCAGCCTCAAAGCTCTCTCCAATCTCTAGCCAAAAGTCCCCCTCATGTAGAAAGTGAGGGTCTATTTATAGATTTTCATGAGTGGCACACCAAGTAAATATAGAGAAGATCCAAGGTAGGTTCGGAGTGCTCCATCGGATGGCTCGTATTGATTCCCCCGATCATATAGCATTTATCAAACATTTAAATTTCTTAATGATATTAGAATTTGACAATCTTGGGCTCGTTGGATTCATCTCGTCAAGCCATTCGATTAGACTATAAGCATGTCAAGTTTGGAAACCCTTTGGTAATCCAAATTGTAGTTTGATGCTTCCAAAAGTTCTTCGAGTCTTTGTTTCAGATCCATTTGAGCTTGGATTGAGTGGAATTTGGTGTCATTGGGTTCATATTTTTGAGTCGATCAGTTTGACTATAAGTTTGTTTAAATCGGAGTTCGCATGATCCCAATTTTAATTTTGAAAGTTTCCAACTTAATTTTGCCTCAAGATTCGTGCACGATCAGAATGAATTTTATGACGAATCAACAATTAAAAGAGATTCATTAGAAAAATATATTATTTACACTTACCAATCCAAAAAATTATATCCATATAGTATATTCATTATCTTTATCTAATTTTATTTTAGTGATTGAATCTCTATAACATTTATTTTTATTAAGTAAGATAAATATTATAATTTTAGTAGACAGTACTAGTATTTGTAAGTGAGTATATCTTCCTCATGAGATCGATACTCTACTCTATCACTATATTATTTGATTCGGCACGTATACTTTCATATATTAAGTGGGTTTTTATATATTTTTTATATTAAAGAAAACTTAAACATTATTAAGGATTGATAGAACCTAAAATCATTTTACAATTCTATAGGTTATTCTATAGCCCCCCACCAGCACTGAAGTGCTATCTTTTGAAGCGCTGCATTATTCAAAAATAACATTACAGGGCTAAAGCCTTGGGAAAATTTTTTGGATTGCACTGTCAAAGCATTCTATCATCAACCATCGCAACACTATTTTACCTTACCAAGAATCTCTGTATTATTCTATTAAGCATTGTAGTATTGGATCCTTATTTCTACAGTACTATGGTGCTACGGTCAAAATGTCATACTTTCACAACTTTTTATGTTATGACACTTTATTCAGCACCATGATGTTATTGCCAGTACCACTATATTAAGTTAAAATCAATATTATGTTAGTTAAAGCACCGTGGAGATAGTCTTTATAGCACCATAGTGTTCATACATGTCAAACGCCGCTGTGTCTTCCTAGTTAAAAAGCTACCACTTCATTTTCCAAGGCCTGCACCATTGCGCCACATGTCCCATACCACTATTACATCTATCTATTTTAGTCTTTATCATTTTTTTTGTTTTTAAGCATTGCATTTTTGATCTCTCAAGCACTGCAGCGCTCGTGAAGTAAAAATATATCATGAGCCAGCTTCAAAAATTTTCACTATGTTATTTCTCTCTTTCTCTCCAAATATTTACATATTCCATGCTTGTGTTATGTAACCTATGGCCCCAAAAATCTTTGGTACCAAGAAGCACCCTTTTTCATCTTATGATAAGAGCAGATTCATCTTTGTTGAGGTTGAGTCAAGGTATGTGGCATTGGTGGTAAACAAACAATTAATCCCTAAGAGTGACTTTCAAAATGTGGGTGGCAAGGTGATGCAATTGATATTGAACCAGGGTTGGGATCTTTTTTGTGAGGAACCCCATGTGTCAATGTGGTAAGATATTTTTTTTACAAATAGGAAGGCGATTGTGGAGATTAATTATTATGTTAGAGGTAAGTGAGTACCATTTGACCTTGTAGCAATTAATCATCTCTATAAGCTTAGGCTTTTAAATTTGATGAGTATACCCCCTTTCAGTCGTGCTACCGTAGATCCTGATAAATTATTAAAGTTTTGTGTGAGCCTCTAAGTGGGGCTAGGTGGAAGAAGAGGGAGGATAATATTATTAATTTTTCTATATCTTGGTTAACCCAACTATCTAAAGCTTGACATTACATCATTTGCTCGATTTTTACCCAGCAAAAAAATTAGCAAGGTAATCAAAGATCATGTTGTTCTTAATTATACTATTCATGTTGACTACATTATTGATTCGGGGAAGCTTGTTCACTCTTATTTAACTTAAATTATTAGATGCACTACTTCTATGGGCTTGGAGCACCCCTCTCTTATTTATGTTTTATGTTTTAATAATGATGTGAGGAAAGATCCTAGTGAAGAGAAACTTTTTCCTATTTTTCCCTCACAAAAATAAGAATTTGAGGATTTCAAAAGACTAGGTGTAGAGGAGGCTTGTCCTAGTCAGCCACGTTTGACTAGTAGGCCCAGCATCAATAGTAGTACAAGTTTTAGGACTCCCACATCTCTTAGTGAGCAGGTAGCTGATTTGAGGGAGTAGATGGAGGGGGTGGCTGAATTCTGTGAGGAGTCTAAGGAATAACAGGAACACTACTCAGGTATATAGGAAAAATACTATCACAATGCAGATGAATTCAATGAGGCTTTAGTAGGGATGTTCAGGAGGAGTCCCTCTATGGAGAATCTAGACCAACTACACTTCCCTACTGCTCCAAAAAGCCAGTCATTTGTTTGGACCCAGTTTGATGAGGAGGAGGAGAAGGATCATGACTCAGAGTGATGGGAGCCTTTTTTCTTTTTTTTAGTTGTTCCTAGCAGGCATGAGAAAGAGAAAAACAAGTTATTTCATATTTAATTTTAATTTGTTCTTGTGAAATTTGTTCTATTATTTACATTTAATTTAAATTTCTTTATGCTTAATTGTTGAGCATTATTCTCTACATAGTGCTTACACTTTGGTTGCTTATTTAACTAGAATAAAAATGTTAATTAAAAATTATGTAAAATAAAGATAAGAATAAAATTATAGATGATAGTTTGAATGAACAATGCATAATAATTCATAATTTAAAAAGCTTAATAATTAAATAATATGATCATTTAAGCTATTGACCTGTGTTGAATTTAGTGCTATACACTAATACACTGACTACTAACTTGAAGAATAAGTAATTGAGTTTATGGAAAAAAAGTGGGCAGCTTAAATTAGGAAGATCATAGTAAACATAAATATGGAATTAGTGAACATATTAAATCATTGTATTAAATCAATTAGGATTACATGATGATGAAAGCAAAATTGATATTCAAAATTATTAAATATGTACTCTACAAATATCAAAAAAGGGAAAAATATGAAAAATCATAAGTGGAAAAAGATGTGTGCATTAAAAATTTGATTTTTGTAGAAGCTTAAGTCCAAAAGTATCCTAATACTAAATAGGATAGGATAAGTGAACTAATATATATATATATAATTATACACTAATGAACTTCCAATGTAATTACAAACATAACTAATCCCTAAGTAATATATTATTCATTTCTAAAATCTGAAGTCAATTTTTTAAATACACTCAAAGTGGATAGGTTCAATGGAATTAATAGCAAGGGTAACTGATTGGGATAATTATTATGATCTTTCAAATTAGAATTATAGTTTTATTCAATCTAAATTACTTCTACATTGTGATATATTATATAATATTTTAGTAATTTAAAATTATCAATTTTAGTTTGACTATTAAGTTAAGCAATAGGTAAGTTCATCATTACTTGAGGACAAGTAAGAGTTTAAGCTGGAGAGAATTTATTAAGTGTAAATTATGTACTATTTATTGTGTTAAAATTTATTAAAAATATATTATTTTAGTTATGTTTGTGTAAAAATTATTCCAAAGAAAATAAAAATTCACATGTGCTAAATGAGTGTTGTAACGCCCACAGGTTCTGTGCTGCAATGTAATTATTTACAATGCTCAGCGCCTGATTCAGACATTACAGAATTGGTCGCTCTAAAATTTTAGGAAGAATAGTGCCATAGTGGAGCTAAGGTCAGCACTGCAGTACATCTCTGCATCGCTGCACTAGAAATCAGTATTGTAGCACTTGAGTCTCAAAAATTTGAATATTTAAGCATTGATTATCACAACACCACAATACCAGTGGAATAGCCCATATTTTACCTATGTAAATATTTTTTTAGGAGTCATTATAACTCCAAATCATAAACCGTCTTTGTTATAGTATTGATATTGAAATATTTTACTTGCACAAATCTTTTCATAATTTTTTGGCACCGGTGAAAATCCTTAAGAAATTCATACCTATCGGTACAAGTGAGAATTTTGGGATAGATAGGTATTCGTTTTACAAATTAATTTCACCAATATTTTTTAAATAAAATGATTTATTTAATGGATATTTTTTTATAATTTTTAAAGCCCATATAATTTATATGAGTTTTATATTGAAAATTTGATAAATATTATAATATTTTACTTGTATAAATTTTTTCTTAATTTTTGGGCACCGATAAAAATTCTTAAGAAATTGACACCTGTTGGTATAAGTGAAAATTTTGGAATCGATAGGTGTTCATTTTGTAAATCAATTTCACCAATATTTTTTAAATAAAATGATTTATTTTATGGATATTTTTTCTATAATTTTTAAATCCCAATATGATTTATATAAATTTTATATTAAAAAAATAATTAAATTAAATAATTATATTAATATTTTATTATAAATATCTAAAGTCACTTAATAACTTTATTAAATCTATTTTTTTTCTTCTTGAGTTTGGCTAACAGAGAATGGCTTAAGAAAATGACAAGGTTATTTGAGAAGCGAGAAAATAAAATCTAGGATTTGGAGGTCGTAGAGTAATATTTGTATATTGACACAGTCGGGAGATTCACTCATCTTATTATAAGGAATCTTAATCCTATTTCTGATTTAAAGGATTTTTTATTTTTGATATTTTTCAAATCAAATTTATATTTTTGTTACTAAAAAATACAGATAATATTGTATTGGTAAAACTTTCATCGTGTAACTTTTTATATGTTATAGAGATTGAGATTATGAACGTTTTGAATATTTATTTGAGATTTTTCACAAAGTAATTTTGAAAATATAGCAATTTTTATCTACTCAAAAATTTAATTTGATGTCTAGAAATAGTGATTTAGTTCAACTAAAGCCTCAGAATATTTTTTTATGTAATATTTAATAATTTGGTTAAATTATAAAAATATAAATTTTTGCTCAGTTTAATTTTTGTTATCTGCCATTAAGACATTTTGGCTTTTTTGAATTAAGCTAAACTATACTTTATTTATTACAATGCATTGAAAATGAATATAGATATGTGATTGAGATTACTGTCATAGTACTGTGAAAATAATATGTGTAAAATATAAGTTTTGACCCATTGGTTGGAGACTGATTGACCTGTATAGGATGATGGGTCGATGGGCTTTCCTTTAAATATTATAGTTTAGTATTATCCTCTACTGATTCATGTGATATACTGATTGGGAGTTATAAGAAGATGATTACTATGCTGATGGGCAAAGAGTGACGTCTCTATTCACTAGGCCAATGATATTACTGATACTGATATAATACTGAAAAATATCGTGATAGCCAGGACTTCTTACTTATATAGTGTGATTACTGAAATGTATGTTCTTGAGGCATTGTTCTTACTATCGTACGGATTTATTGTTAATGCATGAATTTACTATTATTATATTATTCTACTACTCTTATCACTGGATTATTATTATTACTAATTTTTATATTGATGTTACTGATTCACTGTACTGATACTAAGCATGTGATACACTAAGCACGTGATATAAAATACCTAGATAGTTTGGGTACACTCTTATATGATTTTATTGTATTGACATGATTTTGATAGTCTTTATCGTTATTTTAATTTGATACTTTATATGATTTCTGTACCGATTATTAAAGATATGAAGATTACTTTATAAATTTGATACTTGTATTGGTTCACCACTTTACTGGCTTCCATACCATAGTGTTTTATTGTTTCTATATCCTACTACTACTACATGTGAGTTTTACTATTTCTACACTGATTCAATGATTATTTGAATGATAATACTATGATTTGATCTCTAACATGCATATTACTCCTTTATTATGCTTTGAATTCAGTTGTAGGTTTTGGTGACCTATTGGGCTTTTTAGCTCATTATATGTGGTTAAATAATTTCAGGTCAGGGCAGAGGATTAGGAGTGTGAGGCTGATCAGGATTCATCAGGTTCTGTTTCTTTTTATTTTAGCTATGCTTTTATACTCATGACAGGATAGATATGTGATGATTATGTAGATTATGAGTAGAGTATATGATTTTGGAAATTGAATATAGATGAATATATTAATATTTTAATCAAATGTTTTATTTATGCTACTATTAATATTGTTAAAAGAAATTAGATAGCTCTCGTTATTCTTTATTAAAAGATAAAAGAATAATTCTTCCAAATTAGATTCTAGGGTATCACAACTAGATTGTACTTTTAAGCACTACAATACTCAACTTTGTAGTGTCATGATAGAGTACTTACCAAAATAAGGAGCTGTACCAACATAGCCAAAAGATACGCTTGTTCAACCATTAACCGTGCCAGGTCAGCCCAACGCCATAGCAAAGCAAGAATTGGAGAGCAAAGGTGCTAGTTCATTTTACAGCATCGTGGTGCCACCAAGTGGAGCATCACGACACATCATTCCATTCCTACACTTATACAAATAGTTTTTAAGTTCTTTTATTTTGGGAGTTTAGTCATTCTAAGTGGAGTCTTATACTTTTAAGTGTCTTTCTCTAGTTCTCCCTTAGATAGAGATCTAGAGATGCATATGCTATGACTTACATCTAAAATTAAGAGTCTCATTAGAAAAACTAAGTTTTTTTGCATTCATTAGTCTAAAATATTTTATTTTCATTAGCATCCAATTTTCTTGCAAGTCTCATTTAAGTGGAAAACCACAAAAATAATCATTTTACTTTCAGTAGGATAAATCATGCATTTATAATAAATAGTAGTAGTTTAGTTGTAATTAAGCAAAACACTTTCTTATAGGATCGACACTCTTCTCTATCACTTTATTACTTGTTCGGCATGTATATTTGAGTATTTAGTGGGCTTTCATTATTTTTATATTGAAAAATAAGCATATGTATATTACACTCTAAACCTACATGCAACTCACCCCATTGACCGCATGTCAGTTCAGCGAGCCCCCAACAATGCCCTATTGGTTACAAAATAGATAAGAAGTTTGAGATAAACTTGCACACAAATTTTTATATTTTTAGATCACAACTAAATTACCACACATTATTTATAGCTTATTTCAATTTTTTTATTATACTATAGGCTACAACACTATTTATTAGTGTCAAAATATTTATTTAGGATACTTAAATTTGTAAAGAATCAAGACTGCCTGGTAATTCATAAAAGTAATATCAAAATTTGTAGAATATTATAATCTATAATTGTTACAAATCTGGTTTTGATGATGACAAACATGTTTCCAGTGTGTTTTGCTTGACTAATATGTTTCAGGCACAAAAGACCGCGAGCCACTCAAGCCAACTCAAGATCGGGTCCAAGTGTGTCAAATGTATGATTTTTCTTTTTATTGAGTCAATTATAATATAACTGATTCCCTAGCTAAGTAACCTTGCACACACACACTCAGGGAGAGAGATTGAGTGAGTTAGAGTTTCTGTTAAAAATTTTGTTCTGATCGTCCTGGACGATCTCCACATCGTCCTGGACGATCTAGTTAAAACAGAAACCCTAATTAGGGCGACTAAGTTAAGAGGGTCTGATTGAGCTGATCGTCTTGGATGATCTCCGGATCATACGGGACGATATGCCCAAATCAGAAATTCTCAGTCGCCAGATCAAGTTAGGCAAGTTCTTATTTTTAGATACTTGGTCTGATCGTCCCGGACGATACGTGTATCGTCCCGGATGATCCAATACAATCATGCCTAATTTAATCTGGTAATTAAGGAAAGTAATTTATTTTTGGTTGATACGATCATATCGTCCTAGATGATCGCAGGATCGTCCCGGACAATCTTGATCGTCTAGTGCATTTAAGCTGTACGTCCAGAACTATGTACAGGATGATTTGGGGCCTTTTTGAACTAATCGTCCGGGACGATGACCCCATCGTCCTGGACGATCAAGTCATTTTTTGGTCGTCCAGCACAGATTTCTCTGGACGACCCGAACTGCCTTCTGGACGATTTCCCTCAATTTGCACTAATCGTCCCGGACGATCGCAGGATCGTACGGGACGATATGAACAACTTTTTCTACTGATCGTCCAGAAGAGCCAGATCGTCCAGGCTGAAATAGCTGAATTTGAACTGATCATATAGGACGATCTACCGATCGTCCTGGACGATCTTGGCCGACCAGTTGAGATTTAGGGCAAATTTTAAGCCCTCCTTTAAAAGAACTTTTTCCAATTTTTGGAAAAATCTTTTGCTGCCTTCCTTCCCTGAGAAACCCTAGAGAGAGAGAGAGAGTTGGGAGAGAGAGAGAAGATCTTGTGAGGGGGAGTTAGTGAGGGATTCACTAAGGTTGCTCCGAGCACGGATCAGAGTCGTCTTCTCCGCTCGTCATCTTTCGTCTAGTCGGTGTTCGTCGTGGGAGGATCGTTCGCAAGAAGATCCGGGGTTCTCTGCCCGCTTCAGGTGGAAGCAAAAGGAGTTCGTAGGTTCTCTGCCTGCTTCAGGAGGAAGCGAAAGGAGTTCGTAGGTTCTCTGCCTGCTTCAGGAGGAAGCGAAAGGAGTTTGAAGGTTCTCTGCCTGCTTCAGGAGGAAGCGAAAGGAGGTCGGGTTCTCTGCCTCACCGTGTGGTGAAAAGGAGAGTTTTGTACGGGCTTCTCTGCCTTACTGTGGGAGCAAAAGGAGAGACACTTCTGTTTAGTGCAATACCCGGAGGGGAGGCTCCGGGGAGTGGACATAGGTCAAGTTGACCGAACCACTATAAAATCTGGTTTGCTTTTCTGATTCAATTCTGCACTTTAATTTTTCCTGATATTAACTGCTTAGGTGAATATCTTTGGTTGATCTTTTTATCGTTGGTTTAATTCGTTTCCGCTGCACGTTATAAAAAGATTTTCATAGTTATCGTAAAATTTTTAAATAACCAATTCACCCCCCCTCTTGGTTAGCCTCGGGACTAGTTCACTAGGGCTTAACATCCCTATCGAACTTTCAAGTGGTATCAGAGAGGGATTCAAAATTTAAGTTTAAAAACTTTTGAATTCGATCCATGGCTAATTTTTATAATCGTGATATTGCTGAAGGATATTCTATTACAAGACCACCGTTGTTTGATAATATTCCTTTTAATTTTTGGAAAACACGCATGTCTACTTTTCTACAGTCTATTGATTATCGCATGTGGATGTTAGTTAAGGACGGATACGAACCACCGTTTAGACTGATTAATAATGTGAAAACTGAACTGCCTTTTACTGATTGGACGTTTGATGATCGTGATTTAGCACAGTTAAATGCAAAATGCTTGAACTGTTTCTTTTGTGCTTTAAAATCCGAAGACTATATGCGTGTTTTTACTTGTACAACGGGAAAGGAAATCTGGGATAGATTATGCATAACATACGAAGGTACAACTGAAGTCAAACAGTCTAGGTTAAACATCTTATTACATGATTACGAACTTTTTCGCATGAAACCTAGTGAGACTATTTCAGAAATGTACACAAGGTTCACTCAGATTGTTACCTCTTTGCATGTTCTAGGTAGAGAACTTACTAACTACGAAAGAGTGAACAAAATTCTAAGATGTTTGTCTGCTTCTTATGATGCTAAGATTACTGCTATTACTGAATCTAAAGATTTAAACACTTACTCTATTGACAGCTTACTTGGATCACTTATTGCTTACGAGTAAGGGGTGAACCAAAGGCAACTTGATGCAGGTGAATGCAAGAAAGAGAAGACAGTGGCACTAAAGGCCAAGGATTCAGATGCTAGCTCTTCCGGGTCTGATAGCGATGATGTTGCCTTAATCACAAGGCAATTCAAAAGCTTTCTAAGGAAGAAACATAAGAACTATCAGAAGTGGAACAAGGGTAAGTCCAATAAAAATTTTAAGAGTTCATCTGAATTTGTTTGTTTTGAATGCAGGAAGCCTGGATACATAAAGGCTGAATGTCCTACACTTAAAGCTCACCCAAGCAAGGAGAAGGGTGAGGAGAAACTAAAGTTCAGAAAGGACAAGAAGTTTCTGAGCATGATTCATTGAAAACTACGCATGTGGACTTAGAAAGAGCTTTTAAAGAATTAGATACAATGGCATGTGAAGTAGAAAGTAGCAAGGGAACCTTGAAATTTGAAATTGCAAGTTTAAAGAAATAAAATGAGTTTTTGAAAGAAAAGATCAGTGCTTTTGAAAAGAACAAAACACCGCCTACTTTTGAACAGTTTTATGCACCGCCACCTTTTGAAAAATCTGTTACAAGTTCTTCAAAGCATGTTTCATATACATCTAGGAAGAGGCATTATCATCCACGTAGATTAGTTAACCCTTTTCCTGGTGTTAGATGTTTTTCATGTGGCATGTTAGGACATATTTCTCACACCTGCACTGTTCACCATAGTACACATTGGGTGTGGAAACCCAAACTGCCTGTTTCACAGCACAGCACGCATGCATTGCATTCTTCTTTTCATAAGAAGGAACCCAAACCTATTTGGGTTCCTAAGACTGACGTTTGATACTTTTGTAGGTGTGCTCTCACACAAGACCTCGTAAGAGTATGTGGTACCTGGACAGCGGATGTTCTAGACATATGACTGGAGATGCAAATCAGTTCATTTCGCTGGAGGCCAGAGCTGGAGGCAAGGTTACACTTGGAGATAACACCACCAGGAAGGTGGTAGGCACAGGTATAATTGGTGATTCAAAGAACTTTATGATTGATAATGTTTTGCTTGTAGATGGACTGAAACACAACCTGCTGAGCATCAGTCAACTCTGTGACAAGGGATACAGCATCAAATTCCTACCCATTGGCTGCATTTTAAGCTTAAATGATGAAGTTGTTTTACAGGGGCAAAGGATCAACAATGTCTATAAGCTGGATGTAAGTAGCATTAAATCTGATAATTCAATTTGCTTAAAAACTGCTGCTGATGAGTCTTGGTTATGGCATAGGAGATTGTGTCATGCTAGTATGAAAACCCTTAGGAGAGTCACCCAAAAGGACTTAGTTAGAGGTGTACCCAAGCTTAAGTTCACTAAGGATCACCTGTGTGATGCCTGTCAGTTGGGGAAGCAAGTCCAGTCCTCTTTTCACTCTGTTAAGCATATTAGCACCTCTAGACCTTTAGAAGTTCTTCACATGGACCTCTTTGGACCCATTAGCACTGCCAGCTTAGGGGGGAGAGTCTATGGTTTTGTGATTGTAGATGATTATTCGAGGTTCACCTGGGTTAAGTTTTTGTCACATAAATCTGAGTCATTTGATGAGTTTAGATCCTTCTCTACTTGGATTCAGAAGAAGTTAGGATGTGAGATTATTACCATCCATAGTGATCACGGAGGGGAGTTTGAAAATGAAAGATTTGGAAGTTTTTGTGAGGATCATGGGATTAGTCACAATTTTTCAGCTCCTAGGACCCCTCAGCAAAACGGGGTAGCTGAAAGGAAGAACAGGACCTTAGTGGAAGCCGCTAGAGCCATGCTTGCCGAGTATTCACTTCCAAAATACTTTTGGGCTGAAGCGGTGAACATTGCCTGTTATGTGCTGAATAGGATGAATGTGAGAGTCAAACTGAGCAAGACACCTTATGAGATCATTAAGGGTAGAACTCCAAATCTGTCCCACCTCCATGTCTTTGGCTATAAGGTTTTCATTCTGAACAACGGGAAGTCACCCTTAGGAAAATTTGACCCCAAATCTGATAAAGGAGTGTTCTTAGGATATTCAAGTGTGGGGAAATCCTTTAGGGTGTTTAATAGGAGGACTTTGGTGGTGGAAGAAACAACCCATGTAGTGTTTGATGAATCTGATCCTAAGGAGTCTAGATCTGAAGTAGAAGATGAAGAGATTATTGAGGTTACCCAAGGAGTTGGAAATACAAATTTGGAGGAAAGGGTAGAACCTCAAATAGAGTTGCCTAGAGATTGGAGATATTCTTCGAGTCATCCTAAAGAACTGATCTTAGGAGACCCTTCTGAAGGTGTTAGGTCTAGGCATGGACTTAGGAAGGAAGTAAACCATTCTGCCTTTATCTCAATGACTGAACCCACCAACATCAATCAAGCCCTGTCGGATGAATTTTAGATTTTAGCTATGCAGGAAGAATTGAATCAATTTGTAAGGAATGATGTTTGGGAGTTAGTAGAAAGACCTAAAAATCAAAGTATTGTGGAAACCAAGTGGGTCTTTAAGAATAAGATGAATGATTCTGGTGTGGTGGTGAGAAATAAGGCAAGATTGGTGGCTAAGGGGTATAATCAGATAGAAGGGATTGATTTTGAGGAGACTTTTGCCCCTGTAGCTAGATTGAAAGCCATTAGAGTGCTACTAGCCTTTGCCTGTTATAAGAGATTTAAGCTGTTTCAAATGGATGTTAAGAGTGCCTTTTTAAATGGGATAATTAAAGAAGATATTTTTGTAGAACAACCCCCAGGTTTTGAGAGTTCCCAATATCCAAGTCATGTCTATAAATTAAAAAAGGCCTTATATGGATTGAAACAGGCACCCAGAGCTTGGTATGAGAGGCTTAGCACATTCCTGTTAGAAAGAGAGTTTGTTAAGGGGAGCATAGACACCACCCTTTTTCTGAGGAGATTAGGAGATGACTTACTCATTGTCCAGATCTATGTTGATGATATAATTTTTGGATCTTCTAATAAATACTTATGTAAAGAGTTTTCTAAAACAATGAGTAAAGAGTTTGAGATGAGTATGATGGGAGAATTGTCCTACTTTTTGGGGTTTAGCATAAGGCAAATGGATGATGGAACATTTCTCAATCAATCAAAATACACTAAGGATATTTTGAAGAAATATGAAATGGACAAAGCCAAGCCAATCAATACTCCCATGCCCTCCTCAGTTCAGTTAGATAAGGATTCAAATGAAAAATCTGTTGATCAGAAGAAGTATAGAGGGATAATAGGTTCACTGCTTTACCTGACTGCTAGCCGACCTGATATCATGTTTAGTGTCTGTCTTTGTGCTAGGTTTCAGGCTGATCCTAAAGAGCCCCACCTGACTACTGTTAAGAGAATTCTTAGATATCTTTTAGGAACCCCAAACCTAGGAATTTGATACCCTAGGCATAGCACCTCTTTTGAGATCATTGGATATTCTGATTCTGATTTTGCGGGGTGTAGGGTGGATAGGAAGAGTACTTCTGGGACTTGTCAGTTCATAGGACAGTCGTTAGTCTCCTGGTCCAATAGAAAACAGAACTCAGTTGCACTTTCCACTGCTGAAGCTGAGTACATTGCCTTAGGGAGTTGTGTGGCCCAAGTTCTTTGGTTGAAGCAGCAAGTCTTGGATTTAGGAGTACCTGTTGGCACAATCTCTGTTCTGTGTGATAATACTAGTGCCATCTGTATCTCTAAGAATCCAATCCAACATTCTAGGACCAAACACATTGACATTAGGCATCACTTCATTAGGGACCATGTTACAAAAGGGGACATTGAGCTACACCACGTAGCAACTGAAAATCAACTGGCTGACATATTCACTAAACCACTGGCCTTTGACTCATTCAGCATTTTGAGAACCAGATTAGGAGTGATTGATATAAATGCTTGATTCTGATGACTACTGATTTATGATTGTTCTGATTGGTATTCTGATTTCTGTTAGTTAGTTTCGGTATTCTGATTTCTGATTTCTGTTAGTTAGTTTTGGTTTGATTATTTGCTTTCAGTTGATTTTATTTCTTCTGCTGATTTCTGTGTTAGCCTTATTGTTAGTTTGATTTGAGTATTTACTTTGCTATGATTTTCTACATATTTTTATTTATTTACTGGTTCATATCTTGCACTTACTGTTTTATGCTTTTCAAGATCTGATCACCGCTCACTACTTCTGGTGATCTGAATTTTTGACTGGGAGTTTTTACCTTGTTTTGGTTTGGAAGCTGAAAAGCAGTGATTGACTTCGCTGAATCTGTTAAAGTGAAGAAACATTGATAATTGTTTCTCTTCCTCTAACTCCTTTACTGGTGTGTAGTTTCTTTTGAATAAAAATCCTTTTCAAAATTAAAATGTTAGTTTTTGAAATAGAGATTATTTTATCTTCCTACAGTAATCTGCCTCATATCAATAGTGTTTTTCAAAATCTTGAGTCATTAGTTTGATTTTTTAAACCAAGTGATTGTATTTATCATATGTTGTATGGCTTTTGTTTTGTGAATCATTCTTCCTTACTGCGGAGAGTCATCTCCTATGTCTGGAAGATAATCTCACAGCTGAGACTCTTTAATGATTATGAAAAGGAGAAAGCTTATAAAAGATGCGCAGTGCGCCAGATAATTTGAAAAAGAGGCATAAAATGAGCCCAAAACTGAAAAGATACAAAATTGCCAAATTGAATACACAAAGTATATCAAAAAATCAAAAGATGCGCAAAGCGCCAACCAATTTGAAAAAGAAGCACAAAATGAGCCCAAAACAAGCTTTCTTCCCTTTCAAATTTTTAAATGTCTTAGAAAAATCTGTGCGCCACTTAATATTTTCAAAACTTGAGTCTTGAAAATCCTGATTTCTGATTTTTTACTTTGTAACACTATTATATCAGATATTTTTCTGGAACGAGGCTTGAAAGGATTTCTTTTCAAATCTAATGTCTTTTATTCTGAATCGGATTTTTGTTTTGAAAGAGGTTTGCATCGATAAGGTGCCTGGGGTCGGAGCTACGAACGTTGATTATTTCCAACCTTTTCTGGATTTCAGTGCTGTCAATTGTCCTGTCATTGGTTTTCGAATCTAAAGTCAAGAAAAAAATTCTGATTTTCTAAGAGGAGCTTAATCAAAAAAAAATGCTTCTATATGTTTTTGCGGTTAGTTTTATTCGTCTTTTTGTTATTTTGTTTTCATGGTTGTGTTTTTGGGGTCCTGATCGATCATCTTCATCCTTTTCTACTTTTCTTCACATCGTCCTGGACGATACACCGATCGTCCTGGACGATCCTCTTCGTCCTGGACGATCCAAAAATCGTCCTGGACGATTCATTCAAAATCATACCCACTGCTCCTGCTGCTGAAACTACCCCAATTATTGGTGATCGTCCTGGACGATTATTGCATCGTCCTGGATGATATGATCCATATCTTCCTGATCTGATTAAACGGCTGATATTGCACCAATTATTGCCCATCTTCCTGGACGATCCACCTCATCGTCCTGGACGATCCACGTGTCAGCCGCTGGACGGTTGGAATTCGGCCCGTCCGACATATTTATTGCATATCGTCCCAGACGATCCACCTAATCGTCCTGGATGATACTTTTCATCAACGGTCGTTCAGCCTGACTCCTCGGGACGATCGCATGTGTCTAATCATCCTGGACGATCTCTGATCGTCCTGGATGATCGGACCGCCTTTTTGACCAATCGGCCAGAACATCATAAATGACCACATCGTCCCGGACAATCCCGCGATCGTACGGGACGATCAGTCCGTTTTCTATTTAAACAGCAGTTTTCTTCATGTTTTTCACATCATTTTTCCTCCACTTTCCTTCTCCTTTCCTCCTCTTTGGTTTCCTAATGGCTGGTGGCAAAAGATCTCGTCATAAGGGGGCCAGTTTGTCCCGGGGATATGTCGATCCTCGCTTCCCGAATGCCGCCGATCAGGCGGCTTTCGAATGCTATCATAATGTGGGTATCACGTACTCCAAGATTGTCAATCCCCGCACTCTCACGTATCCCATCTTAGATTTGTTCGCACACACCTCCCTCACCTTCATTTTGACCTTAGCCTTTCCCTTCAATCTGGAACTCCTTCGAATCTTCTTTGCCAACTTGCGCATTTCCACGGATTATTCCACTCTTCGCTCCTACGTAAATCAACGCCCCGTGGAACTCACGACCCATGATTTTCACAATATCCTCAACTTGTCTGTCACTGGCGACAAAATTCACACGATTATCACCGATCCTGACTATGATTGGAGTGTCGCCAATCACTTCCTTCGCAATACCAACGCACCCTATCATGACAATGCTTGCACTTCCCTTCTCAAGGATGCCCGAACCACTCAGCACGTCCTTCGTTCCTCCATCATTCCAAAGGCGGGGGATCGGATTCACATTACCCCGCTCCTGTCCTTGACCACCTACTACATCATGGCCCGTCAAGAATTTAATGCCTCTGATCTGATCATCTGATACATAAAACATCTCACCACCATTAGAGATCCGGGCCACAGGCGTCGCCCAAATCTAGCTTTAGGTCATCTTATTCACTATGCCTTAGAGACAAAATATAACCTTCAGTATCCTGTCCCTCCTAATGTCCCTCCTTCCTTCTTCACAAACAACTCATTCCACGTCCTACACAGCACCCGCCTACATCCGGAGCCTGCCCCGGATGTTGAGGAAGAAGAGGAAGAGGCTGCTCCAGTTCCTGCTGCACCAGAGACACCTGCACCCCTTCACATTGCCTCTCCCCTTGACCACCTGGTGCAGCGCTTCGACCAGTGGGAGGCCCGTTTTGACTCCTACGTGGTTGCCCAGGAGCAGCAGCACAACGAGGACCTCCAACGCTTCGTGGATTATACTGCGCAGCAGCAGCAGCAGCACGACCAGGAAATGGCCTGGTTTGGAGCTCACTTTCAGGCCATTCACCATTACTTCTACCCTCCACCGCCACCTCCTTCTTCCGATCAGGATCCGCCTCAGTTTTAATTTTCTGTCATGTAGTTGTTCTATTTATGTTTTATTTTATGTTTTATTTCTGTGTTATGTTTTTCGCTCCTCCTTTTTGTGATGTCAAAAGGGGGAGTCAGTTGTAGTCGTGTCTGTTTCTATTTTCTGAGTCATGCTTCCTGTATTATTTTAGCTGTTAAATGAAAATTTAAAAAATGTTTATTTGTTTGATCTCCTAGTTTACTTTTATTTTCAGACTACTTTACAAATGTTTGCCATCATCAAAAAGGGAGAGATTGTTACAAATCTGGTTTTGATGATGACAAATATGTTTCCAGTGTGTTTTGCTTGGCTAATCTGTTTCAGGCACAAAAGACCGCGAGCCACTCAAGCCAACTCAAGATCGGGTCCAAGTGTGTCAAATGTATGATTTTTCTTTTTATTGAGTCAATTGTAATATAACTGATTCCCTAGCTAAGTAACCTTGCACACACACACTCAGGGAGAGAGATTGAGTGAGTTAGAGTTTCTGTTAAAAATTTTGTTCTGATCGTCCTAGACGATCTCCACATCATCCTGGACGATCCAGTTAAAACAGAAACCCTAATTAGGGCGACTAAGTTAAGAGGGTCTGATTGAGCCGATCGTCCTGGATGATCTCCGGATCGTACGGGACGATATGCCCAAATCAGAAATTCTCAGCCGCCAGATCAAGTTAGGCAAGTTCTTATTTTTTGATACTTGGTTTGATCGTCCCGGATGATACGTGTATCGTCCCGGACGATCCAGTACAATCATGCCTAATTTAATCTGGTAATTAAGGAAAGCAATTTATTTTTGGTTGATACGATCATATCGTCCTGGACGATCACAGGATCGTCCCGGACGATCTTGATCGTCTAGTGCATTTAAGCTGTACGTCCAGAACTATGTACAGGACGATTTGGGGCCTTTTTGAACTAATCGTCCGGGACGATGACCCCATCGTCCTGGACGATCAAGTCATTTTTTGGTCGTCCAGCACAGATTTCTCTGGACGACCCGAACTGTCTTCTGGACGATTTCCCTCAATTTGCACTAATCGTCCCGGACGATCGCAGGATCGTACGGGACGATATGAACAACTTTTTCTACTGATCGTCCAGAAGAGCCAGATCGTCCAGGCTGAAACAGCTGAATTTGAACTGATCGTACAAGACGATCTACCGATCGTCCTGGACGATCTTGGCCGACCAGTTGAGATTTAGGGCAAATTTTAAGCCCTCCTTTAAAAGACCTTTTTCCAATTTTTGGAAAAATCTTTTGCTGCCTTCCTTCCATGAGAAACCCTAGAGAGAGAGAGAGAAGATCTTGTGAGGGGGAGTTAGTGAGGGATTCACTAAGGTTGCTCCGAGCACAGATCAGAGTCGTCTTCTCCGCTCGTCGTCTTTCGTCTAGTCGGTGTTCAACGTGGGAGGATCGTTCGCAAGAAGATCCGGGGTTCTCTGCCCGCTTCAGGTGGAAGCAAAAGGAGTTCGTAGGTTCTCTGCCTGCTTCAGGAGGAAGCGAAAGGAGTTCGTAGGTTCTCTACCTGCTTCAGGAGGAAGCGAAAGGAGTTTGAAGGTTCTCTGCCTGCTTCAGGAGGAAGCGAAAGGAGGTCGGGTTCTCTGCCTCACCACGTGGTGAAAAGGAGAGTTTTGTATAGGCTTCTCCGCCTTGCTGTGGGAGCAAAAGGAGAGACACTTCTGTTTAGTGCAATACCCGGAGGGGAGGCTCCGGGGAGTGGACGTAGGTCAAGTTGACCGAACCACTATAAAATCTGGTTTGCTTTTCTGATTCAATTCTGCACTTTAATTTTTCCTGATATTAACTGCTTGGGTGAATATCTTTGGTTGATCTTTTTATCGTTGGTTTAATTCGTTTCCGCTGCACGTTATAAAAAGATTTTCATAGTTATCGTGAAATTTTTAAATAACCAATTCACCCCCCCCCCCCCCCCCCTCTTGGTTAACCTCGGGACTAGTTCACTAGGGCTTAACATCCCTAACGAACTTTCAATAACAAATCAAAATTTACATGGTAAAAATTTATCAAATGTTAGAATCTACCTACTTTTACATTGAAATTTCAAAAATGTAAATTAAAAAATTCAAAAAACTCCAAATTATAAAATTAAGATATAATAAATGTAACTTACCTCAATCCAAATAATATCCTGAACCGGCCCGACAGATAAAATTGATCCAAAGCTGCCCAAAATGGACTTTCCCTCTCTACAAATCTCTCTTGATTTCTCTCTCTAGCTGGTTGCCTTAGGGAACAAATAATTTTATGGAATAAAATTTTAGTGGATTTTGATGTTTATATAAGAATTCATTTCACAACATCGCGGTGCTCAGACACCCACCTTGGACATCCAATCAAAGTATTGGACCTCATAGATGAATATTTCTTAAGGTGTTTCTCTACCTCTGACGCGATTGATATTTGCATTTCTTCTCAAAACTTTCTTTTCTTATACTTGATGATGGGTCGACCAAGGAATATGTTCAAGTAATGGCTTGCCACACTTAGGTCAACCCGAACTTCTTAGATGGATTTCATGCAAAATCATCATTATTATCTTAGAAAAGAGAAATGAGGAAGTTACATTCATAGATGGAGTTAATGCTAAATCTTCTATATTCTAGATCCGCACACAAAGAAGGTACTTCTATGACTTCCTTTGTCCACTTTTATTTTACAGGCATGTTTTTTTTACTGCAAACATGTAGCATTTTCTAGATTGAATGATGTCACTATATATCATAGCACTTCCCCCATCATCTTGGAATTCAATGGTTAAATGTTTGGTGGAGGTGATGTCACGGGACCAGCTTAGGATACGGCAACTAATTATATACTTAACAGGCCTCATTGTGACCCTAAGCAATCTCAAGAGTGAAAAATCCTTCAGTATTAAACTTTTCCCTTAAGAACTTGACCAAGGATCAATTAACAAGGAAAATGTTCTTTGGGTTGATGGCCATTTGCATGACTAATCTGAAGAACACGACATTAATTAAGCTACTGGTGTTAATCATGATATGGAGTAACTCAAAGTTGTGTATTATGGTTGAAATGATGATGACATCATCATAGAGATTACAATGAGGTGGCAATTTTTCATCGAAAAAGGATAGAATTGGAGTTGGGAGAAGAAGAATAATGTATCTCATGCTTTAAGAGTCAACAAAAGATTATTATTGGGATGGCCCTATGTCGGTGCCCTTAAAGATATATTGAATTATCCTAATGATTTTAATCCTTACTCTATTCTACAGCTAGCTATTTATAGATGCACCTATCAATAAGATGCTAATTTAGGGGTCCTTACTAAGTAAGTTTTCCAAGAATGCTTTGGGGGTTTGGCATTCCTCTGTGTCATACCCATGGTTCTCATGATACTAGCAAAACTTAGACTTATCCCTAGTGTCAGGATCCTTTCATAAGTGGAAGGGTTACCTCTTCTAGATGGCAGACATGATGGTGGAAAGAAAATGATTAAAATGAGGGAGGTTGATGTCCTTAGGCTCTCGTAATGAGGCAAGACATGGTGAGAGAATTTAGTTTTGGCTTTCCACAAGTAGTCATAAGGGTGGTGCAATGCGCCTTCTAGTTAGATTTTTTTTAGTTGTTGGGCTTTAAGATGATGTAATAGAGGGCTTAACACCTTGGATGAACTCTTTGACATTAATGTACTTGACAGATATGTGTAGCAAGTCCTATGAGGTTGCTAGTGCATTTTTAATAACTCAGAGTTTGTATTTTTTTGGGTTGCAAGCCCATAATGAAGATAAATTTTGTGAGGGTATTATCAACATTATATGACCTCATGGGAAGCCTTATTAAAGTGATGGCTCAATCTGTAAGAGATTCCCTCACCCTTTGTTTAATATAGAATAGAGATTGGATGTTCTTGAATGCCCTCCTCAAAGAAATGAACTTTGACAGGAATAGATTAGAGAACTATATAAATAATTGAACCATCTCCCAGTTATATCTTTGAAGGTGTTCAAAAATAATCAATAGCTGATGGTATCAAAGATATTGCTTATGAACATTAAGTTATTGAAGGTATCTAAGTGGTCAATAGGATTGGTTATTCCTTAGTAGGTCTCTAGCTACGGAGCTTCGAATAAGTGGGAACATCTCTTTAGTAATATCTAGCATATGGAGTTTTAGACCAATTGGCATGTTAGATGTCATTGATCCCAATCAATTTGCCTTAATTTAGGGTAATAATGGTCACAAACATCAACAATAGTTGTAACGAGACTTTGATGAAGTTAGTGAGGTCAAAGATTTGTTATCGAAATTATTCTAGTCTAGTATCCATATGATTTAGAGTAACAAAGGACTTGATTCTCAAAGGTTCACTTAAGATGGGAGAATCAAGGTTGTAATTGAAGGAACCTCTCTCTATGACCCCTTTCTTTAATGTGGGAAATTATATTCACGATGAAAAAATTCCCACATATGGTACCAAGGTAATTTTTTTGATGTATAGAACTCATTGAGTTAAGGTGGTAATAGGGAATCTACATGTCAATATTTTGAAGAGAGAGATGAGAATTTGCCATCCACACTAATTATGCAATGTGGAGGCAGGAAGATTTTGTGTAACCACTTGACTAGGAGATGAGAGAGATAGAGAGAGAGAGTAAACATAAATATTTAATAGTGATTTGATTAAGATGATTTATGTCCATTATGAAACATCAATTTCAACTTCTCTTTGATCTCAAAAAGCTACCTAACTTGCAATTGAGTAGATGAAAACCTCAAGCATGATGCCATTGAATTAGAGGTGTTCTCAATAGCCATTAGATTATATAGCAACCATAAAGTTAGATGTACTTTTAGTACTAGCCATTATAGGATGTTATCCATGTACCATCCATATCTTGAATTAATATATTTAGCCTTAAGATATATGAAGAATTAGAAGACCTTACATGTTTGTTGGTTTCAAGTTGAATACAAATTGGAACTGTAATCTCTAACAAATGCATCAGTATGGGAGTATATATTAACATCATTTGCGGTATTTATATCCACAATGCATTTTCTATGTCCACATAATCAACTATTTTTTCATGTGAAATGTTTGCATCATCAACTACATAAACAAAAGATAATGAGCTGAGTGATCTTACATCATCCTCATTTGCAAAAAAAAATTTATAATTAAAATATCCTTAGGAGTAATGGACACATATGGGAGATTTATGTTCAATGGATAAGGCTACCTCATTCCAGAAAAAGGAGAGATCAAAATATATAAGTAGCTTGGTTAGTAGAATTGACATTATTGATTATTCTCCATCAAAGTAGTACTTCACATCCAATTTCAAATAAACTTGATTCTTATCTATCTTTGTGATTTTATATATAAGATTTATGAAATTCTCAAGAAAAATAATTCTTTGTACCATCAATTTATTATTTTGTTTCCAGATGAATGTCCAACCAACTTCTTATTTTTCTATTAACCCCATACAACATAAGAATCTTGATATCTGATTCACCTTTAGAAAATAATTGGTCAACATTTAATCTTAATGTTGTTTAAACATGATTATATCTTAAATTGAACCTTATTCAAACATTGTTCAATTATGTTTGGACATTAATGAAATTATGTCTAAACAATGGACAAAAAATGTTAGAAAACTCTTCAATCCAAGATCGAATTATATTTGGAGACTTGATTGTACCTTATTTTTACCACATTGTTAAAATATTTGTATGAATTATGGTCTTCTTAGATCACAGTTCGAGAAATGACAGAACAAGGCCATTTTCGATATTCTCAAATCATGTCTTTTCAAATAAGGCCCAAATATGATTTGTGCATTTTTTTAAATATCAGAATACTCTTTGATATTCTATTTAGTTCAACGATAGAGCTTTGTCAAAAAAGCTTATATAATGGAAACATTAAAAAGAGTGCTTGTGCATGTTGAAGTTGTTGAACAATGAAAAAACATTTAGTTTCACAAGCATGATTATTCTTGGACAAAAAAATCTTGTACAAAGATAGCATGATGATAAGGGAGAAAATTAAATTGAAAATGACCATAATTTCTTTTTTCTCATCAACATAATATATATGATATTTTAATTAAAAAATTTCTTAGTATACTTTTCTTAAAAAAATGGCAACAAAAAAACAAATTTATTTAATTTTTGTTATTATTAAGCATATAAAGTAAACTTTATGTGGATACATTGTACATCTCATTTCATAGAGAAATTATTCAGTGTGAAGTTCGGACATAGCTCTGCATCTGGACTCTATTGAAATTGTGACACGTGGATATTTAATATGGATTTCATATTTTGTTTTTATCTTGTCAGCCCAACCAACCTGGCCCAGTGGTTTTTTATTTTTCGACTTCACCATCCCATTTAAATTTAGGGTTTAGGGTTGGTGCTTCTTTTTAACAAAAAAAATCAGTGAAAGCTCCATAATATTTAGGATTTTAGCTCAAGAAACTTTTGATAACTACTAAAAAAGAAAAAAAAGAAAAAACTAATGAAGATGAAGACTGATTTGGAGGAGGACGTTGCATTCTTTGAGCAGATGATATGCCCATAGAATGTGGAGGCTAAAAGGTGGTATGTAAACATCCAGGAAGAGAAAGACTTGAAGTTGAAAAACTATAGCCTAAAGGAATCATAGGTTTGGGGTACGAAGCAGAAGTTATTTTGTATGAAGGTGTTATAAATTTCAACTTATCGATAAAGTTCAAACTCCTCCCAAATTTTTTTGTGTTTCTGTAATAACAAACTATGAACAAGCTTGTAGACAGTCAATAATGACTATATATGAGCTTGTAGCCCCTATCTATAAATTGCTTATTGACTGTCTTTTACTTTGTACAAATCTCTTATTGCACAGTTACTTTTATTCATTTTGTGAATCTTTTTTTAACTTAATCTTAACTGTATATTGACTATATATTTAATGTGTATTTACTATGTAATTGCTATGTAATGTAATTACTGCATATTTACTATATAATTACTACATATTTACTATATATTTAATATATATAAACTACATACTTATTACATATTTGTTGTATATATACTGTGTATTTATTGTGTATCAACTGTGTATTTACTATATATTTACTTCGTACTGGAGTTTATATAAGGATGAGAAAAAGCCATACGAGGTTTACTACAGTTATATCCATAATGCTAGTTTTAGTGTTTGTAAGGGTCATCGTAGATACTGGCCAAATTCTATAAAGATAAAATTTAAGGACTTTGTCTGTTAGAAATTTAGTTTCAAGAAGGGTCTTGATTTGAATTCATAAACAAAATATTAAAAAGTAAAGACCAAAACAAGTTGTCTAGCTATGATTAAGTTTATAATAGATGAAGATGGAAATTGAAAGGTGAAAAAATTTATTGAAAGTCATAATCATGAATTTGCTAGGCCAGAAAACCGACATCTTCTTAAATCATGTAGGAATATGGGTGATGAGAAAGCTTCAATTCTTAAATCAATGGCAAAAGCTGGAAAAAAACCATTTGATGCATTTTCCTACCTTATAGATCAAGGTAGAGGCGTCTAGAATATTGGATTCTCTAAGAGGGATGCATACAACTTTATTCAGAAAGAGAAAATAGCAAAGATTAAATATAGAGATACTAATTTATTGATTCAATTATTTAAATATCAACAAGTTGATGATAACACATTCTCATAGGACATCCAAATTGATGAATTTGATATATTGTTAAATTTTTTTTTGTTGATGGGATGGGTAGGATAGATTATGATTGCTTTAGCGATGTGATGAATTTTTATACAAGCTATATGCTTACTAGATATAATTTAGTATGTGCAACATTTGCTAGGTTTAATAATTATTGACAAAATATTTTACTTGGGGTGGCCTTCTTATCAAAGAAAATAATTGAATCATTTACAAGGCTATTTAGAATATTTGTAAGAATAATGGGTAATAAATATCCAACAATAATTTTTACTAATCAAGACCATGCAATGGCTAGGCCATAAAAGTTACATTACCTAGCACAAATCATAGGCTATACCAATGGTACATCTCTAAGAAGGCTCAATCAAAAGTTTGGTGTTTCAATAGCAATGACAAGGTCAAAGGATGCTTTTATAAATGTTTGAGCAAGTGTGCCTCTAAGAAGGAGTTTGATAAAATGTGTACTGAAATGATCATAGAAGGGAGCCTCCATAGCAATAGTCGATTGGAGGAGCTTTATAGGATAAGAAATAAGTGATCAACAACATTCTATACATGCTATTTTAACATAGGCATTATATTCACACAGCATAGCGAGCCTACTAATTATGTGTATAATGGCATTTTGAAGCCAATAAGTTTAATAACTAATTATTTTTTGGGCCTAAAAAGGGTTGACAACATGACACCGGAATGAGCAGAATGAAGATTATAAATGTTGCCAATCTATTGTAGTATATGTAATAAAAAAGTATCCCAATATTAAAGCAAGCTACTCAATTTTACTCAAGAAAGCTTTATTCATTTTTTGAGGAAGAATTTTTATATGGTGTTGGTAGAATGAGTATAGATTATTCCTCAAGTGATTCTTTAAAGTTTTTTGTCAATAGCACATATAATAAGGATAAATCGACCCCTTGGGTTATTAATTTTGATGCAAAAGATGGTAGCATCCAATACACCTATGGGAAGTTTGAGACTATGGGTTTACTATATTCTTATTGCATAAGAGTTTTGAGGCAGCGTTG
Source organism: Dendrobium chrysotoxum (assembly GCA_019925795.1). Taxonomy (NCBI): domain Eukaryota; kingdom Viridiplantae; phylum Streptophyta; class Magnoliopsida; order Asparagales; family Orchidaceae; genus Dendrobium; species Dendrobium chrysotoxum. Next base: position 5,171,448 of record CM034311.1, read on the forward strand.
GAAAAAGAAGAAGAAGCCTAAGAGTAAAATTTAACTAATTCACTTATTACTTTTCATTATATATTATAAAATAATGTATATTTTATTGAGCTTAATTTTTTCAACAAAGAAATATGTCATGAAGGCAAATACAAAAGAAATATCTTCACCTTCAAGATAAATGAATTTCTCAAGCATGCCTAAATGCTTCAATGAGGAATTTATAAATAGGAGACATACCTATCAGCCGGGCACATTTACACGAGGATGATGATAGATATCATTACTTCATAGCAATAATTGTATTAAATTTATTTGTAATGACTGCTTCTTAAACTAGAATATTCAATGTAATCATTAATTTAATTATAATAATTAAATCAAAATAATTTATTTTAATCATATGAGTTCTTTTAGTTCATTATCATATTATTTAGCATATGCTTTCACTATGCATTAACTATGAAATGAATAGTTTTTTTATTGTAGTGTATCGAATAACATCTCTGTCAAATAACTTCTCTGTGTATTTAGTACTTATTTTATGCATATTTATTGGATATTTATTATGTATCGATGATATATCAAATATACATTTAGAGCTCGTATCAACTGTGTATTAACTACATATTAACTATGTATTTACTACGTATCTCTGGTGTATCTAATATGCATTTAGGGTGAACTAGTAAGAAAGTTATTTTTTTGCATTCAGAATTGAACTTGTAATAAAAATTCTTTTTGATAAAATGTCAAGATAATATTACTGTGCACTTACAGCATATTTAGTGTGTATTTACTGCTTATTTACAATATATTTACAGCGTATTTAATGTGTATTTAGTATTTACTGCACATTTGATACGGTGTATCAAATGTTCATTATTAAACTTATAAAGAAAATAATTTTTGTGCAATCAGAATAAACTTATAATAAAAAATATTTTTGATAAACTATCAAGATAACATCGTTGTGTATTAACCATATTTACTACATAGAATTGAATATTAATTTTATATTTTCTACGTATTTATTATGTATCAGCTACATATTTACTATATATCTCCAACGTATCCAATGTGATTTAGTGCCACTACAAGAAAATCATCCATTACCAGCGGAATTTTTCAGCAGCTTTCCAGCGATTTTCCAACGAAAGACAATGAGATAGCTTTTCCGGTGAACATTTCCGGCAATTTCTTTTCGGTGTAATTTTTTGGCGGCATTTCTGACGGCTTTTCTAGATTTCCTGTGGATTTTAAATAATTTAACTAAAATGATTAAAAATTTAACTATTTAAATGATTTAACAAAATTATTAAAAAAATAACTAATTTAAGTTAACTATTTCCATAATCTAAGTAAAAAGATTTAAATTTAAAATTATTATTTAAATTAATTTAAAACTTTATTTTTAGTAATTAGAAATTTTAAAAGTAATTTAATTAATCATTAAGTTAATAATTTAATTTAATTAAATTTTAATTGTGATACTTTATTTTAATTAATTGTTATTTTTTAATTAATTAGTAATTATTAATTTTTTTAATTAATTATTAATTTTTTTATTTCATAATAAAATTAATTAATAAATTTAATTTAAGTTTTTAATTTTACATAATTATATGATTTAAATATAAAAACTAATAATTAAAATATATTTTTCTGTGTGTTAGAAAAACTTCTAACCAACTGAAGATCGAATCTCATGGGATGCAGGCGTGTGGGCAGCTGGGCGGGTAGGCGGCCAGCGCGGGCGGGGGCTTGGGCTCGGTAGGTAGTGCGGGCAGGGGCTTCGGGTAGGTAGGTAGCGTGAGCGGGGGCTTCGGGCAAGCGGGCAGCTGGGCGGAAAAGGGCTTCGGGCAGGCTGGGCAGCTAAGCAGGCAGCGCGGAAGTGCTTCCGGGCAGCGCGGAAAGGCAGGCGGCGGGCAGAGTGAATTTTTTTTTAATTAATTTTTTTATTTTCTAGTGGCATAATTTCGTCGGATAGTCGCCATAATTATTTACCACCGGCAAATGCCGCTGGAAAAATTTTTCCTACGTGGATTTTATCGCCATAAATTTTGCCGCCAAAAAATCACCGGTAAATTCTCAAACTACCGAAAATTGATCAATTTCCATCGAAAAATATAGTCGGTAATATGTGATTTAGCTGTAGTGTGTGAACTTGTAAAGAAAATTATTTTTGGGCATTCAAAATTGAACTTATAATAAAAATTTTTTTTGATAAATATCAAGATAACACCGCTGTGTATTTATTATATATTTATTGTGTATTCACTGCATATTCACTGCGTATTTATGACATATTTAATGTGTAATTATTGTATATTTACTACATATTTATTTTGTATTTACTACGTACTTATGGTGTATCGAATATGCATTATTTGAACTTGTACATAAAATAAATTTTGTTCATTCAGAATTGAACATGTAATAACAAATATTTTTGAAGAACTGTGAACTTACTACTTATTTATTGTATATTTACTACATATTTGCTACATATTTTCTGCATATCAATTGTGTATTTACTGTGTATCGATTGTGTACGAATTTACATTTAGTGTGAACTTGAAGGAAAATTAATTTTATCAAGTGTGCATTCAGAATTGAACTTGAAGGAAACTTTATTAACATAAGAATACATTTCAATAAAAAATTTTCTGTATTTGTAAATTATATAAATATTATTTTATAAGATTTATTATTTTACAAAAAATAACAATCAAAGAATACATTATAAATCTATGTTAATACAAAGTGCACACAAAAAATTTTATTTCATCAATGAACAAAATATGTCGTATGCACATTTGGTTCTAAATTTTAGCATTTATGTTGTCAATCTTTATGTTTTATTGAAAAATTGATTGTCCCTTGAAGAATATTTTTTTCCATATATTTACAAACAAATATTCCACAATCAAAACTATTACTCTAGGTTTGCAAATCATGAACAGCTTGGACAAGCCATTGTCTGATATTACTAGTAAAAGATCCCTTCGTCTCCTCATATAGGTTTTCTATCTGAGTAATATAATAAACACAAGTTAGTTGACTAGCTATACGAAGAAAAAAATTAAAACTATGTCATACTGCTCTCACTTACGATGGCATGAAGGATTTCCTTATGCATCAGATTGGAAAAAGAATCATAAAATTTTCAAATATTTTCCTTCAGCCTCCCTACTAGACGGATCCAGTGCTGATTATAGATGATTGGTTAAAGTAAAAGATTGCATGCCCTCACCGAAATCTTATTGACATGTTGGACATATAAAAAGCTATTTTAATTGTATTGCTTATATCCCTGCAAGAAGTCAACAAGGACATGGCTAATGCCTGAGCAAACAATATTATATATAAAATATTTATTACATGAAAACTAACCCAATGCATTGGTGAGACATATAATAAGGGTTGGCAAATATCATGAGTAAGATTATTCTTTTCAGCTAACACCAGAGCGAAGGCATCCACATGATTATTATTCAAGTATTATTTTATTATAATTTCATCAACATCAGCTCTACTTATTATGATGCTCTTAGAAGAAAAAATTATGTCAGTTCTGTAACCAAAGTTAATAAGCATTAAATACAGAGTTAATACGTAATAAATATATGTAAATACGTAGTAAATATATAGTAAATATGTAGTAAATACGTAGTGAATATATAGTAAAACTTACTTATCATTATATTTTTCACAACATTCATCCATAAATAATTAATTTTATGTACTTAACATCTCCCTGCACTTGAATTGCATTATTTTGCTTGCAAGTCTAACAACTACTTGAAATGCATCCAATGAAATTAGATCAGCTAGGGCAGCTAGGGGCTCTACTATCTTTTTCTTGCTATTGTCAAGAGTTGTGAATAGTATCTTGATGATATTTTCTTTTCGATCTCTCCTTTTTTTACTCTTCCTATTATATCCTTAGCGTACTCATCTTCATTCTCATCCTCAAGAAATATATCATCTAGGGCTTCCTCCGTTTTTTTTTAAGAGTGCAAATTGCATTAAATAAAAAGACCTAATACAAACTAATAAAGAAAAATAATACCATCACATTCCTCCTTTAACAAATTAACAAAGGAAGGAGGAATACTACGACAATTTAAACCATCCCAACAATAAGCATAATCAATAGTAAACTTAGCACACCAAATTACTAACTTATTATAATCCCTAATAGAAAAATTAAAAACCACCTTCTTGAAGTCATTCAAAAGGAAAGCTCCTCCCAATATTCACAATTCTTTCCCGCCTCCTTATTCTTTAAACTATCTTGAAGAAATCTAATCACATTTACATTACCGCTTCAATGATGATTCCTTTCACTTGAAATATCTGTTGCAAATCTGGGCTAAAGTTTAGTGATTTTGATAATAACAAACATTACTATTTCTTTACTTCTACTATTCTTAGATATCTACTTTTGTTTGCCTTGCTTACTAACCTATCAGGTCCACAGGTTTACTTGGAACGTCAATTAGCTCATAATCAGGTAGACTAGGATTAAGTCAATTTGTAATTTCTATTCTAATACAACTTTTACCTTTTCTTGAGTCAAATGTACTGTGATGGATCCTAAAGTTAAGTAACCTTGCACACACACACTCAAGAGAAAAATTTTATGAGTTAGAGAGCTTTCTGGTTTTTGATCATATCGTACAGGATGATTCTAAATGGTCCTAGATGATCAGTTAAAAATAGAAACCCTAATTAGGGCATCTCAATTTATTAGTTAGCTTAACTAATCATCTTGGATGATTTGAATCGTAACGAATGATCAGTACAAATTGGAACAAATAGCCGCCAATTATAATTTAGGCAAGATTTCATAATTCAAAGTTTGTTATAATCGTACAAGATGATACATATTGTCATGGACAATCCATGACAATCATGCCTAACATAACCCCTTAATTAGGGGATTAATTAGGGTTAAATTGATCGATCACATCATACAGGATGATTAGAAACCATCATCCTAGACGATCAAAGCTCTGTATGGTACAATAATTAATTGCCACCTATCATATAGGACAAAAGCTTTAACTTTTCAACTAATCATGCTGGACGATACCCCTACATCATACGGGATGATCAGAGCTCTACATGAGATGATAATTAATCGCCATCCATCATACTGGACAATTAATAGACACTGGTGAACTAATCATACAGGATGATAGAAATATCGTACTGGATGATTCATTCAAATACTTGAACTGATCGTATAGGGCAATGTTGATCGTACTATCTGAAAGGGCTATTTTATACTAATTGTATAGGATGATATTTAAATCATCCTAAATGATCTTTGCCTCCAAACTGTAAATTAGGGCTATTTTTGAAGCTTCCTATTTAAGCTCTCCTAATTGCTACTAAGCAAGTCTTTTGTTATTTTTCTAATCCAAGAGAGCTTAGAGGAGAGGGAGAGTTTGGGGGAGAGAGAGAGAGAATCTTGTGAGGGGGAGTTTATGAGGGGATTCATAAAGGTTACTCCAAATAAGGATTTGATTATCTTCTTTCTTCTTCATCCTTGGTTCCTTGCTGGCTCTGGGGAGATGATCATCAGCATAATATCTAGATTCTCTGTCTACTCTAGGAGGGAGTAAAAGGATTGTCAGGTTCTCTTCCTACTCCAGGAGGGAGTAAATGGATTTCGGGTTCTCTGCCTTCACCGGGAGGGTGAAAAAGGATTCAAGATTCTCTGTCTCACCAGGTCGGTGGAAAGATTTTGTAAGGCCTTCTCCATCTTGTTGTGGGGGAAAAAGGAGAGACACTAACTGATTAGTGCAATACCTGGAGCGGGAGGTTTTGGGGATTGGACATAGGTCAGATTTGACCGAAAAATAATAAATTTGCTATGTTCTTTCTACTTATCTTTTTATATTTATTTTTATTTATTTTTGTGATCTAGTCTGTGTTGAAATCTTTTTATTTGGTTATTTGCTTCTGCTTAAATTATTTGTGTTTAAACTATTCAAAAAGATTTTAAAAAGATTTTTTTTTGCTTAAAAAAATTTTAAAATACCAATTCACCCCCCTCTTGGTTAGCCTCATGCTAGTTCTATAAGATTTAACACCTCTCATGAACTTTCAACTGGTATCAAAGTAGGATTCATAAAATTAAGTTTTAGAAAACTTTTGAATTTTGATCAATGGCTAACTTTGGTAATCGTAACACTACAAAAGGATAATCAATTACTTGACCACCTCTATTTGATAATATTCCTTTTAATTTTAGAAAAACTCGTATATCCATCTCTTTACAATTGATTGATTATCATATGTGGATGCTTGTTAGAGAAGGATATTCAGCACCCTATAGATTAGTCAATGGTGTTAAAACTGAAATCCTTTTGCTGAATAGATAACTGATGATAAAGATCTTGCACAACTAAATGTTAAATATTTAAACTATTTTTTGGTGCCTTAAAATAAGAAGATTATATGCCTGTCTCCACCTGTTCAACTGGTAAGGAAATTTGGGATAAATTATGCATAACTTATGAAGGTACAAAAAAGGTGAAATGATCTAGGCTGAATATTCTTTTGCATGATTATGAACTTTTTTGTATGAAACCCAATAAGTCAATATCTAAAATGTATACTAGGTTTACATAAATTATTACTTCTTTGCATGCCTTAGGATGAGGGCTTATGAATTATGAAAAAGTAAACAAGATTTTGTGATGTTTATCTTCTTCCTTTGATGCAAAAATTACTGCCATTACTGAATCTAAGGATCTGAATACTTATTCAATTGATAACTTACTTAGATCACTAATTACTTACGAGTAAGGGCTGAACCAAAGGCAGCTTGATGCAGTTGAAAAGAAGAAGGAGAAAACTGTAGCCTTGAAGGCTAATAATTTCAAATCTGGCTCTTCTGGTTCTAATGATGATGACATTGCCTTAATAATAAGGCAATTTAAAAGCTTCTTATGGAAAAAAATATTAATAGTGGAATAAAGGTAAGAACAATAAGAATTCCAAAGCTTCATCTAATATTATTTATTTTGAATATAGGAAGCCAGGGCATTTGAAGTCTGATTGCCCAACTCTGAAAGCTCATCCAAGCAAGGAGAAGGATGAGGAGAAATCTAAGTTTAAAAAGGATAAGAAAAGGATCCAAAAGGCTTTTTGGGCAGACTAGCATCTAACTCCTCTGAAACTGAAGCTAAAGATGACACAACAAATCTATGTTTAATAACTAATAATCATCTTGATCAGTCTGATTAAGAAGAGGTATGTGAGCTTATATATAATCAATTATTTGAAGTTTCTGAAAGAATTTATTTTTCATATAGGAAGCTTAAGAAAACACATGCTAGCCTGAAAGTTGAATTTTTAAATCTGTAAAAAGAGCATGAATTCTTATGAAAGATCATTCCACTATGGATAGCAATCACATGGCTTTACTAGATAAATTTGATTCACTAAACAAAAATCATCTTGATTTAACTGCTGAGCATGATTCCTTGAAAACATTGCATCTTGATTTAAAAAAGGCTTTTAAATAACTAGACACTATTGCATGTGATTTAGATAGTAGTTATTAACCTCATTATTCGAGGTCAATTTCATCGGAATCCATCTTCAGCTCCTAGGTCCTCGTAGCCTAGTGTAGACGTCATCCTTCAGATCCCTTTAGGTGGATATCTAGTGATGTAGCATCGACTCGACTTGATAACTCGACCTAAATCAAAATCAACTCAATCCAAATCTAATTCAATTCCAAACTAAATCCAAATTGACTCATATCAAATCAACTATTTTTCAACCAAAATTTGCTACACCAATCGATGAAAAACCAAATCGAGTCTCATTTAAATGATAATAGCCCTAATTAGCTCGATTTGACTCATTGTGAGCCAATCAAACTAAAATTTGAATTAGTCTAATTTTAAAATGTCAACTGATTTTATTTAAATGAATATACCTATTCCATTAATATATATATTAGCAAAAGGAAATTTTTTTTAGCATGCAAATTGGCCTAAATTAAAATTAAAATAAATCTTAATTGTCCCTTTCATTTGAAATAAAGTTCAAATTAAGAGGTGATTTGGGCTAGACTTATGGTGTGGTTAGGCCGGTTGAACTGAACCCACATCTTCCTCTTATTAGAAAAACTGAACCCATCTCCCTTCTCATTCGGATGAAATCGCCCAGCCTGCTCCCAGTTCAGAAATCCACCCCCACTCGCTCGTTGTCTGTTTTCATGAAACCCCTCTCTTGTTGCTCCCAGTTCACACAACTCCAAGGAACAAACTTTCCTCTCTCGAGTTCAAAACTCCCTCTCCATCTCCCCCTGATTCGCGAAAGTCCCCAAGTCCGAATGCCCCTAAGCCCGATCTCCCTCGCCTCTCGAGTTTGAAAACTGAATCCCTAGCAGTCGACATTGAGTCTGGCCGCCTCTAGCCGACTTGCCCTAGCCGCCGACCCTCTTTGCCATTGGTATTCATCTCCTTCATCTTCTCCTCCTCCTCTCATTCTTGATTTTTCTTTTGCATTTAAATGAAGTATTGAAGGTTATAATGTGAGGTTTTCTTGTTAAAATCTGAAGCAAATCTTGTCTTCTTTCTCTCTTGATAATTATAGGAGTGATGAAAATCTGAAGGGATTGTTGTTTCTATATGAATTGGTCACAATCCAATCAGTTTATACATGATTTTGGTATTCATAAAATTTAGTACATTCATATAAATTTCTCATTGCTTGAAACCCGTTGAGGACTTGCCCTTATGCTGTGATTTACATGCTGGGATTTATGCATGAGCAACCTTATCAAGAAAAGGAATAAACCTATATGCTTTGTAAATTTTGCAAGTTAAACAATTCCTGAGCATGACATTTATTTGATTTTCAAATGTTTGCATTAGCCTGATGAGGTTTTCCTTGCATGAGAATGCCTTCCGGACTTTGTTGAATGATTAGCTAAGTTTTAAGAGAAGACATATAAGTATATAGGAGTTGTGCTATGCATGAAAAGTTTATTTGCAATAAAAGGGTGAATATATGTATACAAGTCTTCTTTCCAATAAACCTCCGATAAACCCAATTTATTTGTTTTGGCCACTTGTGGTATTAGCATTTGTTTTAATGAGAAGATTGGAAGGCACACGTGGGTTTTCTTAACTATAATAATGATGGGAAAGCTACCTATAGACTCAAGCTCCAACATTATATTTGTGTTCTACATCAAAGACTTATGGAGTTGTTGGAAAGATCACATGCATATCTAAATTGCATCCAATATTAGAAAATAATTTGTTTGAGCGAACAGTTTGAGTATAGTGATGTGCTTATATGTATAGTCTTGAATCTTCGTATGCACATGTGTTTGGCTTAATGTAATGTAAGATTTGGTAACTATGTTGAATACCATTCATCTACTTTATGTTCTGATTTCGAGCACACATAGATTAAATTTGGAAAAAAAAATGATAAATTTGTTTATGTTGGAAAGTAAATAGTATTAAAAGGTGAAGTGTACAAATTTTGTAAGGTGTGTATGTGAAAAGTGATTTTTGTGAACAGTGTATATTTTGGAAAGGTGAAATGCCTTGAAAGGTAATGCATGTGAATTTTGAATGGTGAGAGGTGTAGATTTTTGGAAAGTAGAACAAGTGTATTTTGAAAAGTGTGTGTGTGTGTGTGTTGGGAAGTGTATGATTTGTGAAAGTGGAGTAGGTAAATAAGCAAGGTGAAAGTGTTTATGTTGAAAGGAGAAGTGTTTTGAAAAGGGCATTGGAAAAGAGAAGTGTTTTGAAAAGTGTTTGTGTGGGAAAATGAAATGTTTTGAAAGTGCTTGAATTGAAAGATAAAGTGTGTGAAAGAGTGAAAAGTGAAAGTTTGATTGTTTTGGGAGATGAAGAGTGTGATTGTTGGAGAGTGAGTTAGTTGGGTGTTTACTAGAAAATAAAAGTGTAAAAGAAAGCAAAAGCTCTCTTTCTCTCTTTACCTCTCTCTCTCTCTCCTTCTTCTTCATCTTTCTTGTGCCTTGGGGTAAATTTTGGAAAGATGTAAAGTATGCTTTCAAAAGTAACAGATTCCAAAAGCAAGTCATCAAATTGGTGTGCAAGCTTGAAAAAAGGTACGTTTGGATTTAAATTATATTTTTTTCAATTATTTTAATTATAATTATTAAAAGTGCTTCTAATTCTTATTTTATTCTTTTTATTTGTATGAACTACGAGGAACGATATCGATCAAGTGAGCAAAAGGAAATGTACTAAAGGTGTCAGTTACCTTTGTCCAACCAAGTAGAGGTGCTATGGGTGGAATCACCGAATGCTAGCTCCGGTGTATGTGAGTATTCTGAAAACTTAGATAGCCTTACGGACCCAAAATCTCAATTGTGTTTTACGAGCTCCCAACCATAGGGTCCTGTAGAAACCCTAATTTTTTTATTATATATTTTTAAATTTGAATTTAATTACAAATTAGTTTTATTCTGTTATTTAGATTTTCTTATGCTATTTAAATTCTTTTTTATTATTTAGAACCTAAAACCCATTAGTTTATATGTGTGTGTATGTCTAAAGGGTTATGAACAATATTTTTCATCCCATATTGTATTAGTGACATTTAAGAATAAAAATTAAGGATTGAGTCTTAAAAAACTTAGACTTATGATGCATGTACACTTTAGGGTAAAAACACAAAACATAGAAAACTTAGAGACATTCCCCTTAGGATTAGTGTGTATTATTAATATAACCTTAATTAGAGTTAATCAAAATTAAACAATCAATTAATAAAAATTTCAAATACACTAATGATAATTAAAATAAAAATACACAAAAACTACATAATCTTTAATAACCAAATCATAATTAACACACATAACAATTACTAAAAGATTAAATTTGAACATAATTTTAAAATTAAATCTAATTAATATTTTAATCATCTCATAATAAAATAATAACTAAATAAAAATCTTCAAAACTTTAATAAATCATCAACAATGTCACAAATCAATTAAAATTTTAATAACTCTTTAAATAATCTAAATTTCAATCATTAAAAATTCAATAAATAATTAAGTTAAATATTCTAAAAAAATGATGTTTAATTAAAATCCCTTAAATAACCAAATTCATTAATCAAACTTTAATAATTAAAATTCAATTTAAAATAAACTTCAAAATATTAAAGACACTAAAACTTAAATATGAATATCAAAAATTCCCTTGACCTTTCAACAAATTAAATTTCAATCAATTAGAAAAGTTCAACTAAAAATAAACTTAAGATATATCAAAAGCACATAGCATACTACACACACTTAGATTTATTTGCTAGGACAACTGACTCTAGCTTTAGGTTAGGCTGGTGTTTATATTCTTTCTATTATGTGATAGGCTTTCTCATGATTTTCCCTGCATGAAAATTGTAATGATTGATGTATTTGTTTATTTATTTATTCTTATAATTTGAGATTTGATGTGATGGGAGATAGATTATTCATAGGTTAAAAATGATCTGGATGCTCACAAAATTTTTTTGTAGGTGGCCATGCTCGTACAGGGCTAAATCAAAGGGGGCAAATTATAGATTTAAATTGATGAAATTTTATACATGTGCAAAATGTTAAGCCCCTTTAAAATTAAAAGAGCATAGCTAAGTGTGGCTGGCAAATTTAATTTAAATGCAAACATATAACTACTTGGGATGCTTTTATTATAACTGCTTAGGATAACTTTGCAGGTGGTCTAGATTTTCTTTTTATCTAGTATATAATATAAATGTGTTTGAAAAGAGTTGTAATGTGAAAGTGATTCGAAATTAGGATGTCACATCCAATTTGGAATTCAAAGAGAAGAGAATATCTTTTAAGGGAATGTTCTCTTTTATTTAGAAAGTCAAGTTAGGATGATTTTAATATCTAAAGGGAAAAGAAAATACCCCTTTGGTGATGAGTTTCTTTTTATTTGGGTATCCAGAATCGGCAAATCTAGGGAGCTCGTAGAGGAAAAGGAGACCAAGAAGAGAAGATGAAGAAGTAAAGAAAAGAAGAGATATCCCATTTCAAAATCATTTGCGTCAGTGTTAGGATTAAAATCCAGGTTTGTTGTCAGTGGTACCCGGCCATTTTACTTTTCAGTAAATTTTGGGTTATAAATAAAATGGCACTTGTCATATGGACTTTAGACATTATATTTTAGATAATTTAATTTGATTGTTTACATAACTTGAGCATTAGAATTGTCTTTTTTTTAGGTTTTCTTGCATGTCGTATTTTATTTTAGCTTGGATACAATTGAAGTTTTATGAGGGTATGAATAAAATTTTTATACTTAGAATTTTAATAAAAATTTTAGGCTCACATAGAAACTCTAACGATCTAAGAAGTAAGCTTGGGACAGCCGAGAGTCAACATATATGCATATTATTACTTTCACTTTCTTGTTAGTCACCTCCCTGCCCACGGGTTCTAGCAGACTACCTGGCCTATAAGGGTGTAGTTTTGTCAAGGGAATATTGTGCAATCTCTAGGAAAAAATTATTTTATGCATTTGAATCAATTAGCATGCATTACATTAGATACAAATTAAAAGAGTTTAAAATTTTAATTATATTTTATTTTCAAGCATCATTTACCCTACATAAGTTGAGGGGCCAATTAAGATTTATCTTAGATGTCGGCCCCCATTTTCTCAAAATTTAAACAACGTCCCTACCCATCTTTCATAAAAAGATTGAATACATGGTTTTAAAGAGCCTAAGTGGTTAGCTGGCTCCCCAATCCAGGTCAGGGTAAGTTCAGATTTGCACTTCATTAGCTAAGTCCGGGTCACTACTTTGTAGTACTTAAACTAGATTTAGATTTTGAGGTAAATTTTTAAATCTTAAGTCCTCACCCTTCGAGAATATAATCCTAACTTTTTAATAAAATGCTAACTCAAATATAAAAAAAAATCTCTTAAAATGTAAAGCCCAATATAGTGTAAATTGAGGTTGCCTCTGAGCCTCTCAGAATCCGGCACCTCCTACTTTTTCTCCTTTAACTCGCTAAAAATTGTTCAATGTTGACCTTTCTCCTTGAAAATTTCCTACTCCTTTCCTTGTCTTCTACTTTGTAATCAAAGGGTATGAAATTATTACTTTAATTGAGAGTTTTCTTAGGAGTACACCTCCTAAGATGTAATTAACTATAGGGGCTTGTCCCTCTAGGGATTTGAGAACTCCAGATTAAAATAGATCTTATTTTATTCCTATAAAATAAGAGAAAATTCTATAGGAACGCAGATATCATTAAAAACTCATTTCTAATCTTAAATATGCTTGTAGGATGTTATTATTATCTTTTCAGATAATATAATATTCTACTTATTATATTCAACTTTAAAAATGATAAATTTTATAGAACTCATTCTTGCTTTTAGATGTCTTGAAGAATGTTATGTTCATCTTTTAAGATGATATAATATTCTCCTTATTACACCTAAATAAAAGAATGGACAAACTTTTTAAAAACTCTATTTTTATTTTTAAACACATTCTATAGAATTTCATATTCATTTTTTGAGATAATATGTTATTTTTTGAATTGTGTTTGATCATAGAAATATCATTTTTTAAAATCCTATTTTGATATTGAATTCATTGTAGAATATTATATCAGTCTCCTAAAATTGTACTTTTTTCTTAATACAGTACTTGATTACAAAATAGGATAAATCAAAATCTGCATGGCGGTAAATTTTTCCCCCAACAGTAGTGAACATGCATTGAAATAATAAGTGGCAAGCTATGAAAAGACAAATGAATTTCAAAGAGAAAAGATCATTGTATTAGAGCAAAATAAAACACCACCTTTACTTGTAGGGTTTTATAAAACACTAACAAAGTATACATAATTCAAACCTAGGAAGAGGCACCAAAACCCACATAGATTAGTAAAACCTTTTCCTGGTGTTAGATATTTTTCTTGTGGCATGCTAGGATATATCTCTAACACTTATACCATTAACCGTAGAACACATTTAGTATGGAGACCAAAATTATAAAATTTATAGCATAGCATGCATGCATCTCACTCCTCTTTCCATAAGATGGGACCCAAACCTATTTAGGATCCTAAATCTGATATTTGATGATTTTATAGGGGTGCTCTCACAAAAGGCCTCATGAGAGCATATGGTACCTAAACAGCAGATGTTCAAGGAATTTAACTGGAAATGTAAATTAATTCATTTCACTGAAGGCCAGGGCAGAAGGCAAGGTAACACTTGGAGACAACACCACCAAAAGAGTGGTGGGATCAGGTATAATTGGTGATTCAAAAAAGTTCATTTTTGATAATATTTTGCTTATAGATGAACTGAAACACAATCTGTTCAATATCACCCAGCTCTGTGATAAAAGCTTCAATATAAAATTTCTGTCAACTTGCTATATCATAAGCTTAAATGACAAAATTATTTTACAGGAAAAAAGGATCAACAATGTCTACATGCTAGATCTAAATTACTTTAAAGCTGATATTATTATTTGCTTAAAATTAATTGTTGATGAATCATGGCTGTGGCATAAGAGATTGTGTCATGCAAGTATGAAAAGCCTTAGGAAGATCACCCAAAAAGACTTAATGAGAGGTGTCCCCAAACTAGAGTTAACTAAGGACCACCTGTGTGATGCCTATTAGTTAGGGAAGCAAGTCAAGTCCTCCTTCCACTCAATTAAAGACATTAATACTGGCAAACCCTTAGAAGTCCTTCATATGGATCTCTTTGGACTTGTCAGCACTTTAAGCTTAGGAGGGAAAGACTTTAGGTATGTCATTATTGATGATTATTCAAGGTTCATCTAGGTTAGATTCTTATCTCATAAAAGTGAATCATTCAAGGAATTTAGATCTTTCTCCACTTGGATTTAGAGGAAATTAGGTTGTGAAATTCAGACTATTCATAGTGATCATGGTGGAGAATTTCAAAATAAGAAATTTGAAATCTATTATAAGAAGCAAGGGATAGATCACAATTTTTCAGCTCCTAGGACCCCTCAGCAGAACTAGGTAGCTAAAAGGAAGAACAAGACCCTGGTAGAAGCCGCTAGAGCCATGTTAGCTGAATATTCACTTCCTAAATATTTTGGGCAGAAGCGGTGAATACAACCTGTTATGTTTTGAATATGGTAAATCTTATATCTAAGCTGAACAAAATACTCTATGAAATTCTTGAGGGTAGGACACCTAACCTCTCTCACCTTCATGTCTTTGGATGTAAAGTGTTCATTTTGAATAATGAGAAGTCTCAAGTAGAAAAATTTGACCCAAAATCTGATGAATGGGTATTCATATGTTACTTAAGTGTTGAGAAATCCTATAGAGTCTTTAATAAAAGAATCCTGATTGTTGAGGAGATCACTCATATTGTGTTTAATGAATCTGATAATTCTGGAGGGCCTATGGTAGAAGAAGAGGAGGTTGTAGAAGTCACCCAAGAAGTAAAATCTACCAATATAGAGGAAAGGGTAGAACCTAAAATTACACTACCTAGAGAATGGAGATATTCTTCGAGTCATCCTAAACAATTGATCTTGGGAGATCCTTTTGAAGGTGTTAGAAATAGGTATGGACTAAACCACTCTGCCTTCATTTTAACAATTGAACCCACCAACATCAATCAAGCTCTTTCTGATGAATTCTAGATCCTAGTGATGCAAGAGAAATTAAACCAATTTGTTAGGAATAATGTCTAGGAGCTAGTAGAAAGACCTGAGAATCATAGTATAGTAGGAACCAAATGGGTCATTAAGAATAAAATAAATGATTCTGGTGTGGTAGTTAGGAATAAGGCAAAATTAGTGGTTAAGAGGTACAACCAAATAGAAGGGATTCATTTTAAGGAAACTTTTGCCCCTATAGCTCGATTAGAAGCCATTAGAGTGCTACTAGCCTTTTTCTATTATAAGAGATTTAAATTTTTCCAAATGGATGTCCAGAGTGCCTTTTTAAATGAGAAAATAAAAGAAGATGTGTTTATAGAGCAACCCCTAGGCTTTGAGAATTCTTAATTTTCAAATCATATTTTTAAATTAAAAAAAGGTTTTATATGGATTAAAACAGGCACCTAGTACATGGTATAAGAGGCTTAGCACATTCCTATTAGAAAGAGAGTTTATTAAGGGGAGCGTAGACACCACCCTTTTTCTGAGGAAAGTAGGAGATGAATTACTCATTATTTAGATTTATGTTGATGATATACTTTTTAGATCTTCTGATAAATATTTATGTGATGATTTTCTAAAATAATGAGTAAAATTTTTGAGATGAGTATGATGGGAGAATTTGTTGACCTTCATTTTCCCCAGACTCTTGGTCAAAGGAGTGAACTTGGTCAAATTGACCAAGTTAGACCCCAAGACCCCTCCCATTCAATCCAGTGGATCAAACCAAGTCTACTGAGCCCAGACCCAGGCCCTAGGTCAACCTAGTTGACCAGGTCAGCCTAATTTGACCCAATTCACCCAAATCTCCTTTATTTGATTTCAAATCAATACTAAGTCATCCTTGGCTCGATTCTCTCACCCCTTGGACTTAATTGATCAAGTTAACCAAGTCAATCATTGACTTGGTTAACTAAAGCCTTAATTAGGTCAAATTGACCTATTTAGGTAAAATTAAACCAATCAATGAACCAACACCCTTCCTAATCCTCCTCAAGCCCAAGTCCACAGCTATTAGACTCCTCTCACTCCTAATTAACCCTAGATCTGATCTAGGCCATCCATTCAAGGCTTAGGACTATAAATAGGAAAGCTATGGCATCTTTGAGAGGACTTTTGCTATCTTTTACTCTCCAAGCCTCCTTAACCCGAGATTTTGGGTGTGAGAGCTCTCCCAACTCCCCTCCACCTTTCCCAAGCCAAACCCGCCGGTCAAACCTCGTCGACGATGATCCTCCGATGAATCGAGGGCCAAAACCTTCCAACCTCATATCCTTTGATCGGGAGCATTTCAAGCCTCGAGTTCAACTGAAAAAACATTCGTGGACAATCTACAAGCTCAGAGAATCCAATATTTTTAAAATCTAATGGTTAGATCTCTCAAAAACTCTAACCCTAGGTCACTACACATAGAGTAAAATAGCATTTGATTCATCACATTTTGAAAATTTTCATTGCATTTCCATGATTTATGTTCATGAGTAGATTCTAGGTTTAAAATTTCATCAAAAATGATCCATCTGATCGCCTTAATGAGCCAAAAAATATTCTCTAGGGTGTTTTTGTGGTTTAGTTCAGGTGTATAAAATCTGAGTCGTTGATCTATTGAACAATGGCTGAGATCTCGCTATGCGGAGTCTGCGTACAGCCATATAAAGGCCCTTTTTGGATCATATCACCATTCAACACCATATGGACCGTCCATCCAAAACAGTGGGTGATCTGACGCGGATAAGTAAATTCGCGTCCGCCGCCGCCATTATTAGCCAATAATGACCAATGATCGCCGCAGCACAATCATTGGCCATTAACCGTGCAATCATTCCCAATGATTGCCGTGGTTTGGGGCAGCGAATCAGCGACTGCCATCTAGCCCACTGCTGCCAGATTAAGTGATCTAATTAATTTTAATTACTTTTAAACCTATTTTTAATCTGATTTCTTTACAAAAGTCATTAAAAATTATTTTTAAATCCAAAAAATACATATAATATATCAAAATTTTTAGAAGTTTATCCTCTTTAATTTAAAATTAAAATTTTTTTTAAAATTTATTATATATTTTAAATTATTTTAAAACCTTTATTTTGAGTATTTAATTAATATTTAAATTAATATTATGTTCGATATTTTATAAAAACTAAATATTTTATATTAATTTACATTAAATAATTATATGATTATTTTTAAAAATACAATAATTTAAAATTAAGATAGTACATGATATATTTATATATTTTAAATAATCTTAATTATTTAAATCCTTTTAAATATTTTGTTAATATTTATTAATATTTCTTTTTTTAAACATAATAATAACAATAATAATAATAATATTTCTTTGAAAAAAAATTAGAAACTTATTTGTTATTTAATTTTAATTTTAATTTAAATTTAATAATAATGGTATGTTATTATCTTGAATAATTTTCTTTTTATTATTATTAATATGAATTAATATTTAAATTAAATTAAATCTAAATAATCTTAAATCTTAATTTTTTTTTCTTAAGTAAAATTATTTTAATATTTTAGATAGCTTTAATATTTAATTTCATATAATTTAATAATTATTTTTAAATATTAAATATTTTAAATTATTTTTTAAATACCTTATATTTACATTAAACTTTAAAAATTCATTATAATTTCATTTTAAATCCAAAAATTATGTTTAATACCTTAAATTTGTCACAAAATTATGTACTTTAATTCAAAATTATTTTCAGATATCAAAACTTATTTTTTTGTAATTATTTATTTATTATTTAATTACTTAACTACTTAGTTATTATTTAAACAAATAACATATTAATTATTTTGAAATAAAAGATTATTTTAAAACTATTTTAAAACCCTCCCCTTAGACGGTCAGTGGATTTCTCATGCATATGTACATTGAATTATGTTTAAAGTATATTATTTTTTAATTTATATGTTAGTATCTTTAATTTATATGTATTTTAAGTATTTTGAAATTATATAAATTTTTAAATCTCTGATTTTGAGAGATCTACTTATGAAATTTCAAACATAGGCTATGCATGTGCATAGCATTCATGGGGGAAGGATTAGTGGAGAAAAGATCCCAATCATTCAATAATCACATCGCTAATCTTGTTTAAATCTTACTTAGTCTTCCTTTTACATGTGTAGGTTACACGAGCACTTAGTCTAAGCTTTCCTAGGTCTAAGGACATGGTGTGTTATGTTTATATGCATTTTCCTCTATTTTACCCCAAGGGTTAGATATCAACATATGATTTAAACCTATTCAACCTAGTGACACCCTAAGGATAATAACTAAGGACCCGTCTGACGAACTTAAAAAAATTTTAGGAGCTAGGGTACACGTCTGATTGACCTGAGACTTTAAACACTTAAACTTAGTGACACCCTAAACCCCCTTAAATTTTGTAAAAAAATTTTAGGATCCTTTAAACCCCTTAATTAACAAACCTTAGTCTACCCTTTAGTTAAGCCCCGATAACTTTAGAAAATTCTAATAAATCCAAATTAAATCCAAAAATTAACCATAATATACCAAACTCTTCAAACTTTAACCCTTAATCTCAGAATACTAAAATCCCATTAATTGGACTTCAATTTGAACCTTAATTTAACTTTAATTAAAAATCACTCTTTTAATTAAATTAAATAATTAAAAAATATTAAAAACTCCAAAATTTTCTCAAACACATGGGAACTCTTTCTTAGGTCATTCCTGACCTTTAGAGGTGATTTCAAGAGGTTTGGAGTTGATTTGGATCAAAACTTCTAAAACAGACCTTAATTAAATAATTTTAATAATTCATTAATTACCTGAAACTTTTAAAAATCATAACTTTGCATAGAAAACTTCAAATCCAGCAAACTCAAAGTCTAATTAGTCCTTGCAAGGTCTAATATTTAATAAAAATGCAAAAAACCCCCAAACCTAGCCCATTTCTAAAGTAACCTTTTGGACCCCCCCTTAACCTAGCGGGTAGGATGATTCTGGACCTCATAAAATACATTAGTCCAATATAAATTTCAAAGAACACTACCCTAAGCATTAAAAAACAACCAAAAAACTAAACTAATCTTATAAAATTGGTTACTACTGGGTAACTCAGACCTACGAGGCTATTAAGTTAGCCCCAAGTAGGGTGAAATAAACCTCACGGCCTCGGTGAGCAACAAAGGTAGTAGTAATCAACTAAACATTTAGAAATAAATTTTTTTTTAAAATCAACCCTAAAATATTTATACTTAAATTTAAACCAATATTTCCCCTTTTGACCTTCAACCAACTAGATCACAAGCAATTTTAACTAAACAACCTATATATGACATATCCAAACCACACAGCCTTTCACACACACATAGAATTATTTGCTAGGGCACCACTTCTAGTTCTAGGCTAGGTCAGTAATTACTTTACTGCTATGTAATGAGTTTTCTTAGATTTCATTACATGTTGTGATTGAAAATTAGTTGGTATGTTTGTTTACTTTTACTACACTCTGTGAATTTATGTGATGGGCGGTAGATTACTCATATGTTAGGAATGATCTTAAATGATCTTTGATACTAACAATGTCTTCTACAGGTGGCCATGCTTATGTAGTGCTAATAAAGAGGGGCTAAATTTTATAAATAAATATCATACAAATGCTTTCTACATGTGTTTTAGCTGCTTAGCCCCCCCAAGATAAATGAGGGCTAAAAATAAATAAATCATAAATATAATTATTACAGGTGCTCCAACTGCTTAGCCCTCAAATAAATAAAGAGCATGGCCAAGTGTGGCTAGCATGAGTATTTTCTTTTCATATATAACTGCTTGGGTTATTTTATATTAACTGCTTAAGATAACCATACATGAGAGTCTAGATTATCTTTTTAATGATGTAATTCGATATAATTTATAAAAGTATTGAGTTATGAAAGTCTTCAAAAATGAGGCATTTTAAATACTAGGTACCCAAAGAAAAAAAGAATGGCCCTTTATAGGAAATTTCTTATTCATTTGGGTACCCTTCTAGAGGATGAATCTTACGAAGACTGAAGGGAGTCGATCCAAAGGAAGACGATCTATATAAAGACATTGAAGACAAAGACTTGAAGATGAAATGCCTTACTTTTAAGAATTACATCATTCAGTAGAATTAGAATTCGGGTTATTATCAGTGATGCACGACCACTTTACTTTTCTGCAGACCCTAGGTTATAATAAAAGGCATTTGCATAGGGATATTATTTTATTTATTTGATTTAATTATACTGTGGATAATGTGATGATGATTGCGATATAGGGTTACCTTTTTCTTAGTTTCTTTGGCATTTATGTGTCACTTTTATTTTAGCCTGGATTCGATCGGAGGCTCGTGAGGGTACGCTAAAAAATTCTTTTACTTAAATAAAAAATAAAATTTTTCAAATAACATAGAAACTCTAACGCTCTTAAGAAGTAAGCTCGTTACCGTCGGGAGTTCGTATAGCATATTTGTTGTATTATTCTTTCCATTTGTTAGGCCACTCCCCGCTTGTGGGTTCTAATAGACCATCTAGCCTATGAGGGTGCAGATCTATCAAGGGAAGCCTATGCACTCTAGAATAAAACTTATTTTTTAAGTCTTTTTAAAACTGCTTCATATATATTTTAGGAATTTAATCGAGTCGATCAGCATGCATTGCATTAAAAATTAATTTAAATGTGAGTCTAAAACTTTAACTATATTTGTTTTAGCATTTTTCACTCAACATAAGTTAAAGGATCACTTAGGACAATCTCTAGATGTCAGTCCCACTTCTTAAAAACTCTAAACCTCCCTACCACTCTTTCATAAAAATTACTGGACTCATGGTTTTCAACTGACTAGGTGGTTAGCTGGCTCCTCAATCCAGACTGGGGTAAGTCCATATTTTACACTACATTAGCTAGGACACAGGTGTTATGTGTAGAACACTAAACCTACTTTAGATTTAGGGTTCAAGGCTGCTACTTTTAATGTCTTGTAGTATGCCTCATTGGTGGGTAGGTCCTCTATCATTTTGGGACTATAAATCATGTATATTTGCATCACGTAGATGATGCCACTTCTATCTTTCTCTATTGCATGCTCTAAGCATATGACTTATTTCTTTTCCCTAGTTTCTTCTCATTTCCTTAGTCTTTTTGGATGCTGATGTGAGCCGTCTATGTTGACTAAGCTAAGTCAAACCCTTTCTTACCCCTTGAGTAGGACTTCCCAATCTCCTACCTATGTGCCAATTACATCTAGAAGTATAATGTAGGATCCTTAATTGAGAGTCTTCTCAGGCCTCGACCTGAGATGTAATTTACCATAGGGGCCTACGGCTGTGAGAAACCAAATTCTACATTAAATAAACATCACTCAAACTGATGTATTGGGTGGGGGAAACCCCGTGACTCTGATCGGGTATGCATATTATTACCCATCAAGGAGCATAGGTGAGAGCTGTTATCCTCAATGATTAATTATATGTATGATCTAATCTTTCCTTCCATTAGCCTGCTTATAAAGAGTGTAGAGGCCTGCGATTATTTTGCCCCTTGAGATAGTACGATCGTACCTTTTACTTTTTGTCCCCCACACTACAGGTCCTTTTGGAGGTCCACAAAATTGTGTTACTTTTTATGATTTAGCATAAGACAAATGGATGATGAAATATTTCTTAATCAATCAAAGTACATTAAGGACATCCTGAAGAAATATAAAATGAATAAAGTCATACCAATAAACACTCATATGAGCTCCAGTGTTCAACTAGATAAAGACTTAAATGAAAAATAAGTTGATCAAAAGATATACATTGGAATAATTGGATCACTACTTTACTTGACTGCTAGCAGACTTGATATTATATTTAGTGTTTGTCTCTGTGCTAAATTTTAGGCTGATCCAAAAGGGTCCCACCTAACTGCTGTTAAGAGAATCCTTAGATATCTCTTAGGGACCCAAGACTTAGGAATTTGGTATCCTAGGCATAACACTTTTTTTAAAATCATAGGATATTCTGATTTAGATTTTGCAAAATGCCGAGTTGATAGAAAAAGCACTTTTGGGATATGTCAATTCATAAGATAATCTTTAGTCTCCTGGTCTAGTAGAAAATAGAACTCAGTTGTGCTGTCTACTGCTGAAGCTGAGTACATGGCCTTAGGAAGTTATGTGGCCCAGGACCTTTGGCTAAAGCAACAAATTTTAGATTTAGGACTTCATGTAAGCACAATTTTGAAAATAGAACTCAGTTGTCCTATCCTATGTGATAATACTAGTGACATCTATATTTCTAAGAACCTAATCCAAAACTCCAAGACCAAATATATAGACATCAGGCACCACTTCATTAGGGACCATATTACCAAAGGAGACATAGAGCTACACCATGTAGCCACTGAAAACCAACTTGTAGATATCTTCACAAAACCACTAGCATTTGAAACCATTAGCACCTTAAGAACCAAATTAGGTGTGATAGATATTCATGCTTAAAAATGATACTTTTTGTCTATGTTTTTATTCTTCTTATTTTTTATTTAGGTTTATTTCTTTTTGTAAGTTTTATTTTGTATGTCTTTCTTACTAGACTTTATTTGACTGTTGATCTCCTTTTTTGAATTTTTGCTTTATATTTTTAATTTCCTATTGTTGTTTTCAGTTTTAAAATCAGATCACTACTCACTTCTGCTGATGAACTTGCTTTTTAAATGAGATTTTTTACTTTATTTTTATTTAGAAGTGTGCAATAGTGATTGACTCCTCTATATCAGTTAAAGGAAGAAATATTGATGATTATTTCTCTTCCTCTAACTCCTTTAATGGTATATTTTTCTTTTTGAATTAAAATTTTTTTTTAAATTAAAAAGTTAAACTTTAAAATAGAAATCTATTTTATCTTCCTACAATAATGTATCTCATATGAGTAGTGTTCCAAATCATTGAATTACTTTTGTGTTTTCTTAATCAGGTGGTTGCATTTATCATATGAGTGATTTTGTTTTGTGGTTTACTTTTTCTTATCTATGAGAGTGAGTTTTTTTTCTCTTATATCTTGAAGATAATCTCACAACTGAGAGTCTTTTAGAGGTTTAGAAAGAAAGAAAGCTCACAAAAGATGCACAAAGTATGCCAATCAACTAAAAAAGAGACATAAAATGAGCCCAACACTGAAAAGATGCATAATAATTGCCAATTAATTGCAAGATTACATAAAGTGTATTAAAATCAAAAGATGCATAAAGTGCACCAAATAAATTGAAAAAGAGGCACAAAATGAACTCATAAAAAATAAGCTTCCTTCTCTTTTAAATCTTTAAATATCTTAGAAGAATCTTTATGTCACTTAATATATTCAAACACTTGAGATTGAAATTTATAATTTCTGGTGTTTTACTTTGCAATACTACTTTATTAGATATTTTTCAGGAACGAAGCTTAAAAAGATCACTTTTTCTTATTTAATTTCTTTTCTTTTGAATTAGATTTTTATTTAAAAGGAATTTGAACTTGTAAGGTATTCGAGGTAGGGTTTACAAAAATTTATTTTCCAACTTTTTCTAGATATTAGCATTGTCGATTCATTTCTTTCGAGTTTTTAAATTTAAATTTGAGGTAAAAATTATCATTTACTAGAGCTGATCGAGTTATAAAAAAAACTTTATTTTTGTTTTGATGATTATTGGTTATTGTATTTTTTATTTTGCTTTGTTATTATTTTTTCTTCTATTTTAGTATTTTTTTTCTTTTTTGTGATGTCAAAAGGGGGAGTAATATGCTGGTTGCTTATATTATTGCCTAATATGTCGTTTGCTTGTGTTTTTAGTGAAATGTATTTTTGTTCTATTTCTCTTCTTCTTTCTTGTCTCATAAAAAAAGGGAAAAGAATAAAAATAAAAATTCTCCTGGCTTGAAACTTTTTACAGCAATGTTTGTCATCATCAAAAAGGGAGAGATTATTATAAATCTGGGCCCAAATTTAGTAATTTTGATAATAATAATATTACTATTTCTTTACTTCTATTATGATTAGATATCTGCTTTTGTTTGCCTTACTTACTAACCTGTCAGGTCCACAGGTTTACTTGGAACGTTAATCAGCTCAAAATCAAGTAGACTAGGATTGAGTCAGTCTATCATTTTTATTCTAATACATCTTTTAACTTTTCTTAAGTCAAATATACTGTGATGAATCCTGAAGCCAAGTAACCTTGCACACACACACTCAAGAGAAAAATTTTGTGAGTTAAAGAGCTTTCTAATTTTTAATCATATCGTACAGGATGATTCTAAATCATCCTAGACGATCAGTTAAAAATAAAAACATTAATTAGGGCATCCCTATTTATTAGTTAGCTTAACTAATCATTCTAGACAATTTGGATCGTATAGGATGATCAGTACAAATTGGAGGAAACAGTCGCCAATCATAATTTAGGCAAGATTTCATAATTAAAATTTTATTCTAATCATACAGGACAATACACATCATCTTAGATGATCCATGACAATCATGCATAAAATAATCCCTTAATTAGTGAATTAATTAGGGTTAAACTGATCAATCATATCATACATGATGATTGGAAACCATCATTTAGGATGATCAGAGCTCTGTATGGCACGATAATTAATCGCCACCTATCATACAGGATGAAAGCTTTAACTTTTTAACTAATCATCCTGGATGATACCCCTACATCATACGGGACGATCAGAGCTCTACATGGGATGATAATTAATTGACATCCATCGTACTGGATGATAAATTGACACTGGTGAACTAATCGTACAGGATGATAGTAATATCGTACTGGATGATTCGTTCAAATACTTAAATTGATCGTACAGGGCAATGCTGATCGTACTGGCTATAAGAGCTATTTTGTACTAATCGTATAGGATGATATTTGAAACATCTTGGATGATCTTTGCCCTCAAATTATAAATTAGGGCTATTTTTGAAGCCTCCTATCTAAGCTCTCCTAATTATTGCTAAGCAAGTCTTTTGCTATTTTTCTAATCCAAGAGAGCTTAGAGGAGAGGGAGAGTTTAGGAGAGAGAGAGAGAGAGGATCTTGTGAGGGGATTCATAAAGGTTGCTCCAAGCAAGGATTTGATTATCTTCTTCCTTCTTTGTCCTTGGTTTCTTGGTGGCTCTGGGGAGACGATCATCAACATCAGATCTAGGTTCTCTGCCTGCTCTAGGAGGGAGTAAAAGAATTGTTAGGTTCTCTGCCTACTCTAGGAGGGAGTAAAAGGATTCCGTGTTCTTTTCCTTCACCAGGAGGGTGAAAAAGGATTCAAGGTTCTCTGTCTCATTGGGTCAGTGAAAAGATTTTATAACGGCTTCTCCACCTTGCTATGGGGGAAAAATGAGAGACACTAACTGATTAGTACAATACCTAGAATGGGAGGTTCTGGGGAGTGGATGTAGGTCAGATTTGACTGAACCACAATAAATCTACTGTGTTCATTTATTTTTACTTATTTCTGTGATCTGATTTGTGTTGAAATCTTTGTATTTGGTTATCTGCTTTCACTTAAATTATTTGTGTTTAAAATATTCAAAAAGATTTCAAAAATATATTTCTTTTTTCTTAAAGAATTTTTAAAATACTAATTCACCCCCCTGGTTAGCATCGGGCTAGTTCTATAGGGTTTAACACCCCTCACAAACTTTTAACATCCAATCCTTCATAAACTAGCCCAATAATGAGATAGCCAAAAGCTCCAAATGAGATATATCCCAATGAATACAGTTAAAACCAAAAGCACGCAATAATCTATCTTTATCATCCTAGAATACACTGCCAATACCAGCCAAATTTAAACTTGATAAGGATGCATCTACATTTACTTTGATCCAATCGATAAGTGAAGGGTGCCAACAGATAAAAGATAGCTGTAAAGGCTGATTAACACCCCAGAGACCAAAACAAAAGCTAAAATGAACCACAAAAGCAAAGCTAATGGAATTAGCTACAATACTAAGAATTCTGTCTTCAAAATCTCTATGAACTAGTCTATTCCTTGATTTCAAGATAAGATATATTGCTAAACAATACATATTGGCTTAGAAAGCATCTTTCCTAGCCATATATTCCAAACCCCTATAACAATCTTCTAAGGATGAAAACAAAAGCCAAGGAAATCCCCACCTGTTCAAGCAGTTAATAACCTGAACAATCTTCACACATTTTACCACTATATGCTCAGAATCTTCCACCTCATCGCTATTGCGACTCGGGCTCACGAGTTTTTATTTTGATGATAACAAACATTACGACTCACATCTCCCAATAATTCTAATGTATATTTGTTTGTGTATATACTAATATTTCAGGAATAGCATGCACTGTTCAATAAAGATTACAAGCTCAAGAATGGGTAGAATAGGCTATGATGTGATGATATTTATAATTTTCATTGATGTACTTTTTGATTTCTTGATTCAAGTCCTGTAAGGGTGTATGCTTGATTGTGACCATGTACACACACTCTCCTGGGGAGTGAGATCTAGTCAAAACCAGGAGTTCAACTTTTGAATAAATCATACTGGATGATTTTGATCATCCAGGATGATCTATTCATTGAACTAATCATCCATGATGATCCATTACGATCTCAAAACCCTAGCTGTCATGATAATTTATGCAAAGATTTAAGATTCAAATTTTGTTCTAATCGTCCTAGACGATCTAGATCATCTTGGATAA
This sequence comes from Dendrobium chrysotoxum, assembly GCA_019925795.1. Classification (NCBI taxonomy): domain Eukaryota; kingdom Viridiplantae; phylum Streptophyta; class Magnoliopsida; order Asparagales; family Orchidaceae; genus Dendrobium; species Dendrobium chrysotoxum. Next base: position 5,198,856 of record CM034311.1, read on the forward strand.
TCTATAAAAATCTTGCCTAAATTAATCATGTGATTATTCAATCAAATATGAATAATTTAATATTCTGATGTCTTGGACGATCTGTATATCATATTGGATGATTTGTTCAAAATTTGTACTGATCGTCCTGGACTATCCTGAGATCATCCAGGACTATCTGGTCAAATTCTGCACATCATCCTGGACGATCCTGCGATCGTCCTGGATGATCTTTGCCGCCATAACTAATTTGGAAGGATTTTTAAAGCCCTTTATTTAAGGCTTATCAAAGACTTTGAATGTGTCTTTGGCAACCATTGAGGCTTCATTTCTTCTAGAGAAAACTTAAAGAGAGAGCTTGAAAGAGAGAGAGAGAAAATGGTGGAGTTTGAGAGGGAGAAGAGCCTTGGAAGGGGGATTTTTTAGGGAGTGTGAGGGGGTTCACACGGTTGATCTGGCAGGCTTGCACCTAAGTGCCATCAGATTCAATGATCGTCTCGAGGGAAGTTTTGGGAAGAGGAAGATCTCTTTGGTGTCAAAGGACCCGACTACTCTGCCGCACTGGGGAAGGTGGAAGTGATTTTGTAAGGGCATCTCCGCCTAGCTGTGGGGGCTAAAGGAAAGTCACTAAAGGTGTAGTACAATACTTGGAGGGTACCTCCTGGGAGAGGACGTAGGTCAGGTTGGACCAAACCATTATAAATCTGGTGTATTCTTTCTGATTATTTTTTGCACTTTATTTTACTGTAATTAACTGCTTGGATGAAATCTCTGATTTATCATTTTATTATTGATTTAATTCGTTTCCGCTGCAAGATATAAAAAGCTTTTTCTTTTTGTTTAAAGAATTTTTTAAATATCCAATTCACCCCCCCTGTCTTGGTTAGCCTCGGGCTAGTTCACAAAGGTTTAACGTCCCTAACGAACATTCAAGTGGTATCAGAGCAGGATTCATAAAATTAAGTTTTTGAAAACTTTTGAAAAAATATCCACGGCTAATTTTGGAAATTGTAATATTGCGGAAGGATATTCAATCAAATGACCACCTTTATTTGAAAATATTACTTTTGGTATTTGAAAAATCAGTATATCTACTTTATTGAAATCAATAGATGATAAGTGGCATATGATTCAAACTGGTTATTATGTACCATCACGTATTATAGATAGAATCAAAACTGATATTCCTTTTTCTGAATGGAGTAGAACAAAACAAATTAATGCTAAATATTTAAATTATTTTTTTTGTGCTTTGAATTCTGATGATTATATATTAGTATCTACATGCACTTCTAGTAAGGAAATTTTGGATAAATTATACACTACGTATGAGGTACTTGTGAAATTAACCAATCTAGATTAAATATTTTAATACATGATTATGAATTTTTTAGTATGAAACCTTATGAGACGATATTGGATATGTATATTAGGTTTACTCAAATTGTGACATCATTACATGCATTAGAAAAAGAACTTTCAAACTTTAAAAAAGTCAATAAAATCCTACGTTCTCTACTTGATAAATTTGATTCCAAAGTCATTGTAATTTCTGAATCTAAAAATTTAAATGAATATTCTATTAATAATCTGATCGGCTCACTCATTGCCTATGAGCAAAGTTTGGGTCAACGACTTTTGGATGTAGGTGATACTATAGTATTAAAAATTAAAGACACTAGAAAAAGCAACTCAGAAGATGATGAAAGTAAAGAGTTGGCATCAATAACAAATAAATTGAAAAGATTATTAAAGTACATGCATTAACATCAAAAGTGGAATAAATATAAAAATGATAAGAATATTAAGTTCTCTTCTGATATTATTTACTTTGGATGTAAGAAATCTGGACATATGAAAAATCAGTGCCCGAACTTAAAACCCTTCCTGAAAAGGAAAAGGGTAAAGTTAAACAAATTGTAATAAGGGCGAATAATGCAAAATAAAAAATCTCCTAGGCAGACCTAGCTTCTGAATCATCAGAACATGAGTGAGATGATGTGAATTAATATTTTGCTTGTGTGTTTGTGTTTATGTTTTTACTTTTTTGTTATTTTTTATTTCTTATGTTTTTGTTTTTATTTTAGGAGTTTTTTTTTGTTTTATTTCTCTTTTTCTTTTTTTTATTTTTCTTTTAAAATTTTAAAATTAGTTTCTATGTTGTTTGTGTAGTTTCTCTGATTAGCACATACATATCACCTTTTATTTCATTTATATTTTAGAAAATCAAAATTATTTTTCAAAGATCATGTTTTCTAAAAATAAAAAATTTACCTTTTGTTTTCCTAAAAATTCTATATAAGTTGTGATTGATTTCTCTAAAATCTGGCAAAGGAAGAAAACTCATGATTTTGTCTCTCCATCTCATTTCTTTATATAAAGTTATTTCACTTTTGATTCAAAATCTGTTTCAAATTACAAATTAGTTTTTGAAATTGAACCTTTTTCATCTCCTTACATTTTGTCTTTCTCATAAGAATCTTTTGCAAGTTAATGAACATACTTCAAAAATTATCTTAATCAGGTTGTTCGTCTTTATCATAAGAATAGGGTTTACTGATTTTAAAGATTTTCAAAGGAGGTAAATTATAAAAATAAAAGAGGCACAAAATGAGCTCAAAGCTGAAAACATGCGCAATGTAACCAAAATAAAAAGATACATAAAGTGTATCAAAAATCAAAAGATGAGCAAAGAGCGCTAAAAAGAAAAGAGGCATAAAATGAGCCCACAATAAGTTAGCTTTCCTTCTTGTAAATCTCTAAAGTTTAGAAAACTCATATGTCTTTTTGATAAGTTTGTTACTTGAGCTTAAAAATCATGATTTATGATTCATTACTTTGCATTAATCTACTATTAGATATATTTTATGGAAGGAGTTTTAAAAAGATTTTTATTTTCTTATCTAATTTGTTCCTTGATTTAGATATTGGCTTAAAAATTTTTTTAGCCTTTTTAAAACATGAGCTCGGATTAACAATTTTTGAATATCTAATATTTCTGGGTTATGAGTGGTTAATTCATGTTTTACTAAGCTTTTGAATAAAGTCAAGAGGTAACTTTCTCATTACAAGAAAATTCTTGATATTTCAAAATAATTTTTTAAAATTTTTTTCACCAGATCAGGGACCATTTTTGATATTTTAGTCTATTTTTTCTGTGTTGTTTTTCGTTGCTCCTCTTCTTTTTGATAATGTCAAAGGGGAAGAATGTATTGTTGTATTTATGAAATTTATTTGTATTATATTTATACTGTTGTATTTATAAAGTTTATTTATATTGTATTTATGTAATTTTTTATTTTAAAAATAAAATAAAAAAAAGAAAATTATGTTTCTCCCTATTTTTAAAAGTCTTTTCTTAGTGAGGGGGAGATTAGGAGAAAATACTTTTTGTTTGTAAATTCAACCAGTAATATTTGCCATCATTAAAAAGGGAGAAATTATTACGACTCGGGCTCACGAGTTTTTATTTTGATGATAATAAATATTATGACTCACATCTCCTAGTATTTATAATGTATATTTGTTTGTGTATATACTAATATTTTAGAAACAGCATACACCATCCAACAAAGATTTCAGGCTCAAGAATGGGTAGAAGGCTATGATGTAATGATATTTGTAATTTTCATTGATGTACTTTTTGATTTTTTGAGTCAAGTCCTTTAAGGGTGTATGCTTGCTTGTGACCATATACACACACACTCAGGGGGAGTGAGATCTAGTCAAAACTAGGATTTTAACTTTTGAATAAATTGTATTAGATGATTTAGATCATCCAAGATGATCTATTCATTGAATTAATCATCTTGGATGATATTTATTCATCTTGGATGACCCATTACGATCTCAAAACCCTAGCCGCCATGATAATTTAGGCAAGGATTTAAGATTCAAATTTTATTCTAATCATCCTGGATGATCTATGAGAATCTTACCTAAATTAATCCTATGATTATTCAATCAAATATGCATAATTTGATATTATGATCGTCCTAGACGATCTATATATCGTACTAGACGATTTGCTCAAAATTTGTACTGATCATCCTGGACTATCCTGAGATCGTCCAGGACTATCAGGTCAAATTCTGCACATTGTCCTGGATGATCCTGTGATCATCCTGGATAATCTTTGGTTGAAAAATTGAGTTTTTTGGGTTTTCTGAAACCATCTTTTTGAGCATATCATCATGGACGATCCTACGATCATCCTGGACAATCTTTACCGCCAGAACTGATTTGGAAGGGTTTTTAAAGCCCTGTATTTAAGGCTTGTCTAAGACTTTGAAAGTGTCTTTGGCAGCCATTGAGGCTTCATTTCTTCTTGAGAAAACTTGAAGAGAGAGCTTGAAAGGGAGAGAGGAAAGGGTGGAGTTTGATAGGGAGAAGAGCCTTGGAAGGGGAATTTTTGAGGAAGTGTGAGGGGGTTCACACAGTTGCTCCAACAAGATTGCACCTAAGTACCATTGGATTCAAGGGTCATCTCGAGGGAAGTTTTGAAAAAAAGATCTCTTTAGTGTCAAAGGATTTGACTACTCCACCGCATCGAGGATAGTGAAAGTGATTTTGTAAAGGCTTCTTCGCCTAGCTGTGGGGACTAAAGGAGAGTCATTAAAGGTGTAGTGCAATACTCAGAGGGTGCCTCCGGGGAGTGGACGTAGGTCAGGTTGGACCGAAGCACTATAAATCTGGTGTGTTCTTTCTGATTATTTTTCGCACTTTATTTTATTGCGATTAACTGCTTGGGTGAAATCTTTGATTTATTATTTTATTATTAAGTTAATTTATTTCCGTTATAAGATATAAAAAGATTTTTCTTTTAATTTAAAAAAGTTTTTAAATATTCAATTCACCCCCCCTCTTGGTTAGCTTCAGACTAGTTTATAAGGGCTTAACATCCCTAACGAACTTTTAATCGTAACCTCTTAGGTAAAGGTTTCTCTCCCTCAACCTTCTATACATAAGAAAATTAAATATAGGTAGGCCATTATTAAATAATCTCCACCAAAAATTTTCCACCAAAGGATTGAGCTTAAGTTTTGTAATCCATTTCCAGTACACCCTCTCTAATTGCACATGAACCACAGCCTCCCAAGCCAATGCAGCTAAAGACTTTCCAGAATTTTGATTAATAAGCTCCAGCTAATCACTTACTAGATCTTGAACAATCCTAATTTGTTGAATCAATTGCACTAACTGATCTATGAAACACATCTTTAGCTCAATAACGTTCCAGTCACCATTTAGAATAACTTTGTCTAAAGAGATCTCATTATCCTCAAAACCTGTTACATAAGTAGGCCATTCATTCAATCTCTTGTCCAACAACCAAATGTCTTTAAACATGCTAATAGACTTACCATTAGTAATTCTCCATCTCACAATAGGAGCCAAAGCTTTAGCCCCATCCGAGATGATCTTCTAGGAAGTAGAACAGCCCCTCTTCAACTTACCCTCCCAGCTGGCCGAACCATATTTTGTTAAATTTTTTTTGAAAATAGTAACTCAGGATTAGTGAAAGTCTTCCACGCCAATTTAACACATAAGAATTCAAGTCATGTCCACCACACCTCTTTGGAAAGCATAATACATCCCAAGATATATAATGAAGCCCATTCAAGCCATCATGCTTATGTCAAATATAATTCCTGCACAACTTATCTAACTCCTTCAAAACACCCTTAGGGACCAGAGAATGAGTAAATAAAAACATTGGAAAAGAGAGCACTACTGATTTAATCAAAATAATTTTCTTTGCAAGGGAGATGAATTTATTACCCCAAGTATTTAATTTACCCAAGGCTTTGTCAATGATGCTCCGAAAATCTGCAGCCACCAATCTCCTCAAAGTAATCTTCACTCCTAAATAATTCATTTCTATCACCATTTTAAAGCCCATAATAAGAGAGATTCTTTTCTTCTTCCCTCTTCTAACATATTTACCAAACAAGATAGAAGACTTATGAGAATTAATACCTTGACCAGACCACATACAAAATTTCTCAACAATACTCTTTATTTCCTTCACCATCTTCACATTTGCCTTAGAGAAAATAAGAATATCATCAACGTATAAAAGATGAGAAATCCTTGGCCCCTTAGGAGAAATCTGAATGCCCATATCACTTTCTCTATGAAAAAACTCATTTGATAAAAATAGGAAACATAAAACGAATAAGAACGGGGACAATGGACAACCTTGCCTAAAACCACTTCTTGCTTTAATCTAATTAGACAAAATTCCATTCACCGAGATAGAAAATCTGGAATCTTTAACATATTCCATAATAAGCCTCGAGAATTTAGAAGGAAAACCAAAATAGCATAAAAGTCAACCACCCCATACTATCATATACTTGTTCCATATCAATTTTGAAAGCCACCAGCCCTTTGCTAGATTTAGAAAATATGAACTTATGAAACACCTCCTAAGCTATTAAAACATGATCTGATAAGGAGTTCCCTTTCACAAAAGCTGCCTGCTCATCTAAAATCAACTTTGGAATGACAACTTTAAACCTATTTAGAAGAATAATAGCAACAATCTTATAAATAGTCTTACAAAGACTAACAGGCTTGAAATTTGCTGAAACAATTGGATTATTGACCTTAGGAATAAGCACAATTAAAGTATCCTTCTAATCGGCATTCATCTTCCCATAAGTAAAAAAGTCATGAATAACATTCCAAACATCTTCTTTAATAATATCCCAATACACCTTAATAAAAGAATAGGTAATACCATCATTACCTGGATATTTATTAGATCCGAGATGCTTCACCACACCCAAGAATTCCTCCTTAGAAACTTCAGATTCCAAGAACACCCTATATGATTCCTCTAACAATCGAAGAGGAGAAGGACATCCGTCCAGCACACAGTCCCTTACCTTCCATTTGTTTTGAAAGAATTTAAAGGAAACCTCCTCAATACCATCTTGATCTTCAAAAACCACACCATTTTCATCTTTGATTTGATGAATCCAATTCCCATTCTTTCATGCATTTGCAAAAGCATGAAAAAATTTAGAGTTGGAATCTCCATCCGACAGCCACTTCACCTTCCACTTCATCTTGGCTCGTTGCCTCCACCATGTGTTCAAACACGCCATAGTACTATTAAGCTCAATCACCTTGGCCCTCAATAGGAGCATATTATTAGCAAAATGTTCACCAGCATTAGCTTCTTCAAGTTGCAACTCCAGAATTTCTCTTTTCAATTTTTCCTTCAATATCATGAAATCTTTGAGCTTTGATTTGCTCCAATAAAACAAAGCCTTCAATGCTCTCTTGAATTTTGTATTAAGAATATTGGCATGACTCCCAACCACCTTTTTCAACCAAGATTTAGCCACCACAGTCGAAGAAGCCTGATAAGAAGCCCACACATCTTCAAATCTAAGAACTTTCTTAGAAGGACAATGATTAGAAGCTACCCTTGCAAGATGACGACCCACCAACAAATGAGAAGAATTTAGAGCTGCTGAATTTAACAGACACATGTCCAGCCTTTCCAAAATATGAGCTCCTCCATTCTTATTGTTACACCAAGTCAACTTCGGCCCAATAAAGTCCAATTCATAATAATCATTATCCACCATAAAAGCCTTCATCTCCTTGGGTGCTTGGGAAAAAGAGAATCCCCCTCCCCTCTCATCCTCCTTAGAAAGAAGACAATTGAAATCTCCCCCAGCAATAGCAGGCTTATCTAGTGAAGAAAAAAACTCTATTCTACTCCACAACTCCCTTCTCTTATACACCTCCTTATTTCCATAAACTGAAGAAATTAACCACACCTTTATTCAAAACATTCAGCTCACCAATAAAAAATTGAGAAGAAGATTCCAAGACCGAAAAGGAAGCCAAACTAGCTTTCCAAAGAACAATAATCCCACCTAATAAGCCTTCAGCAGGAATATAAAAGAAATCCCACTCATTACCAATAAGACAATTAACTTCATTTCTATCAACAGAAGATAACTTAGCTTATTTTTTCCTAGCTCCTCTACAATTCCAAAAAGCAATATAAGACATTAATGAATACAAGGGGATCCCTCCCCGCCTTTGTCTTTACCACCCCCATCAATATTCCTATTCCTAGGAATCACCATAACCGGGCCTAACCTTTTTAATTCCTTAGAAAGCTTCTTCTTCCCACAAGAAGAACCACCCTCTACAAAACCCGTTCTAGAAGAATTAGGCAATTATTCCTTCACCTTCCCAGGCTTACTAGAATTATCTACTTCACCAGCTCCAACACCATCTTCCACCACAACCTCCTCCTCATCAATTACCCCATTCAACACATTAAACGGATTAATATCAGTATGAATGCCATCAGCATTAGTCACTGGAATCATACCCATAACAGGAGAATTCTGAGTTGATGAAATCTTCAGAGCATTAAGACTAAAACTCATCGCAGGAACATCCTTATTGATGTTGATTAGAGGAAGTGCATTAACTTGGGGGCTTACTGGTAGGATGAGGATGAGGAATCAGGAGATTACTCAGGATCAAATTTATATTAAGCAGTATGGTGGATGAGCTTGTATCATTTGAATCAACCTTTACTTCTAGTCACTCAAGTCTCATGCCCAACCTATCTTCAATGCCATTGAATAGATTTGTGCATAATATACATAATGTTGTTGGCAAATTCTCCTAAACAGTAGCCCAATCTTGAACTTTAATTGCTAGGGAGAATGAGGAGGGCTTGTTGAGGAGAATGAGGGGGGATTGTTGGGGAGAATGGGGGGCTTGATGGGGAGAATGAGGGGTATGGGTGGGGAATTCCTTTCATGTTGCTAGAGAGAGGACTTGCTGGGGAGATTGAGGGAGGTTTAGTGTTTGGAAGTTATGGATGGCGGTACTGTCAACTTCCTCCTGAGTTACTTCTTAGAGGACATAAAAAATCTACTTAAAAATTATTCCATTGTTAACACATCTCCAATCATAGGGACATTAATTGAAATGTGCTCTAAGATAAATCTGTATGCATACCTATCTTCCCTTAGTGTATGAAATAAATTGGAGACCTTTTGAGAATTTTAAAATATATCTATATCGCCTCATCGAAGGAAATGGAGTCTTAAGTCAGGATACCTAGTGGCATTTATTGAAAAGTGCTCCATGAATCAAATCTACATAAGATCAAATGTAATATTAGTTAATAAAATAAATTAATAATAAAATAATACTTAGATGCTCATAACACTCATAATTATAAGAGGTACAAATCCATTTATATAACTAGGTGACTTTTACATTGCAGACTTCCTGGCAATTTTATTAAACTCATTAACTAAGAAATCTCTTATGGTCCCAGCCCAATTAATAGATGAAAACTCATATATATTATTTATAATAGTGAGGAGCCTTCTTGGGGTTTTGTACTTATTAAGGGAAAAAATAAATTTGACACAAAAATATGATAAATATCTTTAACATAATGGAAAGGTTAGTTGATCTATTGATTTCTATCATTTCATTCTTAATATCCATTGATCTGTATCCTGTAAGTGACTCATTCTGTCAGTAGATCTCAGCACCTCTGTTTGGCAATCCTATAAGCAGAGCAACTTCATATGAGGTGAACTTTATCTCATAACCCTTGATGATAAGGCATTGCTGAGGAATATCCCATAATTTGGGAGTGGAACATTCTGTTAGAACGGTGGGAACTTTAAAAATTGATAGATGTTTAATCTCTTTAAGGTGTCATCGATATCCTTGTTTATTATCTCTACAAAAGAGTCACAAATAGTTCTAAAACTTTATACATAGCAACGATAAGTAATAGGCCGAACATACATCTGCAGACATTAGAAAAAAATAAACACTGAATATACAGTAAATACGTAGTAAGTATGTAGTTAATATACAGTAAATATATAGTTCATACGCAATTAAAACGCAGTTAAAAAAAGATACAAAAACTGAATAAAATTAACTCATAGAAATTTGAAAACTATGCAACATAATTTTGAAAATTGAGGACAATCAATACATAGTCGATAGTAGTGAATACATAGTAAATATACTGTAAATACACAGTTAATACGCAGTTCATACACAATTCAAAAAAGATATATAAAATGAATACAAAAAACTCATAGAAATTTGAAAACTATGCAACATAATTTTGAAAATGGAAGATCATAGATACTAGTGAATACACAGTAAATATACAGTTAATAAGTAGTTTATACGTAGTTAATACGCAGTTTAAAAAAGATACACAGTTAATATATAGTAATAATTTCTCGTTCGTTGGAGGGTAACATGCTAACTTATAAAAAATAAGCAAATACCCTAAACTCTAAAAACCCTAAGTGTTAAACCCTAAAACCCATTTTGAAAAAAAAAAAAACATCTCTTTCAAGATGAACTGAGCAAAAATGACAAACTAACTTTGTTGGTGGATGATGAACTTAGCGCTTGAATGCAGTTAAACAGTAAACCATCTGGAATGCCGGAGCTGAAAGTGAATAGTGAATGTCGAAGATGTAAAGTGAATGCAATAATGCAAAGTGAATCGGCTCCAAGACTTTTGATCTCTTACGAATTCAAATTTTCACTTTTGGATCGGGCTTTTGAGTCAGGTCAGCAGGCTAACAAGACATAAATAAAATGCGAAATTCATATTAGCCAGATAGATCGAACTAACAGGATATAAATAAAATATAAAATTCATATTAAATATCCATATGTCCAATTAATACATTATAATTTTATTTGAGTTCAAACCCAAATTCTTCATTTGATATACCATATATATATATATATATATATACACACGGTAGAATTATTTTATTCAAATATCTGCTTCGAATTGTCCGAGAAAGTCGCCGCCGGTTTGGGTATAGTCGCGAACAGGCAGAGAAGCCCTGTTCTTATTCCTTACCCGATCTCTAGATCTCCGCACCGGGTTCATGGCGAACGCATTCGAGGCAGAACAGCCGTCAGCCGTTGATGATGCCCCGGACGTGGGATCCATAACCCTCGCTGCATCTTCTTCGAACTCGCAGGCCGAAGCCTCATTGTATGTCGTTTGTCTCTCGAACCCTTGAATATTGCATTAAAACATTTCCTTATCTAGGTATTCAGCGTTCTATGCTGTCTTTTACGGTTCTATTTCACCAGTTCTTTGGTCTTATGGCGCGTTACTGGGTCTTTCTCAGGTTATCCCTGGAAGAGAGGTTTGCCTTGGTTAGGAGCGTTGGGGAGGAGTGCATTCAGGAGGATGAGCTCCGGATTTTGCTCGAAAAGAAGCCAAATCCTATCTGCTATGATGGGTTTGAGCCGTCTGGGAGAATGCATATTGCACAGGTCTGTGATTTGTCTTATACATACTTTTATTCCTCGTGGAAGGTTTTGTTTTGAATGCGCTTTAAACATGATTAACTGAAAAATTAAGAATTTGGTAAGACCACCGTATGGACCAGAGTTCAAATTCAACATGCAGACATGATTATACTAATTTTTAGAAAATCCAAAAACCTGATTATCCTGGTTTTTTAGGGTTAGATCTTTTGTCTTGATTCCACATTCCATTGATAATCAAGTTTTTTTTAACTGGTAATTAGTCAAGATATTGGAATGGCATACAAAATGTATAGAATTATCATTTCATGGTTCTTTTTGATGGTTATCTTGGTCTAGACTTGAACTTTTGTGTAGGACTAAGTATGGTTTGATGCTCTAAATTCTATTTAAAATATTTTTAATCTCTAAGTAAACATGGGGAATATGCGGCTCACAGCTATGTATAAGTTATTAATCTGGTAAGCCTGACGGTCTAATTTAAACTTATTTTCCATGAATAGGGCGTTATGAAGACTATAAATGTGAATAAGCTGACATCAGCTGGGTGCACTGTTAAGATATGGATAGCAGATTGGTTTGCTCAGCTGAACAATAAAATGGGCGGTGATCTGAAGAAAATACGCAAGATTGGAGAATATCTTATTGAGATATGGAAAGCTGCTGGGATGAAAACTGAAAGGGTTGAATTTTTGTGGTCTTCTAATGAAATAAACAGTAGAGCAGATGAATATTGGCCTCTTGTAATGGATATAGCTCGAAAGAATACACTGCCAAGGATAGTACGGTATAAGTCTATCCCTCCCTTTTTTTTTGCACTTCAGAGAAATGCATTAAGTTGTCAATGATCACTGATCGTATATTTATTGAAGTGGCACTCTTGATATTTTATCGTTCATTTTCATACAGTTGTTGTCAGATTATGGGCCGAAGTGAACAAGATGAGCTGACGGCAGCCCAAATATTTTATCCATGTATGCAATGCGCAGACATTTTCTTCTTAAAGGTGTTCACTTGTAGTTTATCTACTTATTTAATAATCTCACTTATTTTTTGGAATCTTATATTTTCTTGTATTTTATATTATCTCAAAGTGCAATGGCTGGTTACTTGGTTTTATCATTCAGCAATTTTCCCCTTATTTTGTAGGCTGACATTTGCCAGCTGGGTATGGATCAGAGAAAAGTGAATGTGCTTGCAAGAGAATATTGTGATGACATTAAAAGAAGGAACAAGCCCATCATTTTGTCACATCGTATCCGAGATGCTAAAGAATAGTTTCACAATGCCATATGTTTATTGTAATTGAGCTATTGCTTCCCATTACTACAATTGAAATGTAGATATGCTTCCCGGGCTGCAACAGGGGCAGGAAAAAATGTCAAAGAGTGACCCTTCTTCTTCAATTTATATGGAAGATGAAGAGGTATGATTGGATGAGTCGAAAGGCATTATTTGTTATCTGATTTAAGTTTCATGCTGACTTTTTGAAGTGTTCTTGTGGACATTTTTTTTGTCCTTTTGATAATTTGGGAAAATTTTCATCGATGACCTCTCCTTGGTTATTGGAATGTAATGCTAGGTTTAGGCACCTAGATGCATATTCCGCTATCAAGAGGCTAATGTACTTGTGGGATCACCTTTTTATTGGTTAATTATCCTTTTTTTCCCTAACAAATAAGAAACCTTTAAGGTTTTGTTTTATGTTTTTGGAAAACAAGATTCAATAACATTCATCAAATATTTTGATGAGTATTTTTAGTTTATTTAAAAAAAATGCTACATCAAAGATGCACAATTAATACATCAAATATTCAGATTTCAAGAGTACACACATAGATTGATTTTAGATTTTTTTTTTTTTGTGAAAACAAGTACACAACATATATGACACTGGCAAACTTTGAACATTGGTTGGACTTGAATTTCTCACCCTACAGAGGTTGTGGCAAATGGTGGATTAATGGCTACTCTGAGCATAGAATGGTTGGTGATTACCTGAGGATTTTATTTATTTATTTATTTTTTTGTTTTATATTTGTATTGGGCTAGATTTTGGTATGGTGGAGACTCGATGTAGGAGACAAAATGTTCTTTTGATAGAATTTACTTCGATTGCACTTATTACCAGGAGCCAAGTTGTTGATGTTATGTGCTGAGGGGGCTTCAAGCTAGGGTGCTTGAATTCGATTATTAGACTCTCTATTGAGGGTGATCTTTGATTATAACCACTTATTATGGTTGAAGGCAGTAGACTTATGCCAAGGGACTTTGGATTGATGGCCCTAAACTTGCATTTGACATAAGAGTAGTGATTTATGCATAAGAAAGATGCAGTGATCACGATAGTTATCCTTCTAGTTGAAATAAAGCTCTAACTACTTTCATCATTAGGAGATGAAGTTTTGAATATATGTCACTTTATTTTGAGGGCATTTGATTGTTGGACATATTTTAGATGTAGACATTTTCATTGCTGAGAGCGACATAGATCATGATAGGAGTTCCTTCGGTCTTAATTAGGGTTCATGATAGGAGTTCCTTCGGTCTTAATTAGGGTTGCCAATTTGGGTTCATGTTTGAGTTAGAGTTTGACCAAAAAATGACCAGACATGAATTTAATCAATTTGAAACCAAATTGTTTGCTAAATAGGTAAAAAAGCTCACCTAAATTTGATTTGTTGATATTGAACTTGACCTGCATGTTGAGTTAGTGTCAACCCAATTTGAAATGGACACAATTGCCTGATTTGAACATGTTAACTATATATATATATATATAAACTTAATTTAAGATTTTCAAGAAAAATGTAATAATAAGAACAAAATTGTTATGCTATTATTTTTTGGTTGACCAGAACTGACCGACACAACCTACTTAAGCTAACGTGAAACCGACCCTAATCTTATTTATATCACTTTACTTGAATCTGAAAACTGGCAACAAGTTTGAGTTTGATTTTTATATGGGGTTTAATATTGATGCCTTTTATCCTTACTAGCCTTGAGAATTTTGCTTTAAACCTTAACAAGGGCATCTTCTTCATAGCTGTGTGTTGGCCCATCATTGGGAAGGCTAGATGCATGTACCGTTAGTCCAAGTTGAGCTTGAGAGAATATTTGTCATTTGTTGGGGCTGTGTATTCACTGCCATCTCTTATCACACATCTTTTAAGGTGAAGATATTAGATTGTGAAGATGGTGCTAGTGAACCCATCTAATTATTAACTAATTATTAAGGTGAAATTATTTTTTGGCTGACCCGAACTGACCCACACGACCTAAAGCCAACCTAATTTTTTCGAGTTACTTATGCTGACGTGAACCTGACCCTAATCTTGTTTATATGACTTTACTTGAATCTGAAAATTGGCAGCGGGTTTGAGTTAGATTTTTATATCGGGTTTAATATTGATGCCTTTTATCCTTAATAGCCTTAAGAGGATGCACCTTGGTGTATGCTTTTTGCTGATGATATTCTTCTTGTTGATAAGACTAGAGAGGGGGTTGAAGATAGACTCAAATTATGGAGGTCAACCTTAGAGTCTAAAGGTTTTCGTTTAAGTAGATCTAAAACCGAATACATGGAGTATAATTTTAGTAGTAATAGATCTAGTGAGGGGTTTGTGACTTTGAGTGATCAAGTCATTAATAGTGTACTCGTTTTAGATATGTTGGGTCTATTGTTCAGAGTGATGGTGAAATAGATGGGGATAGTATTAGTAGAATTCAAGTTGGATGGTTGAAGTGGAGGAATGCTTCGGATTTGTTGTGTGATAGAAAAGTACCACTCAATCTTAAGGGAAAATTTTATAAGATGGTGGTGAGACCTGTAATGCTTTATGGCGCAGAATGTTGGCCATGAAAAGAGAAACATAATATTAAGTTAAGTGGTGCTGAGATGAGGATGCTCAGGTGGATGAGTGGACTTACTCTTAGAGACAAGATACGAAACGAGCATATCCGGGAAAAGGTTGGAGTAGTTCTAGTGACAGATAAGATTAGAGGGAGTTGCCTTAGATGCTTTGGTTATGTAAAACGTCGGCCTTCTGATGACCCTGTTAGGAGAGTAGATGTATTAGATTTGGCCTATGTTAAGAAAGGTAGAGGTAGACCTAAAAAGGCTTTGTTAGAAAATATTAGAAATGACCTTTCTTTATTAGATTTAAATGAGAATTTGACTCTTAACAGGACACAATGGAGAAAAATGGTTTATGTTGCCGACCCCACGTAGTGGGATAAAGGCTTGATGTTGTTGTTGTTGTAGCCTTGAGAATTTTGCTTTAATCCTTAACAAGCGCATCTTCTTCATAACTGTGTGTTGGGCCATCACTGGGAAGGCTAGATGCATGTACCTGATGCGTCTTGAAAGTAAAAATAGCAAAGTAGACAAGTAAAAACTGCACGAACACAAAGATAGGGGTTGATTTGTGATTATCTCTTTAATAAGAAAGAATGATACAAGTGATCTACTGTTCGAGAGGTAGATCAGCTCTCCCACAAACTCTAGCAGCCGCTAGGAACCCTAAAAAAATCCTATAATAAATTCAACAAACAAAAAGATACTAACTCTAGACTAAACTCCTTAAATAGCCCTAATCATACAATAATGTCAATTAAACCCTTCCTAAATAAGTCAAGACCTTCATAAACATCTCTCTCTTGATTTTTCCTCCTCACATAATGAATATAGCTTAGTTGGGCCCCACAAGGGGGGCCAATACTCCCCTGGTTCCTGCTCTTGGTTCCGCCCAGCTCATTGGCTAGTTCGGTTATTGCTGGACCGTCCGGCTGGGTAGCCCAAGCTGCCCCCCTCTCCTGTTGCTCCTGCCATATCAATAACCCCCCCCCCCCCCCCCCCCCTCCCTCCCTCCCTCTAAAGATGCACCTTGTCCTTAAGGTGCAAGGATAGGAATTGTCTCCTGATTATCTTGTATAGCTCAATTGTGGCTTCGTACTCTAGTAGATCCTTCCACTTGATTAGTATCTCCTGTATCCTTGTTTCCCCTTGACGCACCCTTCTACTCCCAGGGGTTTCAAAATGACCTTCTGTTAAAGTCGGGAGTAGTGAAGATAATGTGTGATTTCCTATCATCCGCCTTAGCTGTGAGACATAAAATACTAGATGTAATGTTGATGAAACTGGTAATCCCAGTCGATAGGCTGCTGCTCCAATGCGCTTCAAAATCTTATAAGACCCAAATTATTGTGGGGATAATTTCTCATTCCTCCTCCTGGTTAATATCTTTTGCCCGTAGGATCTCAGCTTCAAGTAAACCATATCTTATGGCTTGAAGTATACTTCTCTGCTGTATTTATCAGCCATCCTATTCATGATCTATTGGGCCCTTACCAGATGTCCTTTGAGCTCAACCAATATCCCCTCCCTCTCCTCTAAGTGTTGATCTACACTGAAAACTAGTGTAGTGCTCTACCCATAATGTATCAAATGAGGTGGATCTCTCCTATAGAGAATCCTGAATGGTACGAAGAGCTGTACCAATAATCGGCCCAATCAATCCACTTTCTCCAACTCTTTGGTGTATCTGATATAAATCATCGCAAATAGGTTACCCACCTCCGTCTGGTCATCTGTCTGGGAAGGGTATGCCGTGCACTGCCCCCTTAAACGAAATAGCTCCTTTCAGAAATGATCGAGGAACACCTTGTCTCTATCTGACACACTGAATTCTAGAAATCCATGTAAGTGTACCACCTCCCGTATGAAAGCAGCCACCGAGACTGCAGTGTAAGGGTGCTTCAGAGGGATGAAGTATGCATGCTTGCTCAGACGGTCCACTATTACCTGTATCCCTAAAATCCCTCTGAATGCGACAACCCCTCGATGAAATCCATCGTCACCTCCTCCCACACCCTCTCTGGTAGGGCTAGAGGTTGTAGTAACCTTCTTAGTGTCATGGCAAAGTACTTGTGTCATTGGCACAAATCACATCTCGACACCCAGTCCTCTACATTTCATTGCATCCCCACCCAGTATAACTACACTGCCATGAAACTCCAGCAATAGCTTGTGAATGTATCCCAATGTCTTCTGTAAGACGAATCGCCCTTGATGTAGCAGCTGGGGCCCCTTTATCGTGTAATCGGGATGCCTTTCTGGGTCCTGTTACAACTCATCTCTGATCTTCCTAAGTCCCCATTATGTTCGCTCTCTTGTCTCAAGGTTTCCCAATCTAAGACCATAAGTATTGATAGAGCTATCAACTGTGGCTTGTCTATCTTCCTCGATAGTGCATCCACAACCTTATTCTCCAGTCCTGGGCGATACTGGATCTCGAAGTCATATCTAAGTAATTTAGATAACCACATTTGATGCTCCTCAGTCACCATCCTTTGCTCCAATAGAAACTTCAGACTATCTGGTCTGTCTGAACCATTGTTTAAAATTCCGCAATATGAGGTTTGCCTTGAGGCCCACCATAGTGCAATTCTAGTGAAAAATGCCTTGTAGCTTACGCCTTTAGCTTTTTTATGAGGCTTGCGCCTCAGCTTGTCTGAGGCCCACCTCGCCTCGAGGCTTACGCCTCACTCTATTTGTATATATTTTTTTGTTAAAATTAACATAAATCATGCCTTCATGCACATTCGCGCGCAACAACTTCCTCTCAATTGCCTCTACCTCTAGCCCGCTGTCTTCGTCGCAGCAGTCATCATCGTAGCCGTCACCGACAATCATTTGAAATTTGCACACCATCACCCTTAAAATTTTGGAGCATTAATCTCATATTTATGTTGATGAAAATATTTCTAAAAGATGAACATGTTAAAATAAATTAAAAAGAAGTATATTGGGAGGCACTCGACTCAATCGAATGAGGCAAGGGATAGACCAATTTATTATGGTGACAACTCAGATAAAGGCCACCTCAATGATGACAGTGCATATATTTTTAAGTTGTTGCCAACTATTTCATCTTTCGTTAGGAATTCAATGTAAATGATTAGAGAATTGAGAAAGAAGAAATTTGGAGTTGAACTTAATGTTATGTGATACTTTTATGCAATTTCTATATTTAATATTATCTTGCTCTTATAATATTTGGATTTTAATTCTATTTCACGCAATTTATCTATAGTCACTTTATATCTTGTGCTGTTTTTTGCAAGGTTGTGAAAATCGGACCGGACAACAAACTGGAAGAGTGAGAGGTTCACGGTTCGACCAGTCGAACCGGGGTTTAACCGGATGACGTAATAAATGCTAATTTTATTTTGTTAAGAAATAAATTATCAAAATAATGAAGTTGTTATTATAAATTATGTGACAAAAAATTAATCAGAACATAAATTTATGAATAAAACATATAGACAAATATACAAATAATTAAAAGAGCTCTAAATCACTAAATGTCAAACATTAAACACAAAAGAAATATAAAGTATCAAAAGTTACATCCCTAAATCCTTTGTTCATAATTTCATATAAAGTCAAATATTAAACATAAATATGCAAACAAATCTAAAAGTCATCTCCTAAATTTGAAGCATCAAAAATTACATCCCTAAATCCTTGTTCATCAAAACATTCCCCTCCAAATGCATCAATATCATCATTGCCAATTAATTCATGATCATCTCCAACATCATCATCTGCATGCTAAAAATATAAAATATATATTGAACATCTCTTTCTAACGATATAACTTAATCCAATTGACTAATTGAGAACTTACTTTGAGGTTCTTGAGCACAGCTAATATTTAGTTCATCAGTAATAGGAATGACATCTTCAGCATAAATTTCAGTCTCTAGATTCTCCAAAACTAGCTCTGGAACTGGTTCTTCATCAAGCACCCAAAAATCCACCATCTCTATACTTGTATAATCCAAAGGATCATAATTTCTTTTTTTTGTTTGAAATCTATAAAATTAATATAAATCATCATAAAAAATTTATTCATGGTTATATATAGAAATATTTAAATATAGTCATACCTATGTCTCAAATTGAGGTTGTACCGAACAAATACAAGATCATTAAGCCTTTGATGCTCTAGATGATTTCGTCTCTTGGTATGGATTTGTTCAAATACACTCCAATTTCTTTCACATCCAGAAGATGAAGATGTTTGGCTAAGAATTCTAACAACCAATCTCTGCAAATTTGGTGCACTTGATCTGAACATTTTCCACCATTCATCTACAAATAATTAAGTATTAGTTATTTGATATGCATTAAAGAAGAAATGTATACTAAAATATTGGCTTTACTTACCAGGCTGCATTTCTTTGGCCATCGATAGTGCAATTGGTTTGCCAAAACTCTCTAAATTGTCACGGAAAAGCCTAACCTCATTCATTGCTGCTGATGGTTTAGAACATATATCTTTCTTTCCAATCATCTCAATTAAGCCTTGCATCACTTCAGGTTTGTGGCAAAAATTTTCTTTATCATATTGAAAATGTGGATTAAGAAAATAAGCTGCACAATGTATGCCTTGTCTTAGCTGACTATCCCATCTCGTCTTTATAATAGTAGTGTAAGGTTTATACATTCTTTTGGCATTTCTAAACATGACCTTAATAGCTTTCCTTGCTCTGTACATGCCATCATAAAGAAATCCTAAAGATGATTTTTCATCAGAATCTACAATTCTCAATAACCGTATTAAGGGGCCAGATAATTTGGAAGCTAACAAACAGTCATTCCAAAACTTGTTATCTAAAATGATGGATGCTACTTCTTTCCCTTTCACTGTTTTTGATATCTTTGAATCAAAAAATACTTTGCTTGTTATCAAAGCCTGTAAGTCGAGCTTGTGATCATATATGCTTCTCAAAGTTATAAATGTTGTAGCAAATCTAGTAGCTCCGGGCCTGATAATTTCCTTCCAACCATCTCTTTTTCTTAGCCAAGCTAAAATAAAAACATGATTGTAAACAAATATTGTAACTTTTGAAGCTCTTTTTGCAAGACTCTGAATATGAGACATGTTTCCAAAATCTTTAAGAATAAGATTTAAGCAATGAGCCGAGCATGGAGACCAATATATATTGTTAAATCTTTCATGTAGTAATTCCCCTGCCTTCTTATAATTTGCATCATTATCTGTTACAAGCTGTACAACATTCTGTGGCCCAACCCATTCAACAACTTCACTAAATAATGAACACAAAGTCTTTGCATCCTTCGAAACATCAGAAGCATCCACAGATTTCAAGAAGGCTACACCCCTTGGACTATAAACAAGAAAATTAATCAAGGTCCTATTTCTGTTATCTGTCCAACCATCAGCCATGAGTGTGCATCCTATTTCTGTCCATGATCTTCTATATGAATTAATCAACAACTGACATTCCTCTTTGCAATCTCTCAAAAGATTAACTCTCAATTTATAATATGATGGCAGCTTATACGCAGGTCCAATTGCAGCTATAGCATCAATGGCCTTTTGTGCAAAGGCAGAGTTTATGGCATTAAGAGAGATGCAACTGTCATAAAACCACATCGCTACTGCCAAATCAGCACGATGTACTGCTTCTTTGGATGCCATAACACTTTTCAATGAGAGTTGAGAACCTCCTTTAGTTCTTGGTGCAAAAAAATTTTCTATTTCATCTATTTTTCTCTTCCCTCTATCAATACCTTCATGGTGTGCATCAGATGATTGTGACTTGGGAAGTGATGAAGAGCCCCTTTCTTCATCCATATGTTCATCCACAAACACAGTTGTGTTCTGCTCTAACTCATCCTTGGCTTGTTGTTTTCTCTTGCCTATTTCTGTAAGATTTGATTGCATCTGGTGACGAATATCATGTGGGACTTTTTTACACGAAGCTATATTACCTCTGATTCCTGCTAAATGTTGTTTTATCCTATTAATGCCTCCACCTTTATAAATAATCCCACAATGTAGGCATTTATATTGTTTTTTTCCATCTTGACATTTACTTTCAGTACAGTGATTCCAAGCAATGTCAACATTTTCATGCACACTATGCGAAGAACTTGTCGGTGGATCCATTCTACAATAAAATGTACTACAATACCAATCAAGCAATTTAAACATGTACTACAATACCAATCAAGCAATTTAAACATGTACTACAATACGGATCAAGCAATAAAATGTACTACAATATCATTCTACAATAAAATATATTGCTTAATACCAATAATCTAAATGATCTATATAAAGCAATTTAAACAAATTATATGAAAAAGCATATTAGGCATGTTTGCATTGGGTAGGAATGCATACCTATTAAGCCTTTATTTTGCGTTGAGTTTGGCGTTGAGGAGTTCAACTTGACGTTCTTTGTTGGGCCCCTAAACAAAGAATATGATAAAGAAAGCAACGTAAATAAAAATGTTAGGCATGCTTAGGCATAGAAAGTAACATAAAGTTTTTAATCATAAATCTATTAGACATAGAAAACAACAATAACAACTTTCATCTATCTATTTGACATACAAAGTAACAAACTAGTTTGGATAATTGATCTCCAAATCAATCACACATTCCAACATGTACATCATATCTTATCAAACAAGCAACTTTAACAAAATAAGAGAATAAATATACACCTAAGTGACCTAACAAACTCTACCACCATACAATAAGACAAACTATTAAGTTATTAACAGAATATGATAGTAAGGACTAAAAATTTCAACTGATGAGATCAATGTATCAAACAACTTCAACAGCTTCCCAATGTAGCTTAGCAACCTACAAACCATCAATTGACCGGACTATTTTGCGATTAACACTTATGACTTACCGGCTTCTTCGGATAGCTTCCGAATCCAATCATTAGTGTATATGTGAGTGCAGGAGTTCAGTAAAATCTAAAATAATATGATACATGAATGCAATCCCGATTAGGGCTTCGGCTTCTTGCGAATTAGGAATGGAAAATGCTTCATCTCTCTCGGTTGCAGCCCTTGCAGCAAAAGTGAATGAACCAAATTATAACAAAAAAAACTCTAAATCTAGCTCTCATGCATTGTATTCGAACAGTTGTGATGTAGGAAATAAGAAAAACAAAATCTCAAACTATTTCTCCCCTATCTTGCTCGGACAGACCGAAGTATGCCAAAACAAACGCCAAAATGTCCGACCAAAATGAGAGCCGAAATCACAAAACCATTAAGGCCTTAACGAAGACTTACCTGCAAACGAAATGCAAACGAGAGAAGATGCGTTCGCCTTTCCTAATCGTCTTCTTCGTTGGTCCCGTAAGGTTCGCGAGCAGCAAAGCAAAGAGTCTCAATACAGTTGAAACGAGGAGTTTCGACTTTCGCCTCCCGCTTAATGAAACCTAAATCCCATTTTGGCCGTTCAATTCGCAATTAACGGCTCTGATTTGATGAATTTGAAACCGCCCGGTTCCTTCATTAGATCTCGGTCCGACGGTTTAGCGGTTTAATCGGAAATTTAACCGGTTTTTAAGCGGTTTAATTGCAACCCGATTTACAGGAGTAGCCCGGACCGGCCGCCAGACTGGGTCCCGATTCGACCGGTTGAACCGGCCGGTCCGGTCCGGTTTTTAAATCCTTGGTTTTTTGTTTCATATATATGCCAAATTGTTAATTTATAATTCAATAAGAAGTTAATGTCATCATTTAACATATTATTTAAGTATTATATAAAAAAAATCACTTTTGACCTTTATTATCACTTTACGCAATTTTTTGATTTTGAGGCTTACGCCTCAAAATGTCTTGAGGCTTACGCCTCGCCTCATGAACAAAAAACGCCTCAAACCCAATTGCGCAATTTTAAACATTTGTCCTAACGATAAAGTGTCACCCCAACAAATAGAGTCGTCACTTTTGGATGGCCAAGATAATTGTTATTGCCTCCTGCTCGATACGGACTTGAGTTTTGCCTTAGTTGTGAGCACCTGGTTGAAATAAGCAATGGGTCGATGATCCTGCATGAGTACTGCCCCTAGTTTGTATCTTGATGCATCTGTCTTCACCACAAATGGTTTGCTAAAGTCAAGAAGTACTAATACTGGCATGTTGGTAATGACTTTCTTCAGTTGTCCGAAGGCCTATGTTGTTGCTCTCCACAATTGAAATTGTACTTCTTCAGATGCTCCGTCAGTGGTGATACTATCGTGTCATCCCCCTGTACAAACTTCCGGTAGTACCTTGTGAGACCCAAGAACCCTCTCAATTTCTTCAGGTTTTTAGGCAAAGGCCAAAATAATATAGCCATGACCTTGGACTGGTCTACTGTTACCCCTGCTTTGCTTACCACGTGTTCTAGCTACTCCACCTATGGCTGTGCAATGGAACATTTCTTCAAATTGACAGACAATTGGTGTTGCCCCAAACTCTCCAGTACAGTCAGGTGATCTACATACTTTGCCTCTGTATCACTGTAGATCAGAATGTCGTCAAAAAATACCAGTATGAATTTTTTTGAGGTAGCGTTGAAAAACCCGATTCATAAGGGGAGGAAAAGTGGCGGGCGCATTGGTAAGGACGAAAGGCATCACCAAAAACTCGTAGTGCCCCATTTTTTCCCTTGTAAGTCTTGAAAGTTGTCTTGTGCACATCCCTCGATTTTATTCTGACCTGGTGGCACCCTGACTTTATGTCAATCTTCTGAAAGATAATTGCCCAACTCATCAATCATGGGGATAGGAAATTTATCCAGCACGGTTTTCTTGTTTAAGGTTCGATAATCCAAACAAAGCCTTCAACTGTTGTCCTTTTTTTACCAACAACATGGGCTAGAAAAGGGACTCACATTGGGCCTGATAATTCATGCCTCTAACATATCTCTGATGAGCCTTTCTATCTCATTATTTTGAATATGCAGTAACCATACAGTCAGACACTGATAGGAGAAATCTACTCCAAGATAATGGCGTGCTCATGCTCCCGAGGTAGTGGTAATCCGCTAGGTTGTTGAAAAATATCAAGAAATTGCTGCAGAAGCTGCTATACACACTTAGGGATCTTGGTTGGCTCTGAATCTCTTGACTCTCTGACTTCCTCTGGGTTCTGTAGCTCCACCAAGTAGCCCATACTTGCTCCTTGTATTGCCTTGACCATAGTTTTGAGTGAAACTATGGTTCTGCATAGGCTGGCATCTCCTCGTAGCACCACATGAATCTCCATAGTCAAAAATTTTCAGTCCACCCTTGTTTCCCTTATCTTTTACAACTACTTCATCTATAGGATCACATTAGTGCTCCCTAAATCCAAGGGAAGAAAATCCTCTACTATCTGTATGTCCTGGAGTGTCAGCACCAATCTCCTGCAAATCCTCTTACTCCTCTTTACCTTCCCTATTTCCATCATGACTCTAAAGCTCCCCGTATCCTCCAACTCCAATCCCAACTGATCTATGACTTGGTTTGAGATGAAGTTGTGAGTAGCCCTGCTATGCACCAAGATCACCACTGGTCGCTCCCTGATCTGTCCCCACACCTTCATTGTGTGACTTGAGTAAATCTCACCACTGAGTTAAGGGACACTTCTGCCACATTAAGGTGTAGGTGTTCTCCTCTATCTTCTACTTCCTCACCTAACTCCTCGTTGTCGGTCTCCTCCTCATTACAAACCATAAGGACATGGAGTATGCGGTCCTTGCACTGATGGTCGGGTGCATACTTCTCATCACATCGGAAGCAAAAACCCTTCTCTCTTTTGTCCTGCACCTCCACCTTTGTGAGGCGCTTGAAGTTGGCTTTGGGGCGAACTCCCCACTCTTCTCCATTGGTGCCTCTTGCTGAAAAGACACCGTCTAGGTCTTCGGTGCCAGTATAGTCAAGGCATTCCTATAGGAGCCTCTTGTTTCTCTGCTCCTGCTGGTCTTCTCCATATATCTCCAATCCTCTGCTATCTAGGCTAGCTCCATCATCTATCTCAACCCCCTTAGTCTTAACAATTGGAGGTCTTCCCTTATGTTTGGCTTTAGGCCTTTCATGAAAATTTTCTCCATCATTGCCTCCAAAATCCCCCTCAACCGTTCTGACAGTAGCTCAAATCTCTCCTTATACTCCATGACGGTCGCCTCCTGAGTTAAGGCAAAGAATTGCTCGTGTAGGTCTCCTTCCCGAGTGGCTTGGGAACGTTCCAACAAACAATCTTTAAATTCCTCCTAAGATTGGATTGGAATCTGACCTCCCTCCATTGGAACCAAGTTAGGGCTTTCCCCTCCAAATATAACCCTACGGCCGTAAGCTTTTCCTCTTCATTTAGGGCCTATTTGGTTGGAATACATTAGGGTGTAAAGTAAAGTAAATGCATGGGTTTTAAATTTTTCGGTGTTTGGTTTGACACCTAGTAAAGTATAATAAAATCCTAATGTATTTGGAACTTTTGCTTTTAGTTCATTTTTCGCGTAGAATAAATCCGCTCAAAACCAGCAAAAAAGGAATTCACCAGACGAGAGAAGGAAGTTCGTTTCTTCCTCCATTGTCATCGCAACCCATCCTCGTTGCTTCCTCCGAGTTCAGAGCATCATCGGTGAGGCGATAGATGGAGCGACGTTTAAACCTCGTTTGAAATTGATGGATCAGAACAGCAGTTTGATGAAGATTTTGAGCAGAACATGTTGTCTTTTGCTAAAATTCTTATGCGGGTTGAGTTCTCGAACCATCCTGATGTGAATGGAAATCTTCACGTCGATGAGAGGGAGCTGGATTAGATGGATATGCCTTGTGATTTGAATGTCCCTGTCCCGATTTTGAGTGATTCAAACCTCCAATTGGAGGTATCGAAATCTGCTACATCTTCATCTGTTCGTCTGTCTCCTCCCTGCCCGACAGTTCGCACGACCCCTCCCGCATAGGTCGCACGAGCATAGCCCCATAGGAAGCCAAATGCCTCTAGTGGGGAGATTGACTTGCAATTTCACGTTGGGAGGAACTTGTGCGGGTCCGATTCTGCCTGGGATTGAACGAAGGCTGCTGATGTACGTGGTGTTGCTTCTGCTGCCATGGATTTCAAGGATTGTGATGGAGCTCTTGTGAAAGCTGGTTAAGCTCCTAGTGTTTGTATGAATTGTAAGGCTGCTATGGAGGATCAATGCAGGTGTGTAAAATTTCCTTATGCAGCACTATAGGATTCTTCCAAAACTGCACCTTGCAGTCTAGATGTTTTTTGTTAATGCCCAACTATGTTTTGCCTGCTGGAATAACCCCTTGCCTACAATTCAACAGCCCTCATTGTGCATTTGTGTAATCATTTGTGTATGCAGCTCATCTTGATCTGTTGGTTAGGACCTTTAAGTATTCAAAATACACTGATTTTACTTTACTTTGTATACATCCAATCAAACGAAAAAAATAATTCCCCCGCTTTCACTTTATAGACAACCAAACAACCTCAAAATATTTGTTTTACGTTGCATTTACTTTACACTTCATTCATTTTACAACCAACCAAACAACCCCTCATCCCATTAACTGCGAAATACCTCTCCACCTGGTACACCCATCCATAGGCATCATCCTCTTCAAATATTGACATCTTTAACTTTCACACCCCAATATCTCCACTCCAACTTTCCCTCCTTCCAACAGTTCCCCCCTTGTCTCGAGGGTGAGAAAGATTCCCACCCTTCTTCCCTCCTTGCATGACAAGGCCCCCATGGCTCAGCTCGACCCCCTCCATCTCCGGTAGCCTACTCTCCTTGCCTGAAATGCCTCCCATAGTGGTCGGCCACCCTACCACCTCCACCTTAAATTTCTCTCATTACTATTCCCTCATCAGGAACCCCTTGATCCACCCCTTATCGGACCCTTGATGAAAGAAACTCTTCTCATCCGCTCTCCTTTCCCTTCGTTTCAGCCAAGGGAATCCCGGTCAAATCTTGATTAGGGTTAGCAATCAGAACCACCGGTAGAGTTTTGTATTGCTCTCTATGAGCTTCTTTATCATCTTCTCCAACCCTCCAAATCGGCTTTCCATTCGATTCACCATGGTTGAAAACCTATCTTCGATGGCTGAGAACTTTTCTTCCATCCTGGATTTGATTTGGTCTATTTTGCCTTCTAACGCATCCACCATCTCTCCAAAACCTCACTCTAATACCAATTTGATGCGTCTTGAAAATAAAACCAGCAAAGTAGATAAGTAGAAACTGCATGAACACAAAGATATGAGCTGATTTTTTATTATCACTTGAACAAGAAAGAAAGATATAAGTGATCTATTGTTTGATAGGTAGATCAGCTCTTCCACACATCCTAGTTGCCGCCAGGAACCCTAAACAAACCCTAGAATAAATTCATCAAACAAAAAGATGCTAACCCTATGCCAAATTTGTCATTTGATTGGGTTGTGTATTCACTACCATCTCCTTTCACACGTCTTTTAAGGTGAAGATATTAGAGTGTGAAGATGGTGCTAGTGAAACTATCTAATTATTATCTACTACTAATTGTACCCATCATCAGGGTATGAAACTACGAACATGCGGTATTCGACGCAGATATTTTTTGGTTGTAGGTGGAACCATTTAGTGATGATTTTTCGTTATTGCAGCTATCATTGAGGACTGTAGCCCAAAAATGTATCATGTCTTCAGACAAGGTCATTTTATTTTATGGATCCCTTTAGCTATATGATTTTTTGTGATACTCATTGCATTGCTTGATATGAGAGGTTCTGAGATGTTTGTCTTGATAGTTGAGTTGAGTGTATAATTTTTAGGATGACCCTTTATTCATGATTTGCAAGAATCGAATCCATCATTGGGTGAGGAGTCTTTGTTGTTGTTGGTTCAATGAATAAGTGGAGTTTGATTTGTGTCGAATGATTTAGAAGGTGCATCCCTTGCAGGAAGAATTGATTTCTTAGTCCGCAGTACACAAGTAGATGGTTTTGGATATTCTTTAATTTGGAATTTGATGTGTTAACACATAAATTAAGATGGCTAATGGTTGCATTGGTTTGGCATGAATGACCAACATCATATGCATTTTTCTTATAATTATCACTTTCTAAATTGCAACTCAATATGCATCATATCTATTGAAGTTGACATGGAGTATGATCTGCATAATCTAATCAACCATGATCAATTGGAGTAGTTCTGAGTCCTTGGTAGTATAGATCTTGTCGACTAGGTTTAGAGGTCTTGTTTCATCATGTTTGTTCTGTTCTGGGCAGCTGACGGGCCTTTGGCCATATTGACTCTATCTTCTGTAAATGAAGGATTAGATCCGAGCAGATTTTACAATTTCTTAGTATAAGTACTTAGTTATTTATATTTAACAAAATTTTTAATTATTTATATAATTTATTTGAGTTAAATGGGAGTAAGGATTACATGCTTTGGAATAATCATGGGAAGGACTGATGCATTAAATGTGGCTCACATAATTATCTTGGTTTTTTTTTAAAGCTTATGGAATTTTTTGGGATTTTATTTTGGGTCTTTATATTTTTCTAACCTTTTTATGTTTTATCTTTATTTTTAATGTTTTTACAGGAATTTTTAGACTTTTTAGAATTTTTGTTGTATTTCATTTGCTTCTAGGAATTTTCTAATTTTCATTTTATTTGTACGTTTTGGGATTTAGTGGCCACATGATTTATTCTAGACCTCTCAGCTTAGTTCGACTCACAGGCAGCAAAGTTGATTGGGTGGGCACGAAAGAAATTGAGCAATAACCTCACTAACAAGACATAAGAATAGTTTGCAAGCTTTATGGGTGGCTTGATCTAAGTCGGATCTGCATAATGCTAGTTTTTCTTGACATGGGTTATGTTTCTAAGTTGGAGAGAGAGAGAGAGAGAGAGAGAGAGAGAGAGAGAGAGAGAGAGAGAGAGAGAGACTTCAATGCTTCATTTGTAAATTTCAAGAAGTTGAAGCTCAGGTCTTTCTTTTCTTTATCAAGGAGGTGGAAGTGATGACAACTACAACTTTTGACTTTATTTGTGTTTATTTTGTTTTACTTTATACTTGTTACACATTCTTAAGATCATTTTTTAGGTTCATTTATTCTTCCAAATATTCATGTTTATGTTCATGTCCCTATTATTGAGCATATTTAATAGTAGTTTACATAACACATTTGTGGCATGGGGTGGGTATTTATTTGACTTGCAATATTTGTTTAAAATTTTGGTTAAACTTCCATTTCACCTTTGTGAGGGGTTAGCATAAGACTTTCGATCGAGCTCACTTTGCTTCAAAAAGCATCTATAGGGTGATGTAGGAACCACTGCATGATGCAAATTTACTCTTTATTAGAGTAAACGGAGGAAATAAGGAGTTTTTGGCATTTAAGTGAAGTTTCTTTATCATTTTTATAAATGAAAGTATCTCATGATGGTGCTTCCTCATCAACTTTTTCTCTCAAAATTTTACTCCTTATGGCTATTTACATGGACAATTCATTATTGTTTTGGAGTTTTTTTTTTATTTCTCACTAGTTAACAATGAAATTTATGCGTGAGAGAGACTTCAATGCTTCATTCGTACATTTCAAAAATTCGAAGCTCAAGCCTTTCTTTTCTTTAGCAAGAAGGTGGAAGTGATGACAACTACAACGTGGTCCGATTTTTGTTTTGAAGAAGAGATCACCAAAGTTTGCATCAGTTGACTTTATTAGTGTTTATTTTGTTTTACTTTATACTTGTTACACATTCTTAAGATCATTTTTTAGGTTCATTTATTCTTTCAAACATTCACGTTTATGTTCATGTCCCTATTATTGAGCATCTTTATTAGTAGTTCACATAACACACTTGTGGCATGGGGTGGGGATTTATCTGACTTGCAATATTTTGTTTAAAATTTTGGCTAAAGTTCCATGTCACCTTTGTGAGGGGGTTAGCATAAGACTTTAGTTCGAGCTCACTTTGCTTCAAAAAGCATTCATGGGGTGATGTAGGATGCACTACTAGATGCAAATTTACTCTTTAATTAGAGTTAAAGGGGGAAATAAAAAGTTTTTGTTATTTTAGTGAAGTTTCTTTACCATTTTCATAAATGAAAGTATCTCCTGAAGGTGTTTCCTCATCAACTTTTTCTCTGAAAATTTTACTCCTTATGGCTATTTACAAGGGCAATTCATTATTGTTTTGGAGTTTGTTTTTTTTTTTTTAATTTCGGACTAGTTAGCAATGAAATATATGCCTGAGAGAGACTTCAAATGTCATTCATACATTTCAAGAATTTGAAGCTCAGGTCTTTCATTTCTTTAGCAAGAAGACGGAAGTGATGACATGCAACTTGGTCCGATTTTAGTTTTGATGAAGAGTTCACCAAAATTTGCACAAGTTTACTTTATTAGTGTTTATTTTGTTTTACTTTATACTTGTTACACATTCTTAAGATCATTTTTTAGGTTCATTTATTCTTCCAAACATTCATGTCCCTATTATTGAGCTTATTTAATAGTAGTTCACATCACACACATGTGGCATGGGGTGGGGATTTATTTGACTTGCAATATTTTGTTTATAATTTTGGCTAAACTTTCATGTCACCTTTGTGAGGGGGTTAGCATAAGACTTTTGATCGAGCTCACTTTGCTTCAAAAAGCATCTATGGGGTGATGTAGGAGGCACTGCATGATGCAAATTTACTCTTTAATTAAAAGGAGGAAATAAATAGTTTTTGGTATTTTAGTGAAGTTTCTTTACCATTTTCATAAATGAAAGTATCTCATGAAGGTCTTTCCTCATCAACTTTTTCTCTCAAACTTTTACTCCTTATGGCTATTTGCAAGGACAATTCATTATTGTTTTGGAGTGTTTTTTTTATTTCGTAGTAGTTAGCAATGAAATTTATGCCTGATTCAACTACTTCCAAAGTGTAGTGAGTGGTGACAACAAATTCTAGTAGTAGGTGCTTTTCGAAGAGCTACGACCAAAATAGCAGATGATAGTTGCAGCTTGGATGGGCGACAAATTTTAGGTTTCTGGTGTTAGCAATTGGAGAAGAGGGAGGCGAGAGGAGAGGAGAGGGAGGATTTAGAAGTGATTGAAATTATTGCATGGAATTTGGCCTATTTAAAAGCAATTATAATATGGATAAATTCTTATTCAATCCTAAACAAGCCCCATAAAAGTGGTTCCCATTATACATTTAGCAAACTAGATAGTCTTCATGTGTCATCCTTCTTTGGGACCATCACAATGGGCAATCCATCAATCAAATTGTTAGGCTAAATAACTATTCTAAAGTAACATTGCAAAATGTTTTTTGTTCTCTTTATTTTTGATGGTTAAGTTTAGTGCATCATCAGGTTTAGGAGTAACTCATTTGAAAGTTGTACGTCATGCGTTATGGGTTGCTTTGGTGTCAACCTTTGCTCCTATTGAAAGAGCGATGCATACCTCTTTAATTGTTGCAGTGGTAAATCTTCAGCCTTGCTTAATGCAGAAAGAGTAAGACTCATTTTTTCCTTCACCATAGGCTTGATAAGCAGATGTAAACAAATTTGTGTAGCATTTACAAATTTAATTGTCTGACTTGCTTTCATGACATTTGTTGCAGGTACCGCATAGTCCTTCATTAAGTTGTTCTTCCCATTCTTAGTTATCATGCACCGGTAAGGATGACAATACAATATTCATACTTGTCAGGTAGGTACATATTACTCAGGATAATTGATGGACCAGCTGATTTGATTGGGAGGGAATTAAGAAGTTTCCTAATTAAGAGGGAGCTGTTTAGAAAAGTTTTTTATCAAAGGGAATTAATTAGGAGATGTTTCTTAATTTAAGATAGCATATTTGGGGGCTGATTTAAAGGGGATTAATTAGGAAATATTTTCTAATTGAAGAGGGCAGATTTGAGGGCTGATTTGGGGACTGATTTGGAGGGGAAATAATTAAGGTAATAGGGCAGATTTGGGAGGGAATTGGGGGACGGCTTTTTGGGTATTTTTGTTTATTGTTTGCTTTAGGTAGGAGATTTTCCTAGGGTTAGGGGGAGCTCTTGTTTGCTGAAATTGTAGTATTTTTAGGGTGCTTTGGGCTCTAGCAGTGTCTAGAGATTTTGGAGAGCTAGATCTTCCTCTCCAATTGAAGATCCAACTATATCTTGTCTTTTCTTTCATATATAATATAATAAAAAGTGTTCTTGAGTGTTATTCTTCTTTGTTTACTTATCACCGATTTCTATTTTGCTGAAATTGTAAATTTAGCCAAGGGATTTCACAAGTTCTGCATCAACTTCCTATCAAATTGGTATCACCGCTATTCGATCCGGGCACCCATGGCTAAAAGAAAAGTAGAAGTATTGGAAGGGGAGATCGAACAATTGAAATCAGATTGTGTAGAAAATATTTCATATTTTAAAAAGCTATTTTCAACTATCCATGAGAAGATCGATGAGTAGTTCGCTATCATGGAGGAGATGATGAGAAAGATGCTCGAGTTCCAAACCAAAATGACGTCGTCGGAGGCAGGGGGAGCCACCAGCGACCAAGGAGAGGGAAATATCAGGAGGTGGAAATATTGGGGGAAGGAGGAGATGCCACCTTCGGAGCCACTTCCAAGGAAAGGAAAGGGTGAAAGATTGGGAATTTTAGTGGAGCTACAGAATTTGAATGGAGAAAAAAGAGGGGGGGGGGGGGAGAAGATAGAAGCACTAGACATGATTCTACCACCCCTACAACAGTATCGAGGGGTGTTCCAGCAAGTTCAAGGTCTGAATCCTTCGCGGCAACGCGAGTATGTTATCATCTTGAAGGAAGGAGTCACATCTATTAGTATTTGTTTATACCATCATCCCTAAATTCAGAATGAAGAGATTGAGAGATTAATCAAGGAGATGCTCGACCAGGGATCGTTCGACCTTGTATCAGTCCATTTTTCAGTCCAGTACTATTAGTTAAGTGCTTCAATAGCAGTTTCGTTTGTTCCACCTTGAGGACAAGGTGGCACTTTGGTAGGGGAGTATTGATGGACCAGCTGATCTGATTGAGAGGGAATTAAGAAGTTTTCTAATCAAGAGGGAACTGTTTAGAAAGGTTCTTAAATCAAAAGGAATTAATTAGGAGATGTTTTTTAATTGAAGATAACATATTTGGGGGCTAATTTAGAGGTGATTAATTAGGAAATATTTTCTAAGTGAAGGGGGCAGAATTGAGAGCTGATTTGGAGGGATTAATTAGGAGATGGTGTCTAATCGAAGAGGGCAAATTTAGGGGCTGATTTGGAGGGGAAATAATTAAGGAAATATGGCAGATTTAGGAGGGAATTAGGAGAGGGCTCTTTGGGTATTTGTTGTTTATTGTTTGCTTTAAGTAGGAGATTTTTCTAGGGTTTGGGAAGGTCTAGTTTGCTGAAATTGCAATATTTTTAAAGTGCTTTGGGCTCTAGCAGCGTCTAGAGATTTTGGAGAGCCAGATCTTCCTCTCCAATTAAAGATCCAACTGCATCTTGTCTTTTCTTTCATATATAATCCAATAAAAAATATTCTTGAGTGTTATTCTTCTTTGTTTATTTGTTATCGATTTCTATTTTGCTGAAATTATAAATTCAGCCATGGAATTTCACAAGTTTTGCATCCACTTCCTATCAATAACTTGATAGATGTAAAGTGGAACTATCTTGCCTAGTATCACATTGATATATTCTTGGTGATTGCAAACTTACGATCAATCTTCAGCTTGGGCCTCCTTTGAATTTATCAGAAGGGTTGAGGTGTAGGGTCATCATCTTTTACCATTAAAGATTGTATAAGATCTTTGCTTGTGACATGCCTCGAAGGGCTTCTACAAGGTCTTGAAAAATATTTGCAGAATATCAATATTATAACAACATAATATTGAGTTGTCTCATTATGCCTTCGAAGGCACATATGATGGGTACCTCGCGATAAGTTTTTATCTTACTGGTAGTGTGCAACAAAAAAATATCTTATAGTACTTTTTCATCCTGGTTAGATTTTGAATTTTGAAAATTTTAATTAGTTTATAACCCTTCGTTCCCCTTTTATAATCCCTTAAAGGAGGTCCCATGATATAGGATTAAAATTTGATGTTGGGAACCTTGTGGTCATTAGCCAATACTCTTGCTACTTGCAGGGTTTAAAAGTAAAAAAAGGGGTTGATAGTGGAATTTAATAGTGATAGGGAGAGAGTGAGAGAGAGAGAGAGAGAGAGAGAGAGAGAGAGAGGGTATAATTGGGTGAATGAGAGAGAAATAAAGAAAGAGTTAGAGAGTGTGATGGTTGGAGATAGAGAGAGGGGATGATAATTGTGGATGAAGATAGGAGGGAGAGTTTGATATGGAGATAGGGTAGAAAGTTTGGGTGGGCTCCATCTCACCGTTTTTTGGATCACAGGAGTCTAACTCCAATGTAAGTGTTTGTCAAGGAGGAGAGGCTACCTTTATTAACTTTTTTTAATAATTTGATTTATTCTCCAATCTTTTCTCTTGTGATGGAGACTTGGTTGTAGCCAAATCACGTAATTTTGTTGTTTTGTATGCTATGTTCTTCCCTTTGTCTTTTGTATTTGTTGGTGGTGCATCACTGTTGATTCTAGTGATGTTTTCGGTACAAGTTTTTTGGTGCCCTTGTTACAACACTTTGTGAAACATTTGAATATTTACTTGGACATTGTTAAACGCTATTGGCTTCATAATGGTGTTTACGTATGATAACATGGGATAAAATAATATGGTCTGAATGCATAGCCAGGAGTACTTGTGATATGTTGGAAGTGGAAGTTTAGATCACATGGAACTATGTTGAAGTTTTTGCTTTGTTGAATTCATAATCTTATATTATATTTCCTCCAAAGATTATGATGCTGTCTTGGAAGTAAAAACAGTAAGCCATTGAGAAGAAAATCATAGGAACACAAAATAGAGGCTGAATTCTTATTTCTCCTTCAAAAATAAATGCAAGACACAATCGATCTACTATTTGAGAGGTAGATCAACTCTCCTACAAACCCCAACTGCCTCTAAAAGCCCTCAATGAAACCTAGAATAATTTCAGCAAAACAAAGATCACCTAACCCTAGCTAATAACCCCCTTTTAATAGTTATAACCCTCATTAGACATAATAAATTTTTTCCTAATTCTTTCTCCCCTAATTTCTCCTCCTTACATAGTGAATATTAACTTCCCTAGGTCCCACAAAAGGGATTGAAATCCCCTCCCTGCCAGCTGACTCCCGCTCTCGCTGGTCTGGCCGATCTGAGCCGGACTGTTGGCTTCTGTGTAGAAACTCCCCTCCCAAAGACGCATCTTGTCCTCAAGGTGGAATGATGAGAACTGTCTCCTGATCGTCTCGTAGGGCTTTCATGTAGCTTCTTGCTTTGGTAAATTCTTCCACTTGATTAATACCTCCTGTGCTCCTGTTTCCCGTCGACGCACCCCTTCTATGCCCATGGGTTCCAAAATGACCTGCATATCTTCAGTCAAAGTCAGTGGTAATGGAGATGGGTGTGATCTCCGATCGCATGCCTCAGCTGTGTAACATGAAATACAAGATGGATGTTTGAGATTGATGGCAACCATAGACGATATGTTACTGTTCCAATGCACTCTACTACCTCACAAGGCCCAAAGTAGCGGGGGGAGAGCTTTTCATTCCTTTATCGAGTCAAGATCATTTGCGTGTAAGGTCAGATCTTCAGATAAACCCTGGTTCCCAACCTCAAGCTGCATATGCCTGCTTCTTCATGATTTGTTGGGCTCTCACCTATTCCTTGAGCTCAGATAATACCCTGTCCCTCTCCTTTAAGTACTGATCTACACTGGATGTTGGTGTAGTGCTATGTCCATAATGAATCAAATGAGGTGGATCTCCCATATAGAATCTTGAAAGGGGTGGTCTGTGCTGCTGAATGGTACGAGGTGTTGTATCAATATTCAGCCCATATAACCCATTTTGCTCAACTCTTCGTATGTCTGATGCAAAGCATCTCAAATAGGTCTCTACACTTCTATTGATCACCTCTCTCTGGCCATCTGTCTGGGGATGGTATGTTGTGCCTCTCTTCAGGATTGTCCCCTATAAATGAAATAACTCTTTCCAGATGTGGCTAAGGAACATCTTGTCTCTATCTGACACAATGAATTCTGGAAATTCATATAAGCATACCACCTCTTGTATGAAAGAAGTAGCCCTAGAGACCGCAATATAAGGGTCCTTCAGAGGGATGAAGTGTACATACTTGCTCAGACGATCCACTACTACAAGTATCACCGAAAATCACTTTGAGTGCGACAACCCCTTGATGAAATCCATCGTCACCTCCTCCCACACTCTCTTCGACAGAGTTAGTGGCTGTAGTAACCCTCATGGTGTCATGGCTAAGTACTCATGCCTTTGACACACATCACATCTCGCTACCCAATTCTCTATATCGCTATGCATCCCCACCCAGTATAATTCCGTTTACAGTCGGCTGTAGGTTTTTTGAGCTCCTAACTGTCCTCCAACTGCGCTGTCATGAAACTCCTGCAACAACTTGGGGATGTATCCCGACTTCCTCAGTAAATGAATCATCCCTGATGTAGTAGTTGGGCTCCCTCAGTGTGTAACCGGGTTGACTGCCTGAGTTCTGCAACAACTCGGCTCTAATCTTCCTCAGACACTCTTTTTGTTCACTCTTCTAGCTCAGGGCTTCTCAATCTAGGACCATAAGTACTGACAGAGCTGTCAACTGTAGCTCATCTATCTTCCATAATAGTGCATCCGCGGCCTTGTTCTTTAGTCCTGGGCGATACGGAATCTCAAAGACATATCCTAACAACTTGGACAACCATCTCTGATGCTCCTCAGTCACCATCCTCTGCTCCAATAGAAACTTTAGACTCCCCTAGTCTGTCCTAATGGTACAATGTCGCCCCAAAAATAGAGTTGCTACTTTTGTATGGCCAAGACAATCACCATCAACTCACGCTCGTATACGAAATTGAGCCTCGCCTTGGTAGTAAGCACCTGACTGAAATAAGCAATGGGTTGAT
This sequence comes from Dendrobium chrysotoxum, assembly GCA_019925795.1. Classification (NCBI taxonomy): domain Eukaryota; kingdom Viridiplantae; phylum Streptophyta; class Magnoliopsida; order Asparagales; family Orchidaceae; genus Dendrobium; species Dendrobium chrysotoxum. The sequence goes on from CM034311.1 coordinate 5,236,046, forward strand.
GATCCTGCATGAGCACTACCTCTAGTCCATATCCTAATGCATCTGTCTCCACCACAAATGGTCTGTTGAAATCAGGAAGTGTTAATACTGGCATGCTGGCCATGGTTTTCTTTAGTTGCTCGAAGGCCTATGTCATTGTTTCCCCCCAATGAAAAGTGTCCTTCAGTTGCTCAGTTAGTGGCCATGCTATTGTACCATACCCTCGCACAAACTTCCGGTAGCACTTGGTGAGGCCTAAGAACCCCCTCAACTCCTTCCTATTCTTAGATAATGGCCAATACAACATAGCTTCAATCTTGGACTAGTCTGCTGCTACCCCTGCCTTGCTCACCACATATCCTAGGTACTCCACCTATGGTTGTACAAGGGAACATTTCTTTAGGTTGGCATATAGATGGTGCTCCATCAAAGTCTCATGTACAATCCTCAAGTGACCTAAATGCGCTACCTCCGTACGACTGTAGATCAGGATGTCATAAAAAAATACTAAAACAAACTTTCTGAGGTAGGGTTGAAAAACCCAGATCATGAGGGGCTGAAAAGTGGCTGGAGCGTTGGTAAGGCCAAAAGGCACACCAAAAACTCATAGTGATACTCATGAGTCTTGAAAGTTGTCTTGTGCATATCCCCCGACTTCATCTTGATTTGGTGATACCTCGACTTCATTGAGAAGATGCCCCAATCAGCTCATCCAACAGCTCATCAATTACGAGGGTATAAAACTTGTCCAACACAGTTTTCTTGTTTAGGGCCCTATAATTCACGCAAAATCTCTAACTACCATTATTCTTTTTTGCTAGTAAAACTAGGCTGGAAAAGGGGCTCACAGTGGACCTAATAATCCCTACTTCTTGAGGAGCCTCTCTATCTCATTCTTATGAATCTGTGGGTACTGGTACGGTCAGACACTGAAAGGAGAAACTCCCTCCTTCAAGGTAATGGTGTGCTCATGCTCTTGGGGTGGCGGTAATCCACTAAGTTGCTGAAAAACTTCAGGAAACTATTGCAGAAGCTGATGTACGCACTTAGGGACTTCAACTGACTCTGAATCTCAGACTCCTCCAGGCTCTGCAATTGCACCAAGTAGCTCGGACCTGCTTCATATATCGCCTTGACCATGGTTTTGAGTGAAACCATGGTTCTACACAGGCTGGCACCTCCTCGCAGCACCACCTTCTTCCCTTCCACCTAAATCTCCTTAGTCAAAAATTTTTAGTCCACATTTATCTCCCCGATCGTCTATAGCCGCTTCATCCCTAAGATCACATCAGTGCTCCACAAATCTAAGGAAAGAAAATCCTCCAATATTTATATGCTTTAGAATAATAGCACCAACCTCCTGCAAATCCCCCTACTATCCACCTTTCTTGTTCCCATCATGACTGCAAAGCTCCCCGTATCTACCAACTTCAATCCCAACTAGTCAACAACTCGATTGGAGATGAAGTTATGAATAGCCCCATTATCCACCAAGACCACTACTGGCTGCTCCCTGATCTGCCCCCTCACCTTTATGGTGTGATTTGGAATAAATCCCACCACTGAATTAAGGGACACTTCCGCCACATCCAAGTGTAAGTGCTTATCCCCTTATTATGCTTCCTCTACCAGATCTTCACTATCAGTTTCCTCCTCATCACAAACCATAAGGACAGGGAGTGTGCGGCCTTTGCCCCAATGTCCTTGTGCATACTTCTCATCACAGCGAAAGCAAGACTCTTCGCCCTCTTATCTTGCACCTCTGTCTTTGTGAGGCGCTTGAAGTTCGCCCCAAGGCGAACTCCCCCACTCTTCTCCTTTGGTGCCTCTCGCTAAAATGACACCGTGTGGGTTTTCGTTGCCAGTGAAGTCGATGTACTTCTGTAAGATATTCTCGTGAATCCACTCATACTAATCCTCTCCATCCGTCTCCAATCCTCCACTATCTGGGCTAGCTCCATCATCTCCTTCAACCCCCTCGGTCTCAGCAATCAGATGTCCTCTCGTATGCCAAGCTTGAGCCCCTTCATAAAATTTCCTTTTAACACCGCCTCCAAAATTTCCCTCAACCGCCATGACAGCAACTCAAACCTCTCCCTGCGCTCCATGATAGTCCCCTCCTGAGTTAAGGCAAGGAATTGCTCATGTAGGTCTCCTTCCCGGATGGCTCGAAAACGTTCCAACAAGCAATCCTTAAACTCCTCCCACGAACGGATTGTATATCTAGCCTCCCTCCACTGGAACAAGGCAAGGGCTTTCCCCTCCAAACATGATCATGCAGTTGTAAGCTTCTCCTCCTTACTCAACCCATTCACCGCAAAATACCTCTCTACCCGGTATACTCGTCCATGGGCATCCTCCCCTTCGAACACCGACATCTTCAACTTCCTCACCTTTGCATCTCCACCCCAACTTCCTCTCCTTCCAAGGGTTCCCCCCTGTATCAAGGGTGGGAAGCCCACCTTTCTTCCATCCGCCTCCTATGACCCGATCCCCATGGCTCGGTCTGTCCCCCTCCTTCTTCTGTAGCCCACTCCCCTTACACAAAAGGTCTCCCATAGTGGTCGGTCATCCCACCACTTCCACCATAAAACTCCCTTCTTGTTGTCTGCTCATCAGAGAACCCTATTATGTTCCTTATCGGAGTCCTTGGCGGTCGCTCTTGATGGAAGAAACTATCCTCTTCGAACTCTTCTCACTCAATCTCTTTTCTCTTAGATTTAGCTAAGGGAATCCCGGTCAAATCGTGATTAGGGTTAGCAATCGGAACCGTCAGTGGAGTTTTGGATTACATCTCAATGAGCTTCCTCATCATTTCCTTCAAATCGATTTTCCGTGATTGAAAACCTCCCTTCGATGGTTGAGAATTTCTCATCCATCCTAAATTTGATTTGCTTCATATCACCTTCCAACGCATCCACCTTCTTTGCTGCCATTATCTCTAAAAAAACCTTGCTCTAATACCAATTTGATTCATTTTGGAAATAAAAATAGCAAGGAATTGAGAAGAAAATTGTAGGAACACAAAGAGAAGGGCTGAATTTTTATTTCTCGTTCAAAAATAAATGCATAGATACAATTGATCTATTATTCGAGAGGTAGATCAGCTCTCCCACGAACCCTAGCCGCTGCTAGGAGCCCTCAACGAAACCTAGAATAATTTCAGCAAAACAAAGATCATCTAACCCTAGCCAAGAACCCCTTTAAATAGCTATAACCCTCATTAAACACAATACAAACCTTCCTAGTTCTTTCTCCCCTGGTTTCTCCTCCTTACATAGTGAATATTAACTTCCCTGAACCCGAAAAATAGACCGATTCCCCTCCCTGCCGGCTGACTCCCACTCTCCTTGTCTGGCTGGTCTGAGCAGGACTACTGGCTTCTGCGTGGAATTGTTTTGTGCGTAACAGATTATAACAGACTAACTTTCAGAAAAATAGGATTGGATTGTTGTTCTTAGAAACCTAGGTCTACAAATCGGAACATGTCTCTTATTTCTAGAACTTGGAGAATCTGAACTGGCTGAAGGGAGGCTGTAGTGTTGGTCTTTTCTAAATCATAGAAATCGTGCAGGTCCTTTGCTATTGTTTTGGTTGGCTAGAATGAAATCACACCATATATGGTTGTCCTTTCTTTTTCTTTTAACCAGTCAGCTGGTCTCAAAACAGGTAATGACATGTATGATATATCTGAAGAGGATGGTATACGTTTTTTTTTTAAATTTCAAGGGTTCAAATCTTAGACATTCACTTTGAGATCAAAGGTATTATCACTAAACCAACTGGTTGGTGGTGACAGTGGACAAACATGGACAAGTTTACTATACTAGAGCTTTTTGACATGGGAAACACCCCCAACAACTAGGGTTCTGATTTTACTGTGTGGAAGTCCCCCAAAGGAAGAGTCCTTAAATAAAGCTTATCTGGGCTTAATTTTAGTTATGGCCTCACCAACACTGCATTATTATCTTAGTAGAGTCCATTTTCAACCAGAAATGGACTCTTTCTATTTTAGAACAGCTGCCGGTAGTGTTATGCTCACTTGCAATAACATCATGAGAACCTGCCATTTCTTAGTTACTTTGGAATCGAAATAAACCTTAGAAAGTGGGTGTATCTCTACCGAGTTCACATAAAATTTCAAACAAAAAGGGCGACTCCTTGCAATTTGGAATGGATCTATGCCTTCAATGCTAGTGCAGAAGAAACATTTAATAGATGAAGAAAATGCACAAAGCATAAGCATGGATTTAAGTCCATTGTATAGAAATACAAAAGAGATAATTAGCCTTAACAATTATGAATTCTAACTGAGATGCTAAGTAGTTCATTTTATCTGAATCCTTGATCATAGCATTGGAAATGCCAGCTCTTGAAAGATCTTTTAATGCATCTCAGTTAACATTGATATAGATTCAGTTGCAACTAATGTTATCAATAAGCGTTCAAGGGATGCTCATTAATTTTATTAGTACTTGGAACAACAAAGATTAGTTTAAAGATTCTAATGGGAAATCATCATTTTGAGACATAATCTAAGTGAATAATATGATCTTCCAGTTCTGAGGAGATTTCACAAAACTCCGTTTCCATTGAAAAAGGAATATGGTTTTCCTTTATTTTGATCAGACAACAGAACATAAACATTAATGTTGAGATTCTTATAAAATATGATACATTCCATGCTCTGGGTTTTTTGTGCCAAGTCACTAGCATATCCAGTGTCTTTTTCACTATTTTTCTTGTTGAGTGTTCTCTTCCCGTTTGTGAAAGCAATTATCTCATTTTCATGTTTTTTTAAATGATCCCCTGACGATAATTTTCCATTGTCTTGCCCTTCATTTAGTCACTCACACCCTTGCAGATACTTAACTTCTATTTGTTTCTTCTTGTAGGCTGAAGTTAACGTGAAGATAAAGAAAGCATATTGTCCGCCAAAAATCGTGGAGGGTAATCCTTGTTTAGAATATATTAAGTATATAATCTTCCCGTGGTTTCATAAATTTGAGGTTATTCGCCAAGAAGAAAATGGTGGAAACAAGTGAGTCTCAATTCCTCTTTTTTGTTTACTTTTTATAGGTTTTATTATTAATAATTTATTAGTTTTCTTCCTAGAAAAATACATGCTTATGATTTTATAAGTATGCAACTTCCTATGTTTATCAATGTTAAATTTTGACTGAAACTGATCTGGGGCTATTAATGCACTATCCTAGCGGGAAATTAATCTAACGATACTAATAATAGCTCTGTTTCCACTGATTTGATGTCAAGTTGAATTCAAACTAGCATAATTTTATATGAAATAAATGTTGGGCTGATTCCGTATCTAAGTACTATGTGCTAGCAATATGTATCTCGTAATTAATGAAATGACTTGAACTTGCGTATTAAATAGGAGAATATTTAAGTAACTATCCTAGGCATGCTCACTCAGATATCTAACATGATCCAAGAAATCCACCCGTTTAATTGAATCAAATGTATAACTATGTTTAAATGTCAAAAAAAGTGTCCCTAATCTCAACTTGTTTATCTCTTCAATGCTGGTTTATGCCGTAATTTGAAAATATATACCATTAAAAAGGCTAAATATACAAGATGACTAAAATACATTTGCATATCGTGTATTTGTAGATACTAGATGCATAGTGGCATATCTTTCATGTCACCAGTTACCCTTTTCCTCTTATTTTTATTTTTATTTTTTCCCTAACCGCTACATAAAGAGAAATAATCGCTTCTGAGTTTACAATCCACCAGGCATTTAGTTAGTTTAAAACCCAGTCTCAGTTTGGCAAATGTATTAATTGCCAGAACTTCAATATTAAAATTTTCATGCAAAATGCCATTATGGACTTAAACTTGATAGAAGTGAAATTGTTAATTCTATCAAAATAAATGTTTTATCTTTCTCAAAGAAATTATCAATTTGGTTGTGCGTATGGGAGGGGTATAAGAAATATCATGGAAATGTCACACATGCATGCATACTCTATATGTATAAGATCATATGCACGCCCCTATATATGTGTATATAAATCGATGTAATAACATGCTTATAAAAACTAAAGCATACTTAGATAGGTGTGTTTTTGTGTTTGTGTAACTTCAAATGGCTAAAATTCAATCATAACTTAAGGAGCTCAACTGATATTTTTTGTGACTTGAGCTCTGCTAAATTTTAGGTGAACTTAAGAGTGAGCTTTGAACTTTTGAGCTTCACTGGCACTCTTAGAGGCAATTTGATTGCCAGTGTTTAAAATTACAGGAAATTTTAAATGTAATATTAAGAAAATTCAATATCTTTAGAATTTAGGAGATTATTTTATTGTGTTTGGTCGGAACTAATAAAAAGTAATCTTAAACATAAAAGAAATTGTTGAATGATACCTCCTCTACACGCTCCCAGGTTTCTCCTTTACAACTCTTGGGTCCCCTCTCCACACTATTCAGGCTGTGGGCCCTGCCTTCTTAAGAAATGATATGTCACATGGATTGAGGCACTCAAATCCTTGGAATGCTACCCTTGGAGCTGTCAGATCACCTCACTTGGATTCCCATTATTGTCGGCCCCTCATGGGGCTATTTATCTTGTTTTGTTTTGTGTTTTTCTTTAGTTAATTTTTTTTTATTAGGTCCCCAGACAAATCTATATATAGAACCACTTCTTCTACAAACATACAACAATAAAATTACATTAATCTTTTCATCTATTTCTACTCCCTTTTTTATCTTCATGGTATTAAATTAAGAAAATGATATCTAGATTGTTGTCCTCCTTTTCCTATGTGCTGCCCAAACCCTAGGTTGCAATTTCTCTTTGTTGATGTTGTGTTCCTCCAAGAATGTTCGAAGTTATTTCAACTCATCCACTTTCATTCGAACATCAACCGATTGGAATTGACATGAAAGTCACCTCATCACCACCATTCAGGATGGTGATAGTTTTCTTTGTTAGGCCTAATTGGTTTGAATGTACATTAGGAGGGTGAAGCAACATCAGCTATATCACCGGAGAAACAAAGAAGCCTGATATGTGGGGCCCACCCTATGCCGTTTGGGATGCGAAGAACTCCATAATTGAGGAGATAGGAGCATATTATCTATGCTATTCCACTATCAAAGATTTGTGGGATAATGTCTCACAAATGTACTTTAACTTGAGGAATCAATACCTAATGTATGAGTTAACCATGTTACTTGGAGAAATTCGCCATGGTGAGGATTCTATAATAAGATATTTATAGTCTCTTAAAAATATTTGATGAGACTTGTACTTGTTTAATGATTATGAGTGGAAGTCATCCAAATATTGCAATTATTATAAGAAGAATGTAGATGGTCCCATCTTTAAGTTTTCTGTAGGTTTAAATATCTAGTATGATGATGTTTATAGTCGAATCATCGGAGGAAACTGATACGATTGGACCGGTCCAGCCGTCCCAAACTGTGGGCCTGCTCCTACAGTACAGTAGGCGCAAGCCTGCTGGTTCGTAGGCTACTAATTCCTCCCTCCTTGGGGTGGGGTCCGCTATCTAGGGTTAATTGCTTGAGGGTTGTTTAGTCATTTGGTGTTAATTTTATGTTTGCTTTAAGTAGGAGTTTGTATTAGGGTTAGGACATCTTTTTTGTGGCGAATTTTCTGAGTGCTTTGGTGTTCTTGGGCTCTAGCAGTGTCTAGAGAGTTTTGGAGAGATTAATCCTCCTCTCGAATAGAAGATTGTTTGTATCTTGTTGTTTTCTTTCATTCTCTAGCAATCAAGAGTGCTTTTCTTGCTTTTTTATCTATAAAAACCCTAAAATTTGCTTGCTCAAACTGCTGAAATTCTGATTTTAGCGATTAAATTCTTGTTTCTCCTATTGTTTCTTATCAAATTGGTATCAGAACAGTTTTTTGGGCTGTTTTTGGGTTGATTTTGTGAAATCCAACGGCTGATTTTTATCCGAAGAGGTGCTGTTTTCTTATTTTTGGGGTCAAGATCCAGATTTTTTAGTTTTACAGAAATCCAGTTATTGATGGTGGCCAAGAAAAATGGATGCGTTGGAAGAACTCCTTGAAGGGGAGATGAGCCAAATGAAAGCAACGGTGGAGGATCAAATATTGTCCATAGAAGGCAAAGTTTTCGATCTTCATGAGATGGTGAAGAAGATATTTGAAAATCAAAACCAAATGGCGGCATCGAGACAAGAGGTCCGGTAGGGAGAAATATGAATTTTGAAATTTGTAGAAGAGAAAACGATGTGAAGATCATAAAGGAGAGAGATGGAAGGTATGGAGAGAGACGTGGTTATGGGAGCATGAACAATGGGGTGCTGATTTTGAAGGAAGGAGGGGAGAAATTGAATATGGGTATGGGTATGTGCATGGAAGGGAGGATCGAGACACTTTGGGAGGACCGAACACTTGGGAAAGGGGAAATTATGGAGAAATTAGGGGAAATAAGGGGAGATCTGAAGGTTCGTCCCATTTTTTAAGGGGATGATGCACATTGGTGGATCTACAAAGTAGAGAGATATTTCGCTGTTCATGGGTTGACAAAGAAGGAGAAATTGACAGCAACTGGCTTATATGTTTGGAAGAGAAGGCGATGGCTTGGTACCAATGGAGAGACATGAGGAGGCTCATACGGAGTTGAAGGGAGTTCAAGGAATGCTTATTAGAACATTTTCGAATCGGCAGGGGAGGGGACTTCTATGAGCAGTTCTTTGCACTAGTATAGGAAGGCTAAGTGGCAGATTATCACGAGAGATTTGAGTACCAACGAGTCAATTGGATCGACTATCGGAGACTGTTCTAGAGAAGAATTTCATGAAGAGACTCAAATCAAAGATCCAAGCAGCAATGAGGGTCATGAGGCCTCGTGACTTGGGAGAATCTATGGAGCTGGCACAACTGGTGGAGGATCAGAACTACCAAGAGAGGGGAGCCATATGCAACAGCTCAAGCGGCTCTTACAGGATGACCACTACTCTCTTAGCACCCAATGGGCCGGCATTGGGCAACATTCATGAGACCTCAAGGGAGAAACCAGTAGGAGGAAGTGGGGTGAACTTCAAGAGGCTGACGGAGAGGGAGATGCAGGAGAAGAGGGCGAAGGGGCTATGCTTCAGATGTGATGAGAAGTATATTCCAGGGCACAGGTGTAGGGACCAAACTCTTTAGGTTCTCACTGCCTGTGATGACGAGGAAACTGAGGGAGGTGAGGGTGAGACAGGGGGAGAGGAGGAGGACAAGCTGTATCTTAACGTGACAGAGGTCTCCCTGAACTCAGTGGTATGATTAATTCTGAGTCATAGCATGAAGGTGAAGGGAGAAATAACAGACCAAGAGGTGGTGATGTTGATTGACAGTGGGGCTACCCATAATTTCATCTACAACTAAGTCGTGGATCAATTGGGGGTGACATTGGTGGATACAGGGTGTTATGGAGTGATGATTGGTACATGAAAGGTGGAGATGGGCTAGGGGATATGTAGGGGAGTAGTGTTGACCATACAGGAGGTTCAGGTAAGGGAGGATTTTCTCCCATTGGAGTTAGGGAACACTGATGTCATCCTAGGGGTGAAGTGGCTGCAGACCTGGGGGACACCAAGGTCAACTGGGGATCATTGACGATGGAGCTGGTGGTGGAAGGGATAAGTGTAATGATCAGGGGATATATTGGGCTCTCCAAAGTCATAGTATCACTTAAAACCATAGTGAGGAGCATATAGGAGGTGGGAGAAGGTTATTTGGTGGAGCTGCATAGGCTGGAGGGGATCAGATTGGAGGAGGATGGAGACATTCCTCTTTCAGTGCAGCCATCGATTCAGCAGTTCAGTAAGATTTTTCAGCCACTTCAGGGATTTCCACCACCAAGGGAGCAGAGCACGCTATCACCTTGAGGAAATGTGTGTCACCCATCAATGTCAGGCCCTACCACTATCCTCAATTTTAGAAGGATGAAATTGAGAAGTTAATCAGAGAGATGCTGGAAGCGGAGATTATCAGGCCCAGTGTGAGTCCTTTCTCTAGCTCGGTGTTATTGGTTAAGAAAAAGTATGGGAGTTGGAGATTCTGCGTGGACTATAGAATGGTAAATAAGGAAATAGTGCCAGATAAGTTTCCCATCCCAGTGATAGATGAGCTATTGGATGAGCTGAGTGGGGCAGTGATTTTTACCAAGATCGATCTGAAGTCAGGGTAGATCAGAATGAAAAGGGAATATGTGCCAAGGACTGCTTTCAGAACTCATGAGGGGCATTATGAATTCCTAGTGATGTCGTTTGGCCTCACCAATGCCCTAGCCACTTTCCAGTCCCTAATAAACAAGGGTTTTCGATCCTATCTCAAGCGATTTGTGCTAGTATTTTTTGATATATTATGGTTTACAACAGGTCAAAGGAGTACTGGGAGCACTTGAGGAAGGTTTTAGAGGTGCTACAGGAGCATCAGCTAAGAGCCAATCTGAAGAAATATTGCTTTGCCCAGACCAGCGTGGAGTACTTAGGACATGTAGTCTCTCAGAAGGGTGTAGCTGCAGATCAGACCAAAATTGAGGCTATGTTGAGATGGCCACTACCAAGAATCACAGGGAGTTAAGGGGATTCCTAGGGATGATTAGCTACTATAGGAGGTTCGTGAAGGGGCTGCCCATGGTTTTGATGAGTAGTTTTGGTACAGGTGGGGACCAATGCATGTGATTCCCAGCATTATTTCAAACTTTAAAGGACGCATCAGCACAACGTCTGATTCTTTACAGCTACACAAGTGGGCCCACCAACAGCTCCACTTAAATAAAGGCTTTGTCTGACTGCTCGGTGAGGTTACCGAGCTGGTCCGCAATCTTATCAATCTCCTCTTCATTCTGCAGAACTAAAGGTAAGAAGTCTTTGTAAATGTTATCCTTTCGGTAGAAGTATTTTCTACAGAATTCGGTCTTGGTTTTGTAGATGTTGCGCAGTGTACACAGTTCCTTAATGACGATGAAGGTCTGTTCTCGTTCCGTCCTTCTTGCTGCTCCTCGTAATTGATTTTGCACTTCTGCGTTAATTGGAAAATTGAACATAGAAAACATAAGTTCCCTATGTTCATGATTCTTGTTGTAAGGCCTGGCTTTTGGTACTTCTGCATTCCAGACCATTGATGGCTTTTCCTGGACTTCTGCATAATTCTGAAAACAGTTGTTGAAGGCTTCTTCATCAAACTTCTCTTTGTAATTTTCAGTATATTTTGGGGGTTTAGTCCCTGTTTCCTCAGCATACTCTTTGTACCATTCTTGGAGTGATCTACCATCTTCAAGGCGTATTCCTTTGTTCTTTGGGCTCCATTTGGTTTTTGCAGCTCATGGAACTTTTGAGCTAGGAGCGTATTCCTTTGTTCTTTCCACAATTTTCAGAAGTTCTTCTAGGTGTTTCCTGTGCTCTTGCTCTGTATTACTAAAAATTAGCACATCATCTATATACACAACAAGGAATGCGGAGCAGTTTTCAAAACACAAATCCATCTTTCTCTGGAAGATTGCTGGAGCATTTTTCAAACCAAATGGCATAACGAACTATTCATATAGACCAGTGGGGCTTATAAATGCAGTCCATTCTATGGACTCTGGATGCATAGCAACTTGGTTGAAACCACTTTTCAAGTCAAATTTAGAGTATATGTTATTATTTCCAATCTTCTTTATCAGGGTGTTTATCCCTTGTAATGAATATTGGTCTTTATATGTGTTATCATTCAAGGATCGGTAGTTAAATACCATCCTTTCTTTACCTCGTATTTCTTTGCCTATATCTTGATCGATGGTGGTTCCAGAGTTAACGATCATAGCCGTAGTCTGGTGTCTGCTCTTAATAGGTCGTATGACCTTAAGAGCCAATAAGCCATCTATATGCCTCTTGAATTGCTCTTGCATCAGAGGCGTTACATGCTTAAGTGGCTTATCTTGTATGGTTAAATCAGGGTTTATAATTTCAATTTTGCATGTTACCTGATTTTTGCCCTAGTGTCTGAGAGGATCCTCTCCAATGAATCCGCTTTCTTTCAGTCTTTGTAGTATTGTTCGGAATTTCTGCAGAAATGGGTTCTGATCGATGGATCGGTTGGTGCAGGCCCATTCGGGCTAGAGTTCAGTATAGAAGTAGTCTATTTCCAGCTCCGGTATTTGTTTTGCTGTTATTTCCATGTCAATCGTCGTGATGACCTGTGTGATCTCTTTATAAAATGTTACTGTATTTCCTTCTATGCGTACTCCTTCATTCAAGCTTCGTAGGAAATTACAGCCCAGCAACATTTGGATTCCGTCTTTGACATCCATATCTAAGCAGTATATTAGAGGAATTCGGAATTTGTTGTCTTCTATGATCATTTTTCCTTCTTTGACCTCATTCTGGACTGGGTAACTGAATTTACCCCATTGAAGGTAGCCAGATAAGTTAGTTCTTCCCTGGCTTTTTCTGGAATATCATTGGTATTGACGCAGCAAGATGTTGAGCCAGTATCAACAATCACCCGAATTTTGAATTCAGGGACATCTGGTATCTCAAAACAGATTACGATATTAAAGAGTTTATTGAGTACCATCTTCTTTGGTTTCTCAGCCTGCTCTTTGATTGCTTCATTTAGTATTTTGATTCCAGCTTCTTCTGCTTCGAATTCTTCTTCCGATATTCTTTTTCCTTTGTCATGTAACAACAGCTCCCTTCTAGTTTCTTCCAGTTGAGGCTCAAGAAGCTTTTGAATTTGCTCCTTTAACCTTCGGTTTTCCTCCGCCAGATGGTCAGAATATTTAATTAGTTCTTGAATCAGCTTGTCGCCTGATTTGTATGGCTGAAGGATGAGCTCCTTCTGTATTGTTATTCACAGATAGAACGAGCGCACATAGGACATGCAGTTATCTTACAGATAATGCAATGTATCCTCATTTTGATATTGGTGTTTATTGCGCAATACGTACATTTGGAAAAAGGCCCGCTGATAGGTTTGTTGTTCTCCCAATTGTGAACACATTTCTTCTGTTCTTCAGACAATTCAACAGCTCTTCTCCAGCCCATAGCTTCTGTCATCATCATGCCAAATTCGTCCGGAGGTAGATTCTCCAGAGTTGAGCGGACATGGGCCAAAGTGTTGGCCCCTTCTCCTTCTGAGATGCTACATATTGCGTCCGAGGGTTCTTCGTCTAGATCGACTGAAAGTATATCATAGTCGTCAGGTAGCTCTAGGTTATTAAGAACGGTCACTCGTGCTATGTTGCCTCTCTTATTTTTGCATTCCCTTGCGAAATGCCCTTCTTCGCCACATATGTAACAACGACATTTATTTGAACGAGGCTTGTTCTTATTTTTGATAACCCTGACATGGGAATCATGCGGCTTCCCCTTGTAATTCTTGGACTTTCATAGTCCATACTTCTTCTGGTTATTATAGTACCTGGGATGGGTATCTTCTTACAGATTGACAGGTCTTTTATGCCTCTTTGGATTGTAGCCTTTTTGCAGAGGTCAGCCAGGTACTGATACGTGAAACGTATCCTAGGAAGGACACCAATGGTGTTACCTGGATGTTTATGTTTGAATGCCTTTTTTACTTCTTCACCGAGGATGGGAGGCATCTTCTTGAAGAATTTATCTGATAGTTCCGGGCTTATGTACATTCTTCCAGATTTGGCGGCCAACACCTTGTAGTCATTCATGTAATCAAACATATTTTTGATTTGCTCACATGAAAGTCTTTCCAGGTCTAGGTAGGCCCTATTCTGCTCCTCGGTTGATCCTTGGTAAGGATCTTCCAATGTGATGATCCTCCGTATATGGGAAATTACATTCTGTGGATCGTCTGCAATGTTAACGAGTGCTTCAAACTCGTTTTCATAGGCCATTCTCCATTGAATCCATATTTTCTTCTCCACTTCTCCCAACAAGTTTTCTATAAATAGAACCTTGGATTTGTTATCAGCAAACTGTTTATCATTTACAAGGTTGAGGGTGATGGATTCCCATCTGGATATGACATCGTCATATAGGGAAAAATCATCAGGTAATATCAACAACACTCCTTGAGTGCTATGTGCAGAAGGCAGAGACCACACCACATATTATGTTGGAAGGATTTCTTGAAGTATGTGGATTTGGGTTTGTAATATTGAAAAGGATAGGAGGATGAGGTAGGATCAGTTTGATGGGTACCAGAGGTTGCTGGGGGATACATGACAGGGCCCATTGTGGGCTCCTGAGGCGGTAAATATGAGGAGGAAACTGAAGCGTAAAGGTCTTCAACTTTGGATGCCATCTTACGGAGCTTTGGATAATCTAGTTCTGTGAAGTGGTCTTCCAAGGTAAAACAGGTTTGGTCAGGTGATTCAGGGTAGTCAGGATTTTTAGGAAAAGGATTTTCAGAAAAAAGTTTCGGGTTTAGGGTTCGTGGCCCGTTGGGTAGGGTAGGGTAGATCTCCACCACCTTCTGCGGAAACAGGAAGTGTTTCGTTGTTATGGGAATTGAGGTAGAGGAAGAGTGAAAAGGCATCATCCTCTACATCCTGATCGGATGGGTTGGAGGTATCCCAAAGGGGAGGGTCAGAATCAGAATAAGCCATGAGGGCATATTCATTAGTGTCAGTTTCATTTTCAGTGGTGGTGATGAGAGGTGAGGAATGGGGTGTGTAACTGGAAAATGAGAGATGGATCGTACCATCTAACCTTTGGTGGGTATGGAGTGAATGTGGGATCTGGATAGTATTAAGGAGTGCTGGCTTGAGATGCCATGATCGTCCTTGTAATTCCAAGATTGAATGCCTGCGTCCGGGGATGGCAGAGATCCCATGGGAAGCTAGATAGCTTGCCGCACCAAATATGTTATATCGGAATCCTGCCTGGCTGGTGTTGGTCATTCTTCCAACCAGTGCTCTTGAGATTAGCAGATTGGATTCTCCTCCTTGCCATTCGTCATACCCATGGGTCATAGCGACTACTTCAATATGATTCATGAAATCATGAATCGAGAGCATTAAATCAGGTGCAATATAAACGAGTTGCGTGCCAGTTGAGAGATCAATCTCCATAGTGCCGATTATGGAGACATCTGAACGCCATCGTGTGTCTCGTAACACAACAAGTGCCGTAGTACCGGCATCTCGTCGATGCGTGGTCTGTATTCGGATCATGATTAGTCCCAGATGGATATGTTGCATCCCTTCCCGAACAAGTCTGTCATATGACGGTTGTCGGATAAATGGTAAGTTTACTTGGGAATTATCAACCGCTAATATCCGCTCTTTAGAGTAGTGTTGGTAGACTTGATGGCGCTGGTTTGCCCATCCATCTTCATATAGTGTTTCTGCTGGTACAAGGTTAGCTCGCCTTTGCTGTGATAGTTGGAGTTCAGCATCTGGATTCAACTGGCTTTCAAGAGTAGGTTGATAGGCAGGACGGCGAGATAAACGTCGCTGTAGTGCGTATGCGATACGAGATCTCATACGATAACCACATATTTGATCTTCTACTGTTTGTGTAGTAGTAGCAGGTTGAGTGGACGGCCTTGCCAAGTTTGGCAGTAAGGTTGTGGTGGTAGTGGTTGACGGGAGAATATTGGTGGATGAAGTAGCCATTACTTGGCCTTGTCTTGTTCTTCCTTAAAGATTTTTCACGGATCTTTAAAGACGAACAATTGGCCTTTTGGCCTAATGTTCTTGCTAGGCTTTGGTTCTCCGAGGGAAAGATTTTGTAATTAATTATGAAGGGAGTTTAGCGACTGTTTAAATATTTCAGTGGAGTTTTTAGGAGAAGCCTAGATCCGATCTAGTTTTTCTTCTAGATCTCGGATCTTATCAATTGCTGCTAAAAGAAGATGTATAATAGTGTTATTCTACTTTGACAAAGCATTTAAAGCAGTTGCACTATTAGAGCAGTCTTCTGTGGGTTTCACAAAACCTACAGAAGGTGGTTCTAAGGAGTCTGTTGCTTTTAGTGCAGATTTATAATCTGAACTAATCGCCAGTCGGACATTAACTAATTGACTTAAAACAAATATATTGAAAAGATATTCCGGGCGTCCCCGTTCTGTAATGAATATATTTTAGAGCTTTGATGTTCTAATTGAGATCTGCAGGATTTACTTGTAAGGTGATCTCTTATTCTTGCTAAGTTCCAGTGTTGATATAGAAATATCCTGTTCACCTCAGGCCAGTGCTTACTGTTCTCGGCAAACTCTAGTGGCCACACGGGTTACTAAATGATAAATCCAGACACCGCGTCTTAACAGGAATTCGAGATTTCTTACTTAATTAGTTCGTGGCGTTGTCGATCTTCATGGCACTGGTTTTTTGATTTCTTAGAACGGATTTCTCCACCATAGGTGTCATTAGGACACGTAGCCCCCCAGATGAAAGTTTCCAGCCGATAAACTGAATTAATGTAATTTCCTTAAGATTTCAACAGAACATTGCAAGCAGATATATTATTACATACTAGGTTCTACCCAAAATATAAAGAGTTTTAGCCCAACATGGCTCTGATACCAAGGGATAACACAATGGATCGGTGGCTTGGGGTCACTAAGAACTTTTACCACACAAATGTAAAACAACAAACCAGCAAGCAGAATTTATTGCAAACTAATAAAAGACTTACAAGACTGGAACCGAAACCCTTCAAACGTGAGAAGAAAACTTCAGAAGGTTTTTCTGTGTTTTCAACTCATAATACATATGCCTTATATAGTCCAAATAGATCTGAAACTGCTTCAGCAAAACCAGGGGCTGCCCATGGTTTTGATTTATAGTTTTGGTACAGGTGGTCCGCAATCTATGTAATAGGATTGCGGGAGGAAAATTACAAAGAGAAAGAAGTATGACAGAATAGTTGAAGAAGGATGGTTTCTTATGGGGGGAGGCGGCCACAGTAGCTTCTGAGAGATTGAAGAAGGCCATGACTACCGTGCCAGTCTTGGCCCTACCCGATTTCACTCTGGTCTTCATTGTGGAGACAGTTGCCTCAGGGTATGGATTAGGAGCAGTACTCATAGAGAACCATTGACCCATCGCCTACTTCAACCAGGTGTTGATAGCTAGAGCCAAGCTGAAGTTAGTCTATGAGAGAGAATTGATGGCCATTATGCTAGCCATCCAGAAGTGGCGTCCCTATTTGTTGGGTCGGCATTTCATTGTCAGGACGGACCAGCGGAGCCTGAAGTACTTATTGGAACAGAGGATGGTGACAAAAGAGCACCATAGATGGCTATCAAAGTTATTAGGATATGACTTTGAAATCCAGTATAGGCCGGGGACAGAGAACAAGGTAGCGATGCCTTGTCCAGATATATGTGGGAGTTACAGACGATAGCAGTGTCGATACCACTGATGCTGGATTGAGGAGCCCTTATGGAGGAGAGTGCACGGGTTGAGGAGCTGGGGAGGATTAGGGCAGATTTATTGAAGGATGGGAGTAGCCACCAGGGCCGATTTGTGATGCCTAGGAGATCAGTTCATGTTCCACACTTGCTCCAAGAGTTCCATGGGAGTGCTATTAGGGGTCATTTAGGGGTGCAGAAGACATACAAGAGACTCGCCTCAGAGTTGTATTGGAAGGGGATGCACAAGGATGTGGAGAAGTTGGTAGCCAATTGTGAGGTCTGTTAGCAGAATAAGTACATGGCCATGGCTCCAGGAGGATTATTGTAGCCCCTAGCTCTACTGGATCGGGTGTGGGAGGAGGTTTCCATGGATTTTATAGATGGGTTGCCTCGATCTGAAGGCTTCACCGTGATTCTAGTGGTGGTAAACAGGCTAAGAAAGTATGCTTATTTCATTCCCCTATGAACCCCTACACGGCAGTGACAGTGGCATCAGCTTTCATCAGGGAGGTGGTCAGATTGCATGGGATACTATAGGTTATAGTATCCGACAGGGATAAGGTGTTCCTAAGCTATTTTTGGAGAGAGTTATTCAGACTGCAAAGGACAGTACCGAAGAGGAGCACCGCCTATCACCCACAGACCGATGGGCAGATGGAGGTGGTAAACATAAGCTTGGAGACATACCTAAGATGCTTTGTGTTAGAAACCCCTCGACTTTGGGCCAAGTGGTTAGCATGGGCAAAGTATTGTTATAACACCTCATATAATTCTGCTTCTCAGATGACCTCATTCAAGGTGTTGTATGGGAGAGATCCATCTCACCTGGTGCATTTTGGGCAGAGTAACACCCCGGTTTCTTCAGTAGAGGCATACCTGGAGAAGAGGGACATGTTGGAAGAATTGAAGAAGTATCTGTTAAGGGCTCAACAAATAATGAAAAAAACAGGCGGATAGGCATAGGAAAGACATCCAATTTGAGGTTAGGGAAAGGGTGTTTTTAAAACTAAAACCCTACAGGTAGAGGACAGTCACCTCTAGGAGGAATGAGAAGCTGGCTCCAAGATATTTCGGCCCTTATGAGATATTAGAGAAAATTGGGTAGTAGTGTACCGTTTGAGGTTACCTCCAATAGCCATCATCCACCCAATTTTTCATGTGTCATAGTTGAGGAGAGCTTTGGGAGATCACACAGTCAGTTCTGAGTTGCCTGTAATATTGACTGAAAATTTAGAAGTAGTCTTGGAACCCATGGAGCTACAAGGGGTACTCTAGGGAGAGGGAGGGGTTAAAGAAGTGTTGATCAAGTGGAAGGACCTTCCTGATTATGATGCTACATGGGAGCCCTACGAAAGGGTGAAATATCAATTTCCCTCTTTCCACCTTGAGGACAAGGTGATTCTTTGGGAGTGGGATATTGATACGATTGGACCGGTCCAGCCGGCCCAAATTGTGGGCCCGGCTCTTGCAATACAGTAGGCGCAAGCTTGCTGGTTCACAGGCTACTGATTCTGCCTCCCTTGGGGTGGGGTCTACTATTTAGGGTTAATTGCTTGAGGGTTGTTTAGTCATTTGGTGTTAATTTTATGTTTGTTTTAAGTAGGAGTTTGTTTTAGGGTTAGGGCATCTTTTTGGTGGCAGATTTTTTGAGTGCTTTGGTGTTCTTGGGCTCTAGCGGCATCTAGAGAGTTTTGGAGAGATTGATCCTCCTCTCAAATAGAGGATCATTTGTATCTTGTTGTTTTCTTTCATTCTCTAGCAATCAAGAGTGCTTTTCTTATGTTTTCATCCATAAAAATTCTAAATTCTACAGGTTATATAATAATAACAAGCCTTTATCCCACTATGTGGGGTCGGCTATATGAATTCATTTTCTCCATTGTGTCCTGTCAAGGGTCAAATTCTCATCTAAATCTAATAAAGGTCATTTCTAATTTTTTTCTAACGAAGTCTTTTTAGGTCTAACTCTACCTTTCTTAATATAAGTCAAATCTAATACATCTACTTTCTTAATCGGGTCATCGGAAGGCCGTCGTTTTATGTGATCAAACCATCTAAGGCGACTCTCTCTAATCTTATCTTCCACTGGAGCTACTCCAACCAGTTCTTCAAGTTATATTAGAAAAAAATTATTCAAAAGTACTATTGCTCCAATTGTCTCTCAAGCAGATTTCCAATCTGTTTTTCAGAGGAATGATTCCACTTAGGTTAATATTCCCCCCACACCCATTATACTTTATGATCTTGATATTCCTGTTGCTTTTAGGAAAGGACCTAGAACATTTACCAAATAACCCATTAAACAAATACCTATCGTATGGAAATTTGTCAAAAAATTATAAAGTCTTTGTATATACTACCTCTAATCTATTTATTGCAAGAACTATTCAAGAGTCATTATGTGGTCTGAATTGAAAATGTGCTATGATGGAAGAGATTATTGCTTTAAAAGGAACAACACAGAGTATTATTAATCAAGATAAGAATTTAGTTGGATGCAATTTTGGATATTTATGGTAAAATGCAAGATTGATGGGAGTGTGGAAAGATACAAACTGAGACTTGTTGCAAAAGTATTCACTCAGATTCATGACATTGATTACCAAGAGGTTTTTTTACCTGTTACCGAAATTAATTCTATCAGAATACTTCTATCAGATGCAATCAACTTCAATGGGTCATTTCATCAATTTGATATAAAAACGTCTTCCTCAATGGAGATCTGCTAGAAATATTCATGAATTTTCCTCTCGAATTTGAAAACTATTTAAGAAAAGAGAAAGTATGCAGGTTGAAGGTGTTGCATGGGCTAAAATAGTTCCTTAAAGCATGGTTTGAAATATTTGATAATATTACTAGAAAACATGATTTTCAACGAAGTTAGGCTGGCCATACCTTTTTCTTCAAACATCCTGGTACATAAGATAACCATCCTTATTGTTTATGTTGATGATATAATCATAATAGGAGATGACTTATTGAAATCAACAACTTCAAGAAAAAGCTTGAGGTCAAATTTGACATCAAATGCCTAGGAAGCTTAAGTACGTCCTCGATATAGAGGTTTTTTTTTTAAAGTATGCATTTTGCATTAATAAAAAATCAAAAAGCAACAATTTACGACTATGTGTGATGACTTCTATCACTATCTGCTCTTAACAACGTCAAAAAAGAAGAGGGTAAATATAATTACAAAAAGTAGCAAAAGATGCACAAAAGTCTATTGACTTGTTGCTTTCCTGTGAAATGTAATGAAAGCGCACCTACTTAAAGAGAGTAAAAAATGAAAGCTCACCATCAACTCCGAATGGTCATTTGTTCTCATATCTTCCATGGAATATTGGAGCCATTGAATCACATTGATATTATATCCCTCCTTATCGAGTTTATGCAATCTAGGGGAGCCATTTTCATCAACCAATGCAAGTACATTCTTGATGTACTCAAAAAGATTTGAATGTGGTTATTAAGTTGCAGAAGCTGCAACTAAAACCAACTATTGAACTAATTGAAAATGAAATGGTGATTCGTAAATGCTATAAAAAATTAGTAAGGAGACTAATTTATTTAATCCATAGCCAGACATAACTTATTTTGTAAATATGTTAATGCTAGAGGGTTCTCTGGAAGCGGCGTGCTGTATGGCCTGAATACAGTGAGAAGTGTGCAAGAGCCGCTGCATCGGGGATGGGGTGCAGCGTTAAATAAGCAAAGGTCCTCGCATCATGGATGGATGTGGGCAAAGAAGCTAGTCCTTAAAATTAAATTTAGGATAGTCACTTAGAATATAGGTTCCCTTACAAGCAGATTAATGGAATTAATATATATTATGATTCATAGGAAGATAAATATTCTATACATTCAAGAAATTAAAAGAGTTGTAGAGAAGGCTAAGGAGATTGATAGTTTAAGATTTAAACTTTGGTATTCTGGTAGGAATCGTATGAAAAATTATGTATGTGTGATTATAGATAAGAGTTTGAAAGTTAATGTTGTAAAAATTAATAGAATTGAAGATAGAATTATAGCTTTAAAGATTGTTGTTGATACTATGATTATTAATAGTATAAGTGTTTATACTCATAAGTAGGTTTGAATATGTGTTCAAAATTAAAATTTTGAAATGACTTAAAATAATTAATACGAAAAATAACTCTTGAAGAAAGAGTTTTTATTGAAGGAGATTTAAATGGACATATTAGTAGAGAGGTAGATGGTTTTAAAAGCATTCATGATGGCTATGAATTTGGAGCGACTAATGAAGGTAGTAAGATCATATTAAATTTTTCAATTGATTATGATTTTATAATTGCTAATATTTTATTTAAGAAAAGAGATGAGTATCTAATTACTTATAAGAATGAATATAGTAAAACTGATATTGATTATTTTCTTATAAGAAAAATAGATCGTTTAGATTGCAAAGATTGTAAAGTTATTTTAAGTGAAAATTTATATACCCAACCTCGTTTATTAGTTTTGGATGTTAAGATGAAGGAGCAGAATATAAGAAATAAAGTGAAACGTTATACTAGAATTAGATGAGGGCATTTAAAGAATACTTATTAAACTATTTTTGAGAGTAAGATTCTAGATCTTAAGATTTTGTCTGTCCATGAGGAAACTAATGTTATGTGCAAAAAAGTAGCTAGTGATATTAAGAATATTGCAAAAAATATGCTTGAAAGGGAAAAACTCATAATATTAAAAATAGTTGGTGGTAGAATCTAAATGTACAATAAAAGATAAAAAAATAAGAAGATTTGTTATAAAAATTAATTTAAATATAAAAACTCTGATGATTGAGAAAGATATAAAGAGGTCCGTGCGGAATCTAAGAAAGTAATATGCAATGCAAAGATTTTAACTTTTAATGATTTATATAATAGATTAGATACTAAGGAGGACGAAAGATATATATATATATAAGTTAGCCAAACAAAGAGATAGGAGTAGTAAAGATTTAGTTCAAGTGAAGTGCATTGAGGATGAAATTAAAAGTGTTTTTATTGAAGAGGATATTCAACAAAGGTGGATGAGATATTTTATTATACTTTTCAATGAAGATTGTGAGATTGACTTTAGTGACCTTAGCATCCTAAATGAAAATAAATATTTTTATTTTTATCAGTGTATTAGTAAAATCGAAGTTAGAGAGGATTTAAAGAAAATGAAGTGTGAAAAATCTGTTGGACCTAATGATATTTCAAAAGAGGTGTGGAAATGTTTAGGAGATGAAGCAATTTCTTGGCTTACTAAATTTTTTAATATTATTTTGAAGACTAAAAAGATGTCATATGAGTGGAGAATGAGTGTGTTGATCACTATTTTTAAGAATAAAGGTGATGCACAAAATTGTGCGAATTTTAGAGGAATTAAGTTAATGTGTCATACTTTAAAACTATAGGAGAGAGTTATGGAGTATAGGTTATGATGTGATACTAATGTTTCTCAAAATCAATTTGGATTCATGTCAGGTGGGTCTACAATGGAAGCTATATATTTATTGAGAGATTTGATGGAGAAGTATAGAGAGTATAAGGAGGATCTTCATATAATATTTATTGATTTAGAGAGAGCATATGATAAAGTTCCAAGAGAAGTGGTATGGAGAGTTCTAGAAAAGAAAGGGGTTAATAATGCTTATATTCAAGTCATTAAGGATATGCATGCAGGAGTTATTACTTGTGTTCAAACACAAGGTGGTTTGACCAAGTTTTTTTTTTTTTTATTTCTGTTGGATTACATCAAGGATCAATCTTAAGCCCATATCTTTTTGCTTTAGTCATGGATGTTCTCACTAGACATTTGCAAGAGGTTGTACCCTAGTGTAAGCTTTTTGTTGATGATATTCTTCTTGTTGATAAGACTAGAGAGGGAGTTGAAGGTAAACTTGAATTATGGAGGTCTACCTTAGAGTTTAAAAGGTTTTCATTTGAGTAGATCTAAAACTAAATATATGGAGTGTAATTTCAGTAGTAATAGATCTAGTGGGGGGATTGTGATTTTAGGCGATCAAGTCATTAATAAGAGTATGCGTTTTAGATATGTTGGGTCTATTGTTCAGAGTGATGGTGAAATAGATGGGGATATTATTAACAGAATTCAAGTTGGATGGTTGAAGTGGAGGAATGCATCGGGCTTGTTGTGCGAAAGAAATGCCTCCCTCAAACTTAAGGGAAAATTCTATAAGATGGTAGTGAGACTTGCAATGCTTTATGGTGCAGAATATTAGTCATTAAAAGAGGAGCATAATATTAAGTTAAGTGTTGCAAAATTAATGCGATTGTGGCCAGATACAATGTGAGACTTTTAACAAAAGTATTCAGTCAGGTCCATGACAAATTACCAAGAGGCTTTTGTACTTGTTGCTGAAATTAATTCTATCGAAATACCTCTTATCATTTGTAGTCAACTTTAATGGGCCATTTCATCAATTTGATATAAAAAAAAACGCCTTCCTCAATGGAGATCTGCTAGAAGTATATATAGTTTTCCTCTCGGATTTGAAAAATTATTTATGAAGAGAGAGTATGCAGGTTGAAGGTATTGCATGAGTTAAAACAGTCTCCTAAAGCATGGTTTGAAATATTTGATAATATTACTAGAAAACTTGTTTTTCAATGAAGTTAGGCCGACCATACCATATTCTTCAAACATCTTATCGTAGGTAAGATAACCAACCATCCTTATTATTATGTTGATGACATAATCATAATAGGAGATGACTTACTGGAATCAACAACTTGAAGAAAAAGCTTGAGGTCAAATTTGACATCAAAGACCTAGGGAAGTTTAAGTACTTCCTTGGTATAGAGTTTGTGCAATCCAGGGATGCCATTTTCAGTGACCAATGCAAGTACATTCTTGATGTACTCAAAGAAACATGAACGTGGTTGTAAAGTTGCAGAAACTATAACCAAGCCCAACTTAAAACTAAAACCCATTATTGAAGATGAAATGTCAGATTTTGAATGCAATCAAAGATTAGTAGGGAGACTAGTCTATTTAAGTCATAGTCGACCAGCTATATATTATATTGTAAATATGGAAAGCCAATTTATGAATTCACCTAGACCCACCCACTTTGAAATTGTGTTCCGTATCCTCAGATATCTCAAAGGACTTCAGGAATATGATTCTTGTTTCGAAATAAAGGATATCAATGACAGGAGATCTATGTTTGGATATTGTACCTTTTTAGTTGTTGTCCTGATCACTTATTGTAGAAAACAAAGTGTTGTGGCTAGAAGTAGCGTTGAAGCTGAATTCCGATCTATGGCATGTGGCTTTTGTAAAGTATCATGGATTAAAAAACTTCTAAAAGAACTGAAGATATTTAATCCAATTCCTATCAAAGTCTATTGTGATAATAAAGTTGTAATCTCTATAGTCCATATTCCTGCTCTATACGATAGAACGAAGCATGTAAAAGTTGACAAACACTTTATCAAAGAGAAAATTGACAGAGGTGTGATACATATGATTTACATACCTACAGCAGATCAGATTGATGATATCCTTACCAAAGGGCTTTCAAAGCCACAATTTGAATATCTGGTAAGCAAGCTATCCAGAAGCGATATCTTTATGCCAACTTGAGGGGCAGTTTTGAATGATCCCTCCTCTGAATGCTCCCAGGTCCCGCCTCCACAACTCCTAGGTCCCCTTTCCACACGGTTCAGGCTATGGGCCTGCCTACTCCTTTGCAATGATATGACACATGGATTGAGGCACTCAAACCCTTGAATTACTTCCCCTGGAGCAGTTAGATCACCTCACTTTGATCCATATTGTTGTCGGCCCCTCATGGGGCTATTTATTTCCTATTTCATGTATTTTGTGTTTTGTTTTGATAAATTTCTTTTATTTGGCTCCTAGACAAATCCATCTATAAAGCCACTTTTTGTACAAACTTAGGGCAATGAAATTATAGCAATTTTTTCATCCCTTTCTATTCTCTTTTTTCGTTCTTCATAAATAAATTAATAAAACTTAGGGCACGAGGGGCGGCTTAAAATCATGCTAGGGGGATCGCATGATGAAGGTTTTTGATGCTCTTCATTGATTCACATAGGGGGTTTTGCGGTGGTCATATATAGGGGTCGCTGGAGGTTGTGCACCCAAAAGAGGTTGTTGGCGGCTGGACTAGAGAAGAAGTCTTGGGTTACTGGATATCATGGGTGTCTAGGGTACGTGGGGGTTGAAGGCATGTAAAGCTTCATGGGCGCGCATCATGTCAAGTGCGGAGTGGTGTTATTCGAATTTGTTCTAATTGGGCAAATTTGAAATATAGCAAAAAATAAACTAAGTGAGGTATTCCAAATTCCTCAACAAATTTCCTTGCATTTTTTATAGTTTAAAACTTGTTTTATTTTTCTTACACGAAACATCTACATCAACTTTACACCCAAAATACTCCCATCCAAACCTCTTAGTTAATTTCAAACACTTTATCACCATGTTCCTTCTTGGTACTTATTAAATTATTGGTGGACTATGTCACAGAATTGAACATTTTTCCATTTACTCAATTCTGTCACTTAAACGTTCTTCTACAATTTAATTTTTCCTCTCAGGATTTTTGCCTGCATGGATGAACTAATTTCTGACTATGAAAGTGGAGCATTGCATCCAGCTGATGTAAAACCAGCTCTATCTAAAGCATTAAACGAGATTTTACAGGTACTTTGTCATCTTATTGATATTCTTCTACTATTTGGCTTATAAAATGATTCTTTGAATTGATAAATCATTAATTCTTTAAGGGTTACTTAAATTCGGTTTTAGGATTTTGGATTTAGGGTTTAGAGTTGCTTAACATTGAGACAATTGATATGGAAATCTTATGAAGTATTTTATTTGCACAAAATTTACTTGCAATTTAGATATTTATGCAACTCAAATGGGGAATGTGTGAAAAAAATGAATAATTGGGTGAAAATCAGAGAAGCAAGTGAATTTCTTTCCATTTTGGATTGGTAATTGGAGATATACATAAAGTATGCTCTGTTATGTGGGAAATATGTTATCAAACTTCTTATCATTTGTTTATTCTGGATTCCAATTTTACATATTCTTGCTTTTTTTATTGATATTGATGGTTTCAGCTCAATTTTTCATTGACAGCCTGTTCGAGATCACTTCAAGAACAGTAAGGAAGCCAGAGAGCTGCTAAAAACAGTAAAGGTATTAGATTCTGTTGCTTAATTTAGAGGTCCTGGCCAGTTGCTTGGCTTAAAACAAGCAAGGAAAAAAATTGTGATTTTTTTTTTTGGAAAAAAATTTATTTTCTGATGAAATTTTAGTTTGAACACGGCTCTCAGGTCTCTAAAGTATTAAATTTATTTTAAAATTCCTTTAATATAAAAAATTCAATTAAAATTTGTATCGTATTTCTGTCAAAATAAATTCAGAAGTCTTTAAAGTCCATCCTGATCAAGTTCTGAATGATTTTCGATAATTATTTTTTAGAAAAAAAAAACTTGGAAAGTTTGACTTGTCAAACCTTTGATTGTGTTTGCAGGCTTATCGAGTTTCTCGCTGATCTGACATTCTCAAACCATTTCATGTTTCATTTATGTAATGAATGTTTAAAAATATTTTGCTCTTATCTATTTTGATTTTCGAGCTGATTGAAACTGCTAAATGCTGTTGAAGATCAGAAATTTAGGTCGAAACTCTCTTTTACACTAACAAAAAAACAGGACAGATATTTTGTGGATTTTTTCTGTTGAAATTTTAAAAAGTAGATTATTTAAGATTACATATAATATCTTATTCTTTTAGGTTTGAATTGGGTAGGTTCTTTAAGTAGCTATGGTAGTCGAGCTTATTATGCATTGTTAATTCTCGATGAATCATTATATGTTTTATAGTGTTAATTTGCAAATTGAAATCTTTTGATATCCTTGTCAAAATTCTTGCTATAATGATTTTTTAATTTATCGAATTTATTTTGATATTAATGTTATATAAAATTTATTTATATTTTTCACTTTTATCTTAAGGTTAATTTAAGAATTTTAAGGTTTATTATGATTAAATTTTAAGGGGTTAGCATTTTAATTTAATTTAAATTAGAAAAAAATTGATTATGATTTATTTTGAAATGAGTGTAGTATATGATAAATTAATTATTTTTTAAAATTAATTTAGTAGCTTTGATCTATTTTTAATCGAAATTTGATCACAATATTTTCAGCCAAGTCATTTTTTTCTTGAACTTTGTTGAAGTTTGCTGGCTTTACTCAAAAAAAAAATTTTTTTTAGAACCTCCTTTGAAACAATAAAGGAAAAAATTAAGTAAATAATTAAATTTATTTTAAAATTAATATAACATACGAATAATTAATATTATATTATTCTCAAGATGAATTTAAGAATTTTGAATTAATTTTAAAATATTAAGTTTAGTCTTTGGGTTTTTATGAGATAGGTTTTTTAACCTTATTTTTTATATAATTATGATTTAGTTAGGTTATTGTTTTTTTTTTATTAAAATTTTTCAAAAAAATTAATGATAAAAAGTTTTTATTTGCAACAAGAATAGTTAAATTATGTTTTTATAGTAATTATCTAACTAATTTTATAAAATATCTCAGCCCTCCCAAATATATTCTTAATTTTAAAATATGAACTTTGTCCATGGTGTTAACACTGAAGGGGAAAAAAATTGTTAATTAAAGATAAAACAATACATAAATGATTTAATGTTTGACACAGTGAAATCTAAATTGAACACAATTAACTAATTAAAAGAATTGTGGTAGGCAAGCCCAGCATATTTATTGAAATTATTTTTTTATGCAAATAATTTCATTGCATGTCATTCATCATCATAGTTACTAGTTAGTCAAATTTTACTTTTTATGAATAAAAATTCTCCATAATTTTCATTTTTTAGCTTGAAAGGGAGGAAAGGTAATAAAAAATATGCATTATGGGTGATGAGAAAAAATCTAGTGATTTAGTAAAAAAATTAGTATAATATTTTGATGCAAAAAGATTATAATAAATTCTAAAGCTCTTGAATTGTATTAAGAATAATTTTATATATGATATCGTGAGTTATACTAATCTTTGCAAAAATCAAAAAATTTAGAAGTTCATTTTGATATGATTTGCATTCTTTTATAATTTTTTTAATTAATTTAGTTTTTTTTTCATCTCTTAGCTGCAGTTAGTTATAAGAAATAAATCAAAGCAAATTTTGCGATTGGAACACACCAAAATTATTATGCCCAAATTGAGCCAATATAATATGGCTTGTTTGGGTGTTTTACAAAATTAACATAACCCTAATTTGTGAATTATTTACTATGGTTGCTTCTCATGCTGTTGCCGGGAGCTTTTGTTGGAGCATTTGCTTTGTTGGCCTTTGTTTCCACTCATGTTATCTTGATTAGCTTTGGTTGTTTCTTTTATTTATGTTTGTTATGTAATAGATTGGTACAAAGACTCTTAGGTTTTATTTCAATTGTTGTATTTTTAGGTAGCTTTTGTTTCATTAAGAACTTGTAATTTTTACTCTTTTAACATGTAGGCCCCTTTGTGGGTTTTAACCTTAAAAAAAAATCTACTAAGCAAAATTTTAGTATACATTTAATCATTTTGGTGCAAATTTTCTTTATATGACTAAGTACATCTTTTCTAACTATACTGTTGATCCATAAATTTGTTAAAAATAATGTTCTCATGATCCAATCAATTCCTAAAGTTTCTTCTCAAATAAAAATTGCAACATAATTTGTTCTTGATAGATGATATTTAATGGCATCAAATATATAGTTCTTCACATGAACTAATAGGGACTGAACATGTGCTTGTTTGAATTTGAGCTCATTTTATTTAAAATTAACATTATTGTTGCGTCCTAGACATTCGTGGCGGTAGAGAGAGAAAGACTCTTAGCGTCCTAGTTTTTAACGAAGATCTAACACCCATACAGATAAAGAAAAATGGGTGCATGAGTTATAAGAATACCATAATTTTTATGTGAAAAACCCTGAAAAAGAGAGAAAAATCATGGGGCCTTGCTAGGTTGAAATGAATCCTAGTGTTTGTTATTGATTACAAATGACGCCCTTCATCGGGGGATGACGTTTGCTCAATGTAAAAAATATTGAGCACATTACATAGTTGAGGTTGGAAGAATCCAATGATATAAGGGCTATTCTTAAGAGAACATTGGCCTATTCTTTTGGTTGGTAGGACCGTAGTTGGGCGACGGAGGTTGAATAGGCTGTAGTCGGTGGACGAAAGTGGTCGAAAGGACCATATTTTCCTAGTGACGATGGTTGGATGGATCGTAATCTGAGAGCGACCGTGGGCGGAAGGATTGTAGTCGGCGGCCAATGGTGGTTCGAGGTAAACCCGACAGTGGTGGTCGAATAAATGTTCGACGGGGAAGATCAGGCGGAGGTTCAACATCGGTGGACGGGCGACAAGGGTTTGTCGATGGTGGTGTCAGGGTGGAGCTCTGTGATTCTTCAAGCATTATAGCTCTCATCATCTCAAGCCCAGGGTCTAAGCTTCTAAAGGTGCAAACTCTGCCCCCCATATGGGAAAAGAGGATTTATTTATAGATTTTTTAGTGGCATGCTCCATAAATATAGCGAAGATTAAGAGCGAATTTGGAGTGCTCCATCGAATGGCACATATCGATTCCTTCAATTATAAAGTGTTTATCCAACATTTAAGTGCCTTAAACATGTCAGAATTAAGCGATCTTAGGCTCAGTGGATTCATTTCGTCGAACCACTCGATTTGACTGTAAGAATGCTATATTTGGATATCATTTGATCATCCAATTTATGCTTTGAAGCTTCTAAATATGATTCGGTCCCTTGATTTGGGCACATTTGGGCTCGGATTAGACTGATTTCGTTGTCGTTGGGTTCGTCTCACTGAGACGTTCAATTTGATTATAAGTTTGCTAAAATTAGATTTTGGATGATCCTGTATTTAATTTCAAAAGTTTCCATCTTGAAAATGCCTTGAGATTTGTACTCATTCAATATGATTTTCTCCGTCGACGATGATCGAGCGGATGTTCACCAGTGGTGCCTGAGCGATGAGGGTTCGTTGAAGGTGGTTTCAGGGTGGAGCTCCGTGATTCTTCAAGCCTTATGGCTCTCTTGATCTCTAGCCAAAGGTCCAAGTACCCCTTCATGCGGGAAGAGGATATCTATTTATAGATTTTTTAGAGTGACATGCTCCATAAATTTGAAGAAGATCAATGAAAATTTTGGAGTGCTCCACCGGATGACATATATCGATTCCTTCAATCATAGAGTATTCATGCAGTATTTATGTACCTTAATGATATTGAAATTAAGCAATCTTAGGCTCGTTGGATTCATCTTATCAAGCTGTTCGATTTGACTATAAGTTGCTACATTTGGAGATCATTAGATTATCCAATTTATGCTTTGAAGTTTTCAAATATTCTTTGGTCCCTTTATATGAACCCATTGGGCCTCGGATTGGACCGATTTTGGTGTCATTGGGTTCGTCTCACTAAAACATTCAATTTGATTATAAGTACTGAAATACTATTCAGATAATTCTACATTAATTTTAAAAGTTTTCAAGTTGAATATGTCTTGAGATTCGTGCTCATTCAATGGGATTTTTGGTAACATCAAGCCAAGCAGACCCTCGCCCTGCCTCCCTCCATCTTGCGTAGCTGATCCAGACAAGGCTTTCGATGCTAAAGCTCGTGCTCCCCCTATTTGTGACCTGCCCTAGCCGACTCGTGCCTGACCTCCTTTGTTCACAGTTTTCGTAGTAGTACTCCTCCATGCCGTTTTCCTCCTTGCCCTAGCTATTCTCCTCCGCGCCGCCCAGCTCGTGTCTTTTGGCATTTATTCCAGCTTCAAGGAAGTTCTTTCTTCTTTCCTCTATTCATTTATGTGCAGTTTTAATTTTTTCTCACTTGGTTTTCCTCCTATGACTATTTTACGGTTAATGACAGTTCAACGTTTGTCTGATCCCAATTTTTTGAATGGGGAAAAAACTCTACTCAGTCCTTTAGAGATGCTTTATCTAGTGTTTCTTCATCTGTGGATTTTCCTGTGTAATGCTCCATAATTAAATTTAGAAAAAGTATCTATTTAATCTTTTTGATTAATGAACTAGAGCTTCTAAATAATAAATCTGTATATCCAATGAAAGCAAATAACAATTACATACCTCAAAATATTATATTATATTCATTATTCTAAAATTAATATACAATAATAATCAGGAGATCACTGTATCACTAATCTATCAAACACTGCTGTCTATAAAAAATAAAGAAAAATACATAACAAAATCTAAAAAAAATTGAGGATCTCTATCAACCTCACTCCAATTGATCATGATCCCTTCCCTGACATGAAATCATTTAAACTATATATAATGAGCTAAAAAACTCAACAGAAAAATCAACTCTATCACTTCTTTCAATACAAGACAAAAGAATCCATATGTATGTTCAATTCTAGTCAATATCATTCATCATTTAATGTGGACAATTAATATCTTAAAAATCAATAATAAAATTAATATGATTAGCGAAATCAAAAGAGATCTATCAAATATTAATACATATGGTAAAGAGTAATATCACCTAATGAATCATATCAGTATGATATGCTATGTTATATCAATATTCATGCCAGTATGAGCTATCAATATGTCAATTAGTTTAATGTACTATCAAGTAAATATCATTATGAGTATAATTATGATAAGCAAGGCACAACTTTCAGTTTTAATGTGATATTTTCAACATCTTTACCCCAATTGCTTCCTAGTTGATCATTAATTATATTAATGATCACTCATCTAATTAATCAATTATCATATTCAGGTGACTTTTAATAATCATTAGGCATAATTCGGTCAATCGATTACATGCTACAATAAGGATTATACCACTAACCTTTTATTTAAAGGAAAGATGTCAGCCCACCCTCCTGCACAGGATATTATATTTTAAGAGTCAACCCGTATTCATTATTGTGTTAATTGCTAGCATTCCTTGCTTACATAAAAATGTTATCTTTTTTTATATAATGTAAATCAATATCATGTATGAAATACAAAAATATATAAATACAGGAAAATATATCAAATTTGTATACTATGTATTTACTTTAAAAAATCATATCTTTCAATTTAACATGTGAAAATGTAATATGTTACAGTCAAAATGTTCATATTGACGAGATCTATCACATATAAAAAGTTATATAGTGAAAGTTTTACCAATATAACTTATCCTTATTTTCGGTAATGGAAATACAAATTTAATCAAAATAAATATAAAAAATATAAAATTATTAAAAACTAAAATAGGGTAAAGGTTTCTTACAGTGAGATGAGCAAATTCCTCAATAGAGTCGACGGGCAAAAATTGCTCTACGGCCTCTAAAACCTAAGTTCTATTTTCTCTCTCCTAACATTTCTCTCAAATTTCATTTTTCTGCTTTCTGTTATAGCCAAACAAATGGGAAAAGACTTTAATTGGATTATGTAGTGGAATTAGATATTTAGGTGGGAATAAAATATAATATAATATTTAATTTAATCAATTCTTTAATAAATCATTTATTTAAAAAATTATAAAAAATGTCCATAAAATAAATCATTTTATTTAAAAAATATTAGTGAAATCGATTTGCAAAACGGACACCCAACGGTCCCAAAATCCCCACTTATACTAATAGGTATCAATTCCTTTAGGATTTTCACTAGTGTTTAAAAATTACGAAAAAAACTATGTAATTAAAATACTATAATATAAATGATATGACGAAGATAATTTTCAAATTTGGCTTAAAATAACACCTAAAAAAAAATTATTTTCTTGTGTCAAAATATAGGCTATTACACCCTGATCTTAAAATCTCCTCTTACCGTTGCTTAACATCCCATTCGAATTCGCTTTGGTTGAAAATTTACATGGTCATAAGCCCTTTCTTGAGGCTATCCAAAATATTTCTTCAACCTCAAGCTAATTGGTGAATTTTCACTTACTATTCTCAACCCGAAGCATGTGTTGATTAAACTTATTAATGACTTGGATTATTATAAAGTATTTTCTCATCACTCTTACTTTGTGAATAATTACTTTTGAAATTATTTAAATGTACTTTCACTTTTGATATTGAAGTTGAGTCCTCCATCATTCTAATTTGGGTTTCATTTCCCAACCTTAGGGCTCATCTCTTTTCTCTCTAGTTCCTTCATGGCATTGGTTCCATGTTTGGCCGCCCTCTAAAAACTGATAATGTCACTTCAACTGGATCTCGACCCTCTGTCGCTTGTGTTCTGGTTGAGTTAGATGTCATCAAACAATTTTCTGATAGGGTATGTGATGGTCTCGAAAACTTTGATTATATTCAGTATGTGGTTATGGAGGATTTCCCTTCTTATTGTTCGCATTGCAAATCGCTGGGGCACTAAAATTTGGAATGTAGCATGTTACACCCCCATCTTGATAATACTCCCACTATTAACACTATATCTGCTAATGTGACTAATAAGCTTTCTAATAAGGTGCATGAAAATGTGCAAGGTAATGTTTTTGTTGATGTAACATTGCATGAAAATGTAGTTGCTGCATATGTGGATCATTTGGAAAATGGGAATTTGTTTATTTTTTTGGTTACTGGTGATGTGGGGCATTTTCTTGAGCTAGTTTCAGATGTCCTTATGGTTTTTCCTGATGTTGTTCCTGTTTCGGAGAATATTGTGGATTTGGTATGTTCTATTTAAGAGGCTGGTGAGGGTAATTTGCCTTTAATGCATGGTGGTGAGTATACACTTGTTGCTTCGCCTATTGTTGGTGAGAAGGATTCTAAGGATATTGTTTCTGGTGGTGTTGCATGATTCTTCTAACATTTTGTTTATTGCTTTTCATGACTCATTCTTGGATTCTTTGGAACTAAGTTTGCCTAATATTATGATTCTGAATGAGAATGTGCCATTTATTGATGTTCCAATTTATCTTTTTTCTAATGATGCCATGAAAGCTCAATTGCCGTTGAAAATGAAAGACGCTAGTGTAATTTGATTGGCTGGATGAGTCCTCGACTTTCGAGGGTGCTGGGGAAGATTGGGATGAGCCTATGGATGAGTTTTATGAGATCTATAGTTTGAGTATAGGTCGTATTGTTGACAAAGCCTTTTCCTATGATGGTGGCAAATGTCGTAAGAGAAAATCTAAAAAGAAGTAATTTGGCCTTCTGATTGGCCTTCTTCTTAGATACTTTCCTTTATTGTTGCGGGTTTGGTTTTGGTTGTGGGTCTTTGTTTGGATTGTTTTGTTTGACTGCTTGTTTGGGGGTGTTATGATTGGTGGCAGGGATGTGGAATTTTGGTTGGGCTCTAGTGGTGCGGCTGAGGTTTTGGGTTTGGTTGGTTTGGGGTCTGTTGATGTTTGGAGCCGGCTGAGGTGTTATATTTGTTGTTGTAGCCTGGAGCTTTGATCAGAGCTTTTGCTGTGTTGTCCTTGGCTTCTTTTAGGTGCCCCGCTTGGATTTCTTTGGCTCTCTTTTGTTTATTTTGTTTGATTATTGTAATTGATTGGAACAATGACTCTTAGGTTTTACTTCAAATACTATTTTTATGGAGCTTCTGTTCCTTTTAAGACCTATAATATTTTACCCAATTAAAGCATAAACCACTTTGTGAGTTTTAACCCCAAAAAAGAATTTTTGGTAACATATCATCAATTATGACTGTTCTAGCTTGATTTGAGCTCGGCCAGAATTCCTTTCTAATTATAATTATTGAGTTACTCTTTTGATTTAACTCACGAGATGTACTATCGAGTAACATGTTTGTTGACCGACCCTATCTTATTGAGCCTGCTACTTATCGAGCAGCTTATTAGTTATCAAGCCTATTAACAAGCAGACAATCAATTTTAAAATCAGCTTTTAACTGAACACGTTATTTATAAATAAGTATTTTTAACAAGTGTAAAAAAGGACATTTTGTTCATAAATAAAAGTAATTTAAAAGAAAAAAATAAATCAACTACGTAATCCTATATTAATCAATTATAATCAAATTTTAAATGAGCATATTATTAATTTTTAATCAAGATTATGCTCATGAGCTTTGAATGATATTTTTCATTATCATAAATAAATTGAAAGTTAGAATGTTTAAATTTGTTTGATTATTTAATTAAATTTTTATTAAGGAATCCTATTTTAATATATATATATAAAGAGAGAGAAAAATTTAAAATAATTCTCAAACTATTCATATATGCCCATTTAGAACATTATATTGCCCCAATTTAGTTTATCAACTATATAAAAATAATCTCAAAAAAATCTCTCATATTATAATTGTGATATAAAATTAATCATAATTTATATAACCGATAGATTAAATTGATATAATGTGATATTTTAGAATTAAATTGAGCATATATAAATAGTCTGAGAACTATTTATATATATATATATATATATATTAACTTTTGATGAAGGAACGTCGCTATGCGAAATGCGTCTCTGCAACCCTTCGTAACAGAAAGTGCGTGCTCGGAGCCTCGGACGTTAGTAGGCTATATAGGTTCGGAATCTCCTCATTTCTTATGGCGGAGGGAAGATAACAGCGAATCTCAACCGTTAATATTATCAGGTGGGAAATCGGACGATGCACCTATAGAAGTAATTCTTCTAAATGTTCTGGACTGAACTGTAATTTCATTATTTCAGTACGGATTAACGGAATTATATGGTGGCTGAATGAGAACGAAAGAGCTCTCATCATTCTCTACCGGCTGCGAGGAAAAAGCTCGAAGGAAGCGGGGGAAGTAAGAAAACAAGCAGCTAATTGAGCTGAGAACGAGCAATGTTTTACTCTCACCAGCTCCTTGCGAGGAAAGCTCCTCTTGGCCAGATCTGGCGAGTGTTCATCTCCGTCTCTTTTAAGTTCCTCTGGTTTTATTCCCGCTCGATCGATTCATTCACAAAATTTGGAGCTATATTTGATTACAGGATGGCAGCGACCTTGAATAACAAGATCAAGCGGAGAAACTTAGAGAAGCTTAATATCCCACTGATTTGGTGCTACTTTTATATTGAATTGTTTGCTATCATTTCACTCACTCAATTTTCTTATTCACTAATCGTCATCCATCGCAGTGAAGAGATCCTGAATCCTTCCATTCCAATGGCTCTGAGACTCTCTGGAATTCTAATGGGTGAGTGAGATTAGATGCTGTTTCTTTCTTAAAATCTATATAATGGAATTAATGTTTATTAATTATGCTTTTTATTGTTCTCACATTAGTTCTCTATTCGGTTTATTTGTCCTGCTTAGGTGGTGTTGTAAATGTCTACAAACGAAAAGTTGACTTTCTCTATGGTTCGCAACCGATATGTGCTCTGTTCTTTGTTGCTCTTTGCCTTTCTCTGCTCTCTGATTTCTTACACAGTTATTCATGTTTTGAATGTGCATTGATTATGTTGCAGATGATGTTAATCGATTCTTGGTATTTTCTCTGATCCTGATTCAGTCGGTTCCAATTTCTTCTGTCTTCATCTCTCTCTCTCTCTCTCTCTCTCTCTCTCTCTCTCTCTCTCTCTTATTAGCATGGTTCAGTTAGATAGACCTGATGACTTTTTGATACTCTGTTCATTGAGATATGCTATCCAATGTGTTAATAATGATTGTGTATAGGAGGAGTTTAATAGAACCTTCAAGGCAAAGAATGCAGGAGACTCCAACAGTAAAACTCAGGCCAAGCGCAAAGCACAGGCTAGGTACAATGTCCTATTTATATCTTATTATCTCTATTTTTAATCTCAAGGCTAGGGATAAATTATGAAAACAAATAATAATGCTACCAAGTGGTTGCAGGTCTGAGGCGACAATCATAATCGCGGATAAGAAAAATTTTGACGTGGATATGGAGCAGTATACTATCCACCCCTCCAACCCATCATTTGATGTGGCGAGATTTCAAAAGATGGTAATCATATCAGGAATTCCCAATTTTCTAATCTATCATTTTAATCTAATTTTTTATCTATACTTTTAATAATGTTATTTCATAAATTATGTTTTATTACCTTTGTTCATTTAATATACAATTAAAAATAATTAAAATAATAGTCAAAATGAATTGGAATTTTTGTAGAATTTGTGTTGGCAAAATCAAATGTATTTTATCTATTGAAAATGATTTTTATTAATTTTTTGGAAGACAAAAATCTGAATTCCTAATTTTATGAGCTTAAGCCGAACTAATTTTTTGTCAAATTAGCCCAATTTTTTTTTCAAATAGAATCAATATATTTTTGTGTTGGTAGGCCATTTGTAATTTTGTGTTTGTCATGGTCTAACTCAATCAAATATATAAAAATTTAAAAAATAGCTAAACTTAATACCTAATTTTGAAATTCTATACTGTCTTTATGCCATGATTATCATCCGCTAACTTCATAAAATGACATTATTATTTGCATTCATCCATGAAGCAAGTTTTCGAGGAATGTGCATCCCAACGACGCTAATGAACTTTTACTAAACGATTCTTAAAATCTCCAACACAATAATTCTCGGAGATCTCATTGTTATGCTGCACAGCCTAATTTTTTTCCAATAAAATATTGTGCTACATGAATTTATTGGTGGATTATTTTATTAAAGGTGCCTTGAAGATTTCATTCTATTTTTCAGCTGAAATCATTTTTTTCTTTATAAATCGATGTTGCATCAGAGAAAATATGACAGTAAAAGATCAATAATAAATCATAATGAATTCTTCAGGAACTAAGACATGGCCAATAACTGAGTTATTTCCTATAAATGTTTTAGTGCGTGTTGCGCATTAATTTTTTTTTTATGTTCTTATTTTCTTCGCGCTTTGTGATTGAATTAGGCAGATCCTAATTCTAAAATATTACTTCCTCTCATTAGAAATAAAAATCCAAAAGAAAAATAACTATAATTTTCTTGACTCTCATGTCAATGAAGCGTTGCTAACATCTCCAATTAAGAAAAAAATTCACCTTACATATTCTTGTTTTTTAACAATGCAGACCTTGAAGGATTTGGATGATCATTACATCAACATAGATATTGGCGGCGATGATCTCTCTGTTCATCGTCAGCATCATCAAGGTATGCGCAAGTTATATGAGAAGAAAATTATGTGAGGATGTTTATAGAATTTGATCAGGATGGATGAGTTTTAAAAATTTTAAATTCATTTAAGAAGAATAAAATATAAAAATTAATTAATTATTCATATATATTATGCATTCTTCTCAAAATAAGTTGATAATTTCGAGACCGTTATGACCAAATTTTAATAAAAAATAATCATTAGATATTTGGATTACCATTACCACAATAGTTCCAGTTATAATTATTGGAGGTAATTTCGGTCATAGCCAATTTGTTTTATTTCATTAGAAATCTTCCACACGTTAAAGTTCTTATTGTTGTATTATTATTATTATTTAATTTTTTTTTACTTTTGAGTCAATTAAGATAAATTTATATACATATTATTAGTGGCCAAAATTTTTAACTAACAGATCAAGTGAGCTGGCCGGGTTATTCTGATTATTTTTTTAATTCTTATATGGACGTTTAAACTTGCAGCTGATCCAGCCGATATCACATTGCCAGATAAAGTTGATTTAGGCACAATACACACTGGCTCCATTGACCGCTTTGAGAGGTAAAATTGATTTCGTCAAATGGGAAAATACTTTCTTACGCAGCTCATCTTCTAAAAGATTTTCATCTTTTTCTTCTTGAGTAATCAATTTTTCGAGTTTTTTAAAATTATTCTTCTGCTCTGGAGGTTTGATATTGGAGATGACACCTTCATGGAGGCTGACTTCACGTCTCAAGTCTTGCCGGATACTCCACCACAAGTTCCTCAGTCTCCTCCTCCACCGCAAGAGCCACTACACGGTTTGCATCGATCAATTTACAACAAATCTACCTACTAATCCGCATATGTATTCACACACACGAACGCCATATACACAAAGGTTATCAAACTCGATTTTCATTTCGG
Source organism: Dendrobium chrysotoxum (assembly GCA_019925795.1). NCBI lineage: Eukaryota > Viridiplantae > Streptophyta > Magnoliopsida > Asparagales > Orchidaceae > Dendrobium > Dendrobium chrysotoxum. Next base: position 5,275,405 of record CM034311.1, read on the forward strand.
ATTCACTCCCTTGATAAATACTCAAAAGTTTTAAGGAAATTTAGTTAAAATAAGTAATTTTTTTTTTATTTGATCGGAAACTTTGCTAAAACTCTTTTGACCAAAATTATCGAAACTTGTCCAGATCGAAAATATTGATATTTTTTGGATTAGTTTCTAGTTTCAACCAAAACCAATCCTAAATCATGAAACTTAAAATTATGATCGTACCAATTAAATTAATGAAGAAGTTAGATTAATTATATAACTTATTGATATATTTTCTCTTAGTTGATGCAATGGAGCACAAGCAGATGGAAGTAGAAAATCAACCTCCAGAGGAAGTCGACCAAGAACAAAAAATTGTGGGCTGGCATAATATTTCTGTACGTATTTTTCTTTAGTTTTTTTCATATGTCGTTAGAATTAATAAAAATTCAACAGAGTGCAATAAAAGAACCGGCCGGTGTGAATCACCCTTCCAAAAGGAAGGTGCGAGGAAACTCAGCAAGGGTCACTATAGATGAACAAACCATGATCCCAAGCGAAACGTACCAATCGTGGCTAAGTGATACTTCAGACATTAGCTCGCTAAGGAGAAGGAGAAAGACCAAGGTCATATTTTATCTCATGCATTTTCTATTAACCAGTTCAAGCTTAGACCTCTGATCATTTTATTTTATCTATAGTAACTAAGTTAATATTTATAAATCTATCCATTAGGGCCCATCATCAAAATTTCGTTCTGTTTTAAATCTAAAACTAAATATTTAACACTTTATGCCACAACTAACAATCTTCCTTTTGAAGTATGATAAATAATTATTTAAAGGTATATTCAAATATGCATCAGGTTCTTACAAGTACCTCATTATTTCTACTTGGAGTACAAAAGTGATGCATATTAAAGTGAGGAATAATAAGCTTTTTTTTCAACTGATATAAATAATATTAATACATCTACAATCTTAGGATAAGGATATATATATAGGTTTTAATTTTTTCTATTTGAATCCTTAACTCATGTTTTCAAAAGTTAGAAATAAGTGATGAAATCTGTTTGCTGGAATTATAGTTGCATTGCAGCAGCTAGTTCCTGTATGCTGAAATGCAGAAACTGAAACAGAGAAAAGTATAGAGTGTATATATAGTGTAGAGGGGAGACAAATAATATTTGGTCAGAGAAAAGCTGATTTGCTTCACAAGTGTAGGGAGTAGATTATTTGATTTGTTTGAATCAAGTGGTTGTAGTGAACTGAGAAGAAAGTGGTTGCTCCATGTTTGTTGTGGTAGTGGATGGCTCTATTATACCCTTCGCACGCTGATGCATGGGTCAGATTGAGGAGCAGCCTGAAGCGAAGAGTTTGTAATCTGTGTCGGTAGCGGTTTAGTAAGCATATCTACAGACTGATCTTGAGAATTAATTGGAATTTGGAACCATAAGAATTTAGATTTAAGTGAATGTTATCTCGAATGTAATGGTTGTCGATATCGATATATTTTGTATGTGCACGAAAGATTGGATTATTTGTAAGTGCTATGGCAGAGATGTCACAAAGAAGATTGGTGGGATGATGTAGAGGGATGTGAATTAGTTCTTGAAGAAGACGGCGAAGCTAAATAATGTCAGCAGTGGCAGCAGCAAGAGCTTGATATTCAGACTTTGTGAAGGATTGGGTGACTGTTTGTTACTTTTAAACACTCCATGATATGAGGGTGGTGATGTGGTAGGATTAGTGGCCTTTGGTCAAGTGGTAGTTGATGGAGATACTTGACCAATTGGAATCAAAAAATGATGTAGTGTAAGGGGTCTTTCGGAGATTGGGAAATCAAATTGAAGTGTACTTTTGATGTAGCGGAGAAGACATTTGAGGAGATGCAGGAATGATGTGCGAGGGGTTGTGCATATGTTAACACAATTGATTGATGACGAAGGAGATATTGTAATGAGCCAGTTAGATTGCAGTAAAGGTGTGGATTAGAAAGGTAATTGTCGGTTGAAAGTGTAGATGGCTGTTTGGAAGGAATTGGATTGAACAGGCGTTTGCGACTGGTCATTCCAGCTTTGTGGAGAATGAAATTGGCAAAAGATAGGACAATCACCTTTAAATACATCTCTCTCTCCCACCCAAAAATATTTTCTCCATTCTCCACAAAGTTGTTGTCATTCCAGCTATCTATTTATAAAATTATAGTTTTTGATGTTGTTATATACTTTAAAATTATATATATACCTAACTAAATTATTTATATAATTCAGTTATATAGTTTAATTTAATATATATATATATATATATATATATATATATATATATATATATATATATATATATATATAGTTATTAAAATTTTAAATAGAAAAAATCTCAGAGCCGAGCCAGTCGCGAGGATCGCTAGTGAAGGGATGATTTTTTATAAAAAAAACATTTTAAACACTTTCTATGCTCTAATATTTTTTTAACATATATTTAAAATTATAGCTTTTCAGCTCTGGCATGACAACTTAAGTCTTAAAATTCAAAAAAAGAAGACCAGTGAGCAACTGGCTATTTATTTTTAAAAACTGAACCGCGACCAGCTAAAAAATAAATAAATATTTTCCGTATTTTTTTATTTTTTTTGCATCATCTGAATTCGTTCCATGTAGCCGGTCGCTTGGTCGCTAGTCGCTAAAACGCTGGCGGCTATGCCTCTATAATTTATCAAGATATTTATTTTTAAAATTTCACCAATTGTTTTTTTTTTTGTTTTCCCAATTTGAGCGTGCAACCTAAATTTATTCATTATATTCAACAAACGTCAAATACATTTCAGCTAAGGTTAATCTAACTTTAATCAATTATGAATGTTGACCTACACTCTACAGCCAAAATAAAGAAGACAAAAAAAAATGAAGTATATAAAAATACCTCAGCCGCAAATCCAGCTGCCCATCCCGATTTTCTGTAGAAAAATCTCGCTCAAGCCGCATGCTACAGTGCCCATACCCTGGGTAAACGGCGCCGAATACAGGTCTTGTCGCGTACGTGACCCCCCGCCCTCCTTGGCGTCGTTAAAAGGAGGCCGAATGGAGCCTCTTCAAAAACACACACGAGCTTCCAAAACTCTCTCCTTCGTTCTTCCGACTCCTTCCCACACGCAGAAGTCTCGCAATCTCCCGAACTCCTACTCCGACGCCTTCCTCCCTCTCGACTCCGCTAGACCCGAACTCCATAGATCTCAAGCCACGACCAAAACTCCTCATTTGATCGAGCTCTTCTTGCCCTAGCTCCTGCCTGGCGCCTCCACCTCTCGGTCCTCCCGATCATTACACACAGAGAGAGAGAGAGAGAGAGAGAGAGAGAGAGAGAGAGAGGGAGAAGAGGAGCATCCCCTTACCTCCTGCCCTAGACCCGCCTCCTTCGTTGCTGTCCGACTCCGCATCCCAGACGACGTTCCCTTCCCGTCGGGTAGGAAGTTACGACATTTTGATCGGGAGCAAGGAGAGGAGCTCGCTTGCGTGAAGGTAACTTTATCCCTACACGCGCTTCTTCGGCCTAATCCCCTAAGCATGCCGAGCCAGAGAGAGAGTAAAGAGAGAGAGAGGGATAATTTAGTTTTAATTAAAATTAATTTTAATTAATCTTAATTATAATTATTTTAATTAATTATGATTGTTATAATTAATTAAAGTTAATTTTAATTAAATAATTATAATTAATGTTAATTAATTATAATTAATTTAATTAAAACTAATCTTAATTAGTTGTAATTATTTTTTTTTATTATTATTTTTTTAATTACAATTAATTATTATTAATTAATTAATCAGAGTTAATTAATATTAGTTAATTTTAATTAATTAAAGTTAAATATAGTTAATTATTGTAATTAATTATAATAATTATAATTAATTACTCTAATTAATTATAATTAAATAAACATAATTAATTAGGGATAATTATAATTAATGATTAATTATAATTTAATAAAAATAAAAAAAATACAATCTCTTCCCTTGCCTCGATCCTCGTACCACGAACCACCGCCGGTCGCCAAGGTATAACCCTCCAACCCTAAAACTCCGAGAGCCCGCCTCGAGGCTCGCAGCGCGACAAAACGATCACCTATACACGCTTTTCTTAGCGTGGTGGGAGGAAGTGCGTCGCGAGGCTTGCAACGAATCGGGTAATCACTCCGAGAGCTCATTTCGTCGTTCGCGACGCACCGGCAAACCGCCTATACACGCTTTTCGTAGCGTGGTGGGAAGGGAACCCGGTGCGGCGCCTACGACGAAGTGGGTGATCACCTAAAATCTTTTTTTTCGGCATTCGCGGCGCGCCGGCAAACCGCCTATACACGCTTTTCGTAGCGTGGTGGGAAGGGAACCCGGTGCGGCGCCTATGGCGAGAAGGGGATATTCATAAGTACCCGCTCGCGGGGAAATAACTGTGTTTTTCAAACAGGTGCTGTCGAAGACCCATACACGCTTTTCGTAGCGTGGTGGGGGATTGAAGATTTTACACGGCCGCGGTGTCCTCGAAAGAGGGCACCTACCATACACGCTTTTCTTAGCGTGGTGGGAAAGGCCCAGTTTTCTCGTAGTTTCCCCTAAACGGGGGAGACGCCGGGAGGCTGCCGAAATTTCGGGTGAATAGAAGATCTGACTTGAACAATATTTGGACAATAGAGGACCCGGACTTGAACTCGAACTTAAGTGAACCTTAATATAACTTGAGAAGAAATCAAATTAAGTTCAAAATCAGATGATGTTGGATAACGAGAGACTCAAATCTGGACTTTAACTTGAACCAAATAGTAAAGATTTGAACTCAAATCAACAAGCAAACAGGGGACTCGAACTAGAACGGGACTTTGATTTGAACTCAATTTGAACTCATATGAAAGGATACGAGGAAGTTGAATGAACCATATGAAACTGAACTCGCACTTGGACTCAGAATCTGAAAGGATTTGTAACAAATGACACTGATTTGAACGAACATTTGAACCACAAGGACTTGAGTGGGACCTCAGAAGACTTTGAACTTTGGACAAACAAAGGACTCAAACTTAAATGAATTCAAGAGGCTTAAACTTGGACTCAAGTTGGACTTGTGGACCTGAGCTTGATTCAAGGAAAGTGGCATTGAACAAACAGGAATGAATAATATTATATGAGGTTCAAGTTTGATATGAAGATCAACAAAGACTTTCAGTTTGACTACAGAGAACTTACAAGATGTGGACTTAAGCTTATTTTGAACAACAAGACTTGTACTCAAGTTTTTGAACCAGATTTGAACTTCAATTGAATTTGAACAAGGACTTGGATAAGTCAATAGTATACTTGTGAACATGTACTCTGAACTCAAAATGGGGCAAGATGTGAATAACAAGAACTTATGCATTCGAACTTGAATTGTATAACGCCAAGCGAAATTTGAATCTGCAAGCATAAGATTCAAATCCGGATGAACTCAATATGACAGTAGAAGACTTGAATGAAGTCAAGTCTAAATGAAACTGAACTTAGAATCAAACATATACAAGAAACTCAGAGCTTGAATCATATGCGAGGGAACTCAAGCTACAAGAATATTTGACTCAATGTTAGATGAAATATATTAATCCTTGTAAGTAAATGTGACTAAGATGCGACAAATGCGAACACCCACGAGTTCTTGTAGGAAGGATATTGCAACATCCTCGTCACCAACATCGGGGTACAAACAGTCACACTACAAGACTCTAATGCACACGAACAGAGAATGTGATAGACTCCTATAACAGTCCTTACAATGCTTGTTGACGGTGAAAGATCCCTCCTTGCAAATAAACACTTTTAAACCACCTGAGACTGGTGAAAGGTGGATATGAAGAAAATATGGAAACTCTATAACAAACCCAAGCTCTTGCGAAAGAAAGCAGGAGATTCGTTGGTGCACTATAATTCATCTACAAAAAGCAACCAGTAGTGCACGACAGTCTACCTGTGCAAAGCAGGGAACAATTCAGTCCAGAAGCTGCTACAACACGCCACCGAATCTGCAACACCTATGCGAGCAGACAGAAGGCGTACAAATCCCCAAATGTAATCCCAGCGCCACGCCACCGGATCTGCAACACTCATGCGAGCAGACAGAAGGCGTACAAATTCCCAGATGAAGTCCCAGCGCCACGCCACCGGATCCGCAACTTTCATGCAAGCGGACAGAAGGTGTGCACAAATATTCCAAGAATACCCCTGCACATGTGCACTTCAATTTGTATACACATAGGTACACTAAAAGGGGAAAATGTAATCATAACCCGCATGGGCCCCGGCGAGCGTGTTATTGGTACACACGTGACGTCTAGGGATGCTGCGCGGGTCAATAGATTTGAACCCGATCCTCCTATGCAAGCAGATAGGAGTAGACAATGTTCAATAAATAATTATAAAATACCCCCAAACACCTGCATGGGCCCTGGCGAGCGTGTTATTGGTACACACGTGACGTCTAGGGATGCTGCGCGGGTTAATAAGTGAATTCAAGTTCGAGCCCGATCCTCCTATACAGGTAGACAGGAGTCGACACGGCTCGAACCATTAAATAAATATGCAGTCGTGAGATCGACTGAGATATTTATCTCATACATTCATATTAAGCCTTCAAGGTCTATAATCAAGTGAATTCACTTACAAAAGGCATAAAACCTACGAAACCCGATCCTCTGTCAATCACTAGACAGAGTCGACAAGGTTCAAATCAATAAAATATAAATGACCCCATACACCCCGATGATGGCCGTGTTGAATATATATCTCAACCGGAGGGGTTCACAAATATTTTCAAATACCACCCAAATACTCAAAACTCCAAAACCCCATAAAAATTCCCAAAATCCAAAAATCTAAAAATATTTAAAACTGAAATCCAATCATCAAACACTTAAAGCAAAATTCATCCACCCTCCGCAACAGTTTGCCGAGGTAGACAAATTAAAATATACTTCAGCTCACATAGAGCTAGTGCCTAGTCGAAAATATTACTAGGATCCATTCTCAAACAATCTCCTGCCAGCAAGGACGTGGTACGAGTCCTCTAACCGGCAGTTTTGCCACTAAATGGCACTGCAGGATAAACGGTTATGATTCGGGGCCCTCTGAACCAGGTGGTTGCCGCCAAATGGCACCATTATATTATGGTTATGGCCAGAGCCCGTATGCTCCCCAATGGCATCAAATCCTTGAGATATGAATCAATAGGATATGATCGATAGGGCACAAAGCCCTCTGTTAGCTAAGGTGGATTCAAATTTGTCCCCTTAGGCAAATACCCACCCCGGGTCTACAAGGTACCCTTGGACGAAGCAACCCATGGCTGCCAACAAGGATCCTTCTGTCAGGTTGGGTCGACTACCTCCTCTGACTAAGTAGACCAGGGACCACGATGGCCCGGGACGACGGAACCATGGGATCTTGATCGGGTCTATCATCCATTCTCCCACCATCTGCTTTAAGTGTAAGATGGTGAAATTTCTATTTTAAATATCAAACACTTCCAATCATTTTAACATTCCCAACCTATTGCTGCTACTATATGCCAGATCCACGTATCTCTACGTATCTGATTGACGACTAGCCTTAATCGAAAGTTCTCTCTCGTTACCGGGAGGGGTAATTAACTATAGGGGCTTGCGCCTATAGGAAACCAGAACTCAGATCATAAAGTCCTCACAAAAATGAGGGCGAAATCTCTGGGTAGTGTCTAATCTACTATCTCATCTGCCTTCCAAAATTTACCCCGGAACTTAGTTCGTTAAAACTCCACCCCTCAAGAAAGCAAAAGTCGGGCGGAGGCCGGGGCCGAATTTTCGGAGCCCACAGATTTCTGGCGACTCCGCTGGGGATTGGTTTTTCTTTCCATCTTTGGCTAGTCATCTCAGTACTATCGTAGCAGTCAAATCATCCCAGATTCAAAATTTTGAATTTTCAAAATTATCGTTAAAACAAACTTATCAGGATAACGTATTTAGCAGTATCTTAAATTTATATTATTTGAATTTGCTCGCTAATGTTATCTATTTTTGTTTTCTATTCTGTGCAAGTCTCTGCATTTTTGAAAGTGTGGGGTGATGTATCAAATTTTGATCACTAACCCTTACCTTTCATTTGTGTAGATGGATCTACAGAACACACCAATGACTGTCCAGCTGGGACAAGGAGCCAGGATCCAACTGGCGAACGCTATCATTGAGACAGGGAATGCTGGAGCTACCATCCAGTTTGGTAGCATTGACTTCCCTGCTGTCGTTGAAAGGGCCACCGCCATTCCTACGAATGGCAGAAATATTGAAGGGCCTGCCAGGAGGCCACACTCTGCTGGAACTACCACTCGTCGTGTGCACCTGCCGGCACAACGACTTGCTGCTGCTGAAAATCCTCGTGGAAGGATCTCTGTGTTTGAACGGCTGTCGCAGCCAGAAATCCCGGCCACCAAAAGGGTTGTAGCCGGAGGAAGGATCTCCGTGGTGACGACAAACACCACACATCTGCCAACCGGGTTGCCCGCACCCGTGAAGAACACTTCTGAGGCTTCCTCATCTGGAGGAAGGCCCACCAGGAGACAGAGAAGGAAGATGAATGCTGAACTCCGAGCTCAGCAGCTATTAGTGCCTGTGCATCCCTCGAACCTGCCTGCTCCAGAGCATATATCCAACGTTCCTACCCGGAACAAGTTGACTGACCTGAGGTGGGTAAAGAGAAACAGCTCAACTGGAGAGCTGAAAAAGTCGTTCTGGGACCGACAGCCTGAAGTCCCACCTCCTCAAAAGAAGAAGGAGCCTGAAACTCTCTCAGCTCGAGTCTACAGAGTCCTGAAGACCGTGAAGGAGAGAGGACTGAAAAAGAGAAGGTACCAGCGGCCACTGAGGGTCGAAGCCAGGAGAACTCCACCAAGAGAGCGCCTGTCTCTTACTGTGGAGAGAAAGGAAAGAAAATACACCCCGCACGGTGAACATCGGGGTGTGACACCTGAACCACACATTCAGGGATCCACCGCCGAAAGGTCCCGGTGGAAGGGAAAACAAATCTGGAGGCCAAGGCCTCGCAGAGAAGAAAAGAACGAAAGAAAGACTGATCTGGGCGTGACATTTGGTACTGCTTCCCGGAGATCCGCCCTCAGTTACAAACAACGTCAAAAGTGGGTCCAAAAGAAGGCCCACGATGACGCTCCTCCCAACGGTAGACACCTTGGAGAATCCTCCAGGGGATCCCGTCGCTCACCAACTCCTCCCAAGGAAGAGTCTAACTTCGACCGCAGCCCACGGGTCGAAGAGATCTTCCTGCCTAACCAAGAACCGGAGATCCAGTGGCGCCGCCGCTCGGAGATCCGAGTACTAGAAGAAGGAGAAGAAGATACGGGAGAAGAAAATATTGAAGAATACATGGAAGAAAATCTAGAAGAAGATATGGAAGAATACATAGAAGAAGACTTGGAAGAGGTAAATAACACCTTGGACATGAAAGTGGTCTACATGGTGAGACACATCAATGTCGAAGAGGAGGCCTACTACGACGATGATGAAGATGACGATCGTTGGCAACCACCGCCTAGACAAGTATATCGGCGCCGCCATGAAGCCGGGTCCACCACTGGCAGAGGTGTCCATTCCCAAGAAGAGCGAGAAGAGGCTGAGGATAATTCCTTTGCTGACGAGAACGTCACGCTCGCAGAAATGCAGAGACAAATGAAACGTCAAATGAGGGCCAAGGATAGGGAAATCTCTCAGTTGCATGAGAAAATGACAGAGATGATGACCCAAATGACGGCAATGATGCAGATCATGCAGAGAAATGCTGCAGTTGGTTCTATGCCCAATCCTCCCCCTGATCCTCCAAACTTCCAAGTGCCGCAAGTCTCAGGAGTACGGGACACTCCTGAAGGTGGCCACGAGGCTCAGAATACCACTCGTCAGCCTACTCCGCAGAATATCGCAAGTACCTCCGAGCCTGTGACTGCTGCACAGCTTGAAGGGATCATTACAGAAAGGATCAGGGCTATTATAGCTATTGATCAGGCAGAGAAGCTAGTGGGTAAAGGTCGCCCGTACCCGGCAGAGTATGATCAGGTGCCATACCCGAAGGGATATTCTGTGCCAAAATTCAATACTTTTGATGGCAACAAAAATCCCAGACAGCACCTGGCACAGTTCAAAGCCACCTGCGGGAATACTGGAGGGAATGATGCTCTACTCTTCCGACAATTCGTTAGCAGTTTGACAGCAGCTGCTTTCGAATGGTACGCCGAACTACCAAATGACTCTGTAAAGACATTTGCAGAGTTAGAGAATATGTTCGTGAAGAGATTTGCCAGTGCGACCGAAAAGATAACGATCGCTGACCTTGCTCTGAATAAGAGAAAGAAGGAAGAATCAGTGACTAAATACATCACTCGCTGGCGCAATCTAAGCATGAAATGTGAGCAACAACTTGAAGAAGAACATGCCGTACAGTTGTTAATGGGAAACATTGATGATAAAATGCAACCCTTCCTGTGCATGGCTACTATCACCACATTTCAGGACCTGCTGGACAGAGTGGCCAAGTTTGAGAAATTGAACTTGTCAAAATCAGAAATTTATTCTGATAAACCCAAGAAAGCTAAAGCCTCAGGTGCTAGAAGAGGTGAGGCTGACTCTATATTTTTCTCCAGAGCTGATAAGGAGAAACAAGTGATTTACAACGTGGACAAAGGCAAGCAGCCGATGCAATATCAAGAAAAGCCTAAGCAAGTCTACAACCCTAACCCCCAGCCGAAGCTGATACTTGGGGGTAATGATAAACCACGAACCTATCAAGGCGGTGGAGAACGTCCGAGGCAAACAACGGGAACTGGTGATCGAACGTTCCCCTCCCTCAAAGACAAAATGAATAAGGAATATTCATTCAAGAGGGAAAGTGTCGCCAAATTATTTTGACAAGCATTGAAAGCGGGTTTAGAACTGCCAGAGTGCAAGAGACCCGAGGAGTCAAAACATAGCGGCGACCCAAACTACTGCCCATATCATCGGGTGATGAGTCATCCAATCGAAGATTGCTATGTCTTTAAAGATTGGCTCGAAAGAAAATATCGAAGGGGAGAGCTCACATTGTCCGACAACGTGCTGACTCATCCCAGAAAAGAATCAACTCGGGTAGTTACGACTTCTTCCGTACCCCCGATTGAAGAAAGGAGAAAAGGGAAGAAGCCGATTCCAGAAGAACAGTGGGAGACCGCAGTCTCTAAGAAATCTGTGGGCTCCGAAAATTCGGCCCCGGCCTCCGCCCGACTTTTGCTTTCTTGAGGGGTGGAGTTTTAACGAACTAAGTTCCGGGGTAAATTTTGGAAGGCAGATGAGATAGTAGATTAGACACTACCCAGAGATTTCGCCCTCATTTTTGTGAGGACTTTATGATCTGAGTTCTGGTTTCCTATAGGCGCAAGCCCCTATAGTTAATTACCCCTCCCGGTAACGAGAGAGAACTTTCGATTAAGGCTAGTCGTCAATCAGATACGTAGAGATACGTGGATCTGGCATATAGTAGCAGCAATAGGTTGGGAATGTTAAAATGATTGGAAGTGTTTGATATTTAAAATAGAAATTTCACCATCTTACACTTAAAGCAGATGGTGGGAGAATGGATGATAGACCCGATCAAGATCCCATGGTTCCGTCGTCCCGGGCCATCGTGGTCCCTGGTCTACTTAGTCAGAGGAGGTAGTCGACCCAACCTGACAGAAGGATCCTTGTTGGCAGCCATGGGTTGCTTCGTCCAAGGGTACCTTGTAGACCCGGGGTGGGTATTTGCCTAAGGGGACAAATTTGAATCCACCTTAGCTAACAGAGGGCTTTGTGCCCTATCGATCATATCCTATTGATTCATATCTCAAGGATTTGATGCCATTGGGGAGCATACGGGCTCTGGCCATAACCATAATATAATGGTGCCATTTGGCGGCAACCACCTGGTTCAGAGGGCCCCGAATCATAACCGTTTATCCTGCAGTGCCATTTAGTGGCGAAACTGCCGGTTAGAGGACTCGTACCACGTCCTTGCTGGCAGGAGATTGTTTGAGAATGGATCCTAGTAATATTTTCGACTAGGCACTAGCTCTATGTGAGCTGAAGTATATTTTAATTTGTCTACCTCGGCAAACTGTTGCGGAGGGTGGATGAATTTTGCTTTAAGTGTTTGATGATTGGATTTCAGTTTTAAATATTTTTAGATTTTTGGATTTTGGGAATTTTTATGGGGTTTTGGAGTTTTGAGTATTTGGGTGGTATTTGAAAATATTTGTGAACCCCTCCGGTTGAGATATATATTCAACACGGCCATCATCGGGGTGTATGGGGTCATTTATATTTTATTGATTTGAACCTTGTCGACTCTGTCTAGTGATTGACAGAGGATCGGGTTTCGTAGGTTTTATGCCTTTTGTAAGTGAATTCACTTGATTATAGACCTTGAAGGCTTAATATGAATGTATGAGATAAATATCTCAGTCGATCTCACGACTGCATATTTATTTAATGGTTCGAGCCGTGTCGACTCCTGTCTACCTGTATAGGAGGATCGGGCTCGAACTTGAATTCACTTATTAACCCGCGCAGCATCCCTAGACGTCACGTGTGTACCAATAACACGCTCGCCAGGGCCCATGCAGGTGTTTGGGGGTATTTTATAATTATTTATTGAACATTGTCTACTCCTATCTGCTTGCATAGGAGGATCGGGTTCAAATCTATTGACCCGCGCAGCATCCCTAGACGTCACGTGTGTACCAATAACACGCTCGCCGGGGCCCATGCGGGTTATGATTACATTTTCCCCTTTTAGTGTACCTATGTGTATACAAATTGAAGTGCACATGTGCAGGGGTATTCTTGGAATATTTGTGCACACCTTCTGTCCGCTTGCATGAAAGTTGCGGATCCGGTGGCGTGGCGCTGGGACTTCATCTGGGAATTTGTACGCCTTCTGTCTGCTCGCATGAGTGTTGCAGATCCGGTGGCGTGGCGCTGGGATTACATTTGGGGATTTGTACGCCTTCTGTCTGCTCGCATAGGTGTTGCAGATTCGGTGGCGTGTTGTAGCAGCTTCTGGACTGAATTGTTCCCTGCTTTGCACAGGTAGACTGTCGTGCACTACTGGTTGCTTTTTGTAGATGAATTATAGTGCACCAACGAATCTCCTGCTTTCTTTCGCAAGAGCTTGGGTTTGTTATAGAGTTTCCATATTTTCTTCATATCCACCTTTCACCAGTCTCAGGTGGTTTAAAAGTGTTTATTTGCAAGGAGGGATCTTTCACCGTCAACAAGCATTGTAAGGACTGTTATAGGAGTCTATCACATTCTCTGTTCGTGTGCATTAGAGTCTTGTAGTGTGACTGTTTGTACCCCGATGTTGGTGACGAGGATGTTGCAATATCCTTCCTACAAGAACTCGTGGGTGTTCGCATTTGTCGCATCTTAGTCACATTTACTTACAAGGATTAATATATTTCATCTAACATTGAGTCAAATATTCTTGTAGCTTGAGTTCCCTCGCATATGATTCAAGCTCTGAGTTTCTTGTATATGTTTGATTCTAAGTTCAGTTTCATTTAGACTTGACTTCATTCAAGTCTTCTACTGTCATATTGAGTTCATCCGGATTTGAATCTTATGCTTGCAGATTCAAATTTCGCTTGGCGTTATACAATTCAAGTTCGAATGCATAAGTTCTTGTTATTCACATCTTGCCCCATTTTGAGTTCAGAGTACATGTTCACAAGTATACTATTGACTTATCCAAGTCCTTGTTCAAATTCAATTGAAGTTCAAATCTGGTTCAAAAACTTGAGTACAAGTCTTGTTGTTCAAAATAAGCTTAAGTCCACATCTTGTAAGTTCTCTGTAGTCAAACTGAAAGTCTTTGTTGATCTTCATATCAAACTTGAACCTCATATAATATTATTCATTCCTGTTTGTTCAATGCCACTTTCCTTGAATCAAGCTCAGGTCCACAAGTCCAACTTGAGTCCAAGTTTAAGCCTCTTGAATTCATTTAAGTTTGAGTCCTTTGTTTGTCCAAAGTTCAAAGTCTTCTGAGGTCCCACTCAAGTCCTTGTGGTTCAAATGTTCGTTCAAATCAGTGTCATTTGTTACAAATCCTTTCAGATTCTGAGTCCAAGTGCGAGTTCAGTTTCATATGGTTCATTCAACTTCCTCGTATCCTTTCATATGAGTTCAAATTGAGTTCAAATCAAAGTCCCGTTCTAGTTCGAGTCCCCTGTTTGCTTGTTGATTTGAGTTCAAATCTTTACTATTTGGTTCAAGTTAAAGTCCAGATTTGAGTCTCTCGTTATCCAACATCATCTGATTTTGAACTTAATTTGATTTCTTCTCAAGTTATATTAAGGTTCACTTAAGTTCGAGTTCAAGTCCGGGTCCTCTATTGTCCAAATATTGTTCAAGTCAGATCTTCTATTCACCCGAAATTTCGGCAGCCTCCCGGCGTCTCCCCCGTTTAGGGGAAACTACGAGAAAACTGGGCCTTTCCCACCACGCTAAGAAAAGCGTGTATGGTAGGTGCCCTCTTTCGAGGACACCGCGGCCGTGTAAAATCTTCAATCCCCCACCACGCTACGAAAAGCGTGTATGGGTCTTCGACAACACCTGTTTGAAAAACACAGTTATTTCCCCGCGAGCGGGTACTTATGAATATCCCCTTCTCGCCATAGGCGCCGCACCGGGTTCCCTTCCCACCACGCTACGAAAAGCGTGTATAGGCGGTTTGCCGGCGCGCCGCGAATGCCGAAAAAAAAGATTTTAGGTGATCACCCACTTCGTCGTAGGCGCCGCACCGGGTTCCCTTCCCACCACGCTACGAAAAGCGTGTATAGGCGGTTTGCCGGTGCGTCGCGAACGACGAAATGAGCTCTCGGAGTGATTACCCGATTCGTTGCAAGCCTCGCGACGCACTTCCTCCCACCACGCTAAGAAAAGCGTGTATAGGTGGTCGTTTTGTCGCGCTGCGAGCCTCGAGGCGGGCTCTCGGAGTTTTAGGGTTGGAGGGTTATACCTTGGCGACCGGCGGTGGTTCGTGGTACGAGGATCGAGGCAAGGGAAGAGATTGTATTTTTTTTATTTTTATTAAATTATAATTAATCATTAATTATAATTATCCCTAATTAATTATGTTTATTTAATTATAATTAATTAGAGTAATTAATTATAATTATTATAATTAATTACAATAATTAACTATATTTAACTTTAATTAATTAAAATTAACTAATATTAATTAACTCTGATTAATTAATTAATAATAATTAATTGTAATTAAAAAAAAAATAATAAAAAAAAATAATTACAACTAATTAAGATTAGTTTTAATTAAATTAATTATAATTAATTAACATTAATTATAATTATTTAATTAAAATTAACTTTAATTAATTATAACAATCATAATTAATTAAAATAATTATAATTAAGATTAATTAAAATTAATTTTAATTAAAACTAAATTATCCCTCTCTCTCTCTTTACTCTCTCTCTGGCTCGGCATGCTTAGGGGATTAGGCCGAAGAAGCGCGTGTAGGGATAAAGTTACCTTCACGCAAGCGAGCTCCTCTCCTTGCTCCCGATCAAAATGTCGTAACTTCCTACCCGACGGGAAGGGAACGTCGTCTGGGATGCGGAGTCGGACAGCAACGAAGGAGGCGGGTCTAGGGCAGGAGGTAAGGGGATGCTCCTCTTCTCCCTCTCTCTCTCTCTCTCTCTCTCTCTCTCTCTCTCTCTGTGTGTAATGATCGGGAGGACCGAGAGGTGGAGGCGCCAGGCAGGAGCTAGGGCAAGAAGAGCTCGATCAAATGAGGAGTTTTGGTCGTGGCTTGAGATCTATGGAGTTCGGGTCTGGCGGAGTCGAGAGGGAGGAAGGCGTCGGAGTAGGAGTTCGGGAGATTGCGAGACTTCTGCGTGTGGGAAGGAGTCGGAAGAACGAAGGAGAGAGTTTTGGAAGCTCGTGTGTGTTTTTGAAGAGGCTCCATTCGGCCTCCTTTTAACGACGCCAAGGAGGGCGGGGGGTCACGTACGCGACAAGACCTGTATTCGGCGCCGTTTACCCAGGGTATGGGCACTGTAGCATGCGGCTTGAGCGAGATTTTTCTACAGAAAATCGGGATGGGCAGCTGGATTTGCGGCTGAGGTATTTTTATATACTTCATTTTTTTTTGTCTTCTTTATTTTGGCTGTAGAGTGTAGGTCAACAAATGCCCCCCAACAAATGTGGTATGCGTCTAGAGCAAATCACATTTGTTGCAAGCTGATTGACCCTGTGGATCTCTAGATATTTACTCTAGATGTCACATAAGAATTTTCGTTTAGCGGATCTCCAAGAATTTGCTTGGATGTCACACTAAGATTTTCAATCTGTAGCTCTCCAAGAGTCTGTCTCAGTGTCTTCATAGCTCCTTGGGATGCACTTGTAATCAGTAAGAGGATTGTCATGCTGGTTTTAGTTAGGTAGAGATCCAAAAGATACTGGTAGAGCACTTTATACCCAACTCCCTAAAGTAGCACTTTGTAGGTTGATGATAGTATATAGTAATGCCACTCTCTGTTCTTCTTTTGACACTATTGCTTTCTTAGCTTTCAGTTCTGATCTTATAATTGTACTGACAATTCTTTGTTTCTTGTGCAGGTCACTACAGAGATAGGATCCAGTCGGTCAGCTACCACTGGAGATTTGGTTCTGGTACGTTTTTTAGTTTGTTTGTTCTGTTTCTTTTTTTTTTGTTGCTTACTGACCCTTGTTGCCTTGTGCAGGTTCCAGAAGTGCAGAGTACCTGGTCTTTGGAAGGAGCTGAGCAGAGCTATTGACTTCCTCTTCAGGCATAGTTTAGAAAACAAATTTGTAGTCCTCTGCGAAGGACATTATACTTTTCTCTTTTTTTTGTTGATGTAAACTTGTAAAAGAGAACTGAAAACTTGTATATGGATTCTGAATTAATAAAATGAAGCATTTTTGTGAATTCTACTGTTGACGAGCTCTCTTTTTACTGCTCCTGTGATTTCTGTGGTTGTACCTTGAGCTGTGTTGATGGTGATGTAAATAATTTTAAATATTTATTTGGGGATTTCGGCACGCGGCACGATGTCGACCCAAATAAATATTTAAAAATGCCCCCAGCCTTTAGGGACACTTGTAGATGTCGTTCGGGATACCTCTTTCTTGTAGCTTTAGTTTCCCTGGGATTTTGGTTCATCCTGTCCTGTGCTTTGTGCTGCGGACATTGATGGAGAATTATCTGATTTGTCTTCATTGACTTGTCAGAAGATTTGCATGCCTTCTGCCCTTTGCTTCTAGCTTTGGCGGGCTTGATGAAGGAGTAGATGCCGGTGACCTAGATGTATTAGGTCATTGGCGAGAAGTCATCGGTCCAGAGCTTTGTGCATAACGGACTTGTTGATGACAGAATCCTCTTAGTTCAGCCTTAGGCTTTTCGTGAACTCTGGGATAATTTCTTCGGTCCTTTGCTTTATGCTTTCGCGGACTTGTGGAAGAAAAGTTCCTTCGATCCTAGCTTGATGCTTTACGGATTTGTTGAAGGGTTTGCAGGTTTTGGATTCGATTGATAGTACCAAACTTGGGTAGTATCTTGATCCTTAACCACTTGAGGAGACTTTAATCTGAGTCACTTGAGTTCATCAGATTGGGCGAGCTGGGATTTGACAGCTCTTCGTCCTCTGGTTGCTGAGATGGGGGTTCCTCTACTACGGCCTTTCTTATGGCGTGTTGAGTAGATGGAGCTGCCAGCGATCCGGCCATATTTGGGCTTGTTGGATCCGACCTCTTACACCCATTCAGGTTTCAGACTTGAGCTAGGGGAAATGTGCTTCCCAATGCTGATTTTGCTGAAGTTGATAGATTTGGAGTTCTCCTTTGTGGTTGAAGATTTAGAGCCTACACGAGTTTGGTAGTTGCTCGAGATTCTTTCTTCCCACTGGAACTTTGATTCTCCGGTCAATTAGGAGAATTTGGTAGACTACGATCACTTAAACTTATCGAGTCAAATTCGCCTTCGTACTTCCTACAGTCCCTACTGACGGGTTGACGAAGTGGGGGTTTCTCTACTACAGCCTTTCTTATGGCGCGTTGAGTAGACGGAGCTGCCAGCGATCCGGCCATATTTGGGCGTGTTGGATCCGACCTCTTATACCCACTCGAACCTTAAGCTTCAGGCTGCTGAAAGACTTCAGGTCGTTCTGACTCAATTTGTTAGAGTGTGTAGTTGCGAAAGTCTCCTTTTTTGACTTTCGAATTTTTGTACGTTGGAGAAGGTGATGTCTCGATCTTTTGAAAGACCACCTGCACATACTTTGAAAAGAATTTGTTGTATTCTTCAGTATAAAAGAATATTTGTGTTGGTGATTTTAAATATTTATTCGGGGATCTCGGCATGCAGCGCGATGTCGACCCGAATAAATATTTAAAATGCCCCCTGTCTCGCAGGGACATTTCATAATGGAGTAAATTTGAAATTTTGTGATTTTAAATATTTATTTGGGGATCTCGGCGCGTAGCACGATGTCGACCCAAATAAATATTTAAAATGCCCCCTATCCTGCAGGGAGATTTTGAAATGCATTCTTGGAACACAAGAGAATTTCAAAACGTAAAAATGTAAAGTGTATATAGATATGCATGAAATACATAATAATATAACACTTCTTCGGGCAATCTTATGCATGGTACTTCTTCAGATGTCGACCGTTGATCGGCGGCATAGGCCTCTGACCGTGCAGATCGATAAGCTGGTAGGCTCCTCCTTGGTACGCCTTCTCGATGACGAATGGGCCTTCCCAGTTGGACACAAACTTGCCACCAATTCTTCGGTGTGGGATGATTGGTCTTCTCAGCACCAGGACCAATTCCCCTTCTTGAAAGGATCGAGGGCGCACCATCCGATCAAATGATTTTGCCATCCTTCCTCGGTAGATTTCTAAGTTCTGTTGGGCTTGTAATCTAACTTCGTCGAGTGCATCGAGCTCCTCCATTCTTAGGCGAGCATTCTGCTCTTGAGTGAGCTCATTCTGGATAGCGACCCGAAGAGACGGTAATTCAACTTCTAGTGGCAAAACGGCTTCAGCTCCGAACACTAGTGAGTAGGGAGTGGCTTTGGTTGGTGTTTTATAGGTCGTACGATACGCCCATAACGCTTCTGCCATCTTCGTATGCCATTCTCTTTTATTCTTGGTGAGGATCTTCTTCAACAACTTCACCAGTGTCTTGTTGAAGGCCTCAGCCAAACCATTGGCTCTTGGGTTGTATATAGACGAGTAACGCCAGTCAATCTTATGACGATCTACGAACTTATAGATTTTTATACTCTTGAATGCTGTGCCATTGTCTGAGATCACCCGGCGTGGTACACCGAATCTGTAGACGACGTTGTGGGTAAAGAAGTTGATCACGTGCTCGGACGTGACTTCCCTGAATGGAGCTGCTTCTGCCCATTTAGAAAAATAGTCCGTTGCTGCCAGAATAAAGCGGTGCCCTGCCGATGACGGCGGATCTATTGGCCCAATTATGTCAGTGCCCCAACATTCAAATGGCCAGGATGCAATTGTTGGATGCAGCGGATTTGGCGGTTGATGAATAACATCACCGTGAATCTGACATTCGTGGCACTTCTTAGTGTGGTTGATACAATCTCTCACCATCGTAGGCCAGTAATAACCCATTCTTTTAATTTTAGTAGCCATCTTGGGACCTGACTGATGTGCTCCGCAGAGTCCTTCGTGAACTTCTGTCACCACTTTATCAGCTTCCTTAGTCCCTAGGCACCTTAGCCACATTTGATCAAAAGCTCGTCGGTACAACGTGTCATTGACAAACGCGTATCGTAATGCTCTTTTTCTAATTTGTGCGGCCAGAGATTTATCTGCTGGAAGTTTGCTTTCTTTGAAGTAGTCGACGAATGGTTGCCTCCAATCGTCTTCGACTTCAACATCTAGGCAATCCAACCACGACTCTGAGAATCTACCAGTTCTTCGTCTTTTTACTGCTGGACGTTCCCCTGGTTGATTTTTAACAGTGAATTGTTGGGGATGTTGAGGATCGACCGGGGTTGCATCCTGCTGGCTTGAACCTGGTATTCCTTCTGCCTGCGGGAATTGTAGGATTGCTGGCTCTAAGACTCGGCGGTTTTCAACCGCAATGAATATAGGTGGCCTCTTATCCTCATTTGCAAGTTCCTTGGCCAGTTTAGCTAGACAATCTGCTTTTGCATTCTGTCCTCGAGGAACCTGAGTCATCTTGACATTCGGTATTTGTTTTAGAAGCTCAAGAGCTCGTCGGTGATAGTGGGCCAATTCAAGCTTGCAAATCTTGTAAATGCCCAGGACTTGATTTATCACAAGTTGAGAATCACCAAAAATTTGAAGATCTGTGATTTGGATATCAATTGCAATCTCCAGTCCTGCTATTAGAGCTTCGTATTCGGCTTCATTATTGGTCCGAGGTTCAGTTAGACTGAACGAGAATCTCATTATGCCTCCCTCGGGTTCTATAAAGACTAGACCGATGCCAGCTTGGGCCTTTGCAAGATTTGGAGGTTTGGGAGACTTGATAGACGATGCCCCATCAAAGTACATCTCCCAAAATGGTACTTTTTCTTCTTCCTCAACTTGCATGATTTGTTCATCTGGCAAATCATCATTGAGCGGAGAGTCTGCTGGAATCGGATGTGCGGCGAGAAAATCTGCCAAAGCTTGTCCCTTTACAGCCTTCTGTGGCATGTACACTATGTCAAATTGCAATAATAGCACTGCCCACCTTGCTAAACGACCTGCCAACGCTGGTCTTGTCATTAAGAACTTCAGCGGATCGATCTTTGATATCAAGGTAATTTTGTGGGAAAGCATATAGTGGCGAAGTTTCTGAATTGCAAAAATCAGCGCCAGACAATGCTTTTCAATCGGAGAATAACGTATTTCCGCCCCAATCAGTCTCCGACTGATATAATAAAGTGCATTCTCCTTGCCTTCTTCATTATGCTGGGCCAATAATGCTCCGAGGGACTCTTCTAGTGCAGCCGTATACAGTATAAGAGGCTTCCCCGGAATTGGCGCTGCGAGAATGGGTGGATTTAATAGATATCTTTTGATGCTATCAAACGCCTCCTGGCATTCTTCATCCCACTTGAAGCGAACGTCCTTCTTCATCAGCTTTGAAAATGGTTGGCACCTACCCGACAGATTCGATATGAATCGTCGAATGAAAGCCAGTTGCCCTTGCAAGGAGCGGAGTTGACGGAGGCTTCTAGGCGGTGGCATCTCTATAATTGCCTTGATTTTATTGGGATCAACTTCTATGCCTCGATGGCGAACGACATACCCGAGAAATTTTCCTGAGGAGACCCCGAAAGCACATTTGAGAGGATTCATCTTCAGATCAAACTTTCTGATTCTTTCAAATACAACCCTCAGGTCATTCAAGTGATCCCTTCGATCTATGCTCTTGACAACCAGGTCATCTACATAGCATTCGACCTTCTGATGTATTAATTCATCAAAGATATGGGTCATCGCCCGTTGGTAAGTGGCACCAGCGTTCTTCAAGCCGAAGGGCATGACCGTGTAGCAAAAAATGCCGATGGGCGTTCTGAATGACGTATGCCTTTCATCCTCAGGAGCCATCTTGATCTGGTTGTATCCTGACGATCCATCCATAAACGAGAACATGTCATAATTTGACGTGTTGTCTACTAGGAGTTCGGATACAGGCAGCGGAAAATCATCTTTTGGACACGCTTTGTTGAGGTCCCTGAAATCGATACAGATACGAATCTGTCCATTCTTCTTCTTCACCGGGACGATATTGGCGATCCAGTCAGCGTATTTCTCTTCACGGATGAAGCCCGCTTCTATGAGCTTTTTGGTTTCAGCAATCACCTGTTCTTCAATCTCCAATCTCATTCTTCTTGGAGCTTGTTTGACGGGTGCGACATCCGGTTTGATTGCCAACCTATGAACTGCTACCTCAGGGGATAAGCCAGGCATTTCAGCATATGTCCAGGCAAAGCAATCCCTGAATTCACAGAGGAGTTCTTTTATCTCTTCCACTTGATCTTCTGGCAGAAGGGAACTAATGAATGTTGGGCGAGGGTCATCCTCGGTTCCCAAGTTGACTTCTTTTAGCTCGTCCATAGTGGCTGCCTGTCCACCATCTTCAAGCTCTTCTGGTGCAGGCTTGGCCTCTAGAGGCTGATCATCGTAATCCTCAGCTTCGTAGGCTTCTTCATCAGGAACATCATTGGATTCAACTTCCCTGCAAGTGATGGCTCGGCAAGTCTCCTTCCGGATGCATTTTCGCCTGACGAATCCAATACCTTTATATGCATTCATCTCCTTCCGCCGCATTGGACGCGGATTCCTTCCATACCAGAGACTTAGGCACATACGAAGTTGTCGTTTGGGGGTGGGAACATTGATCCACTTTCGCAACATTCTTTGAATGCCTTTGGTATTAAACCTAGGTAGTCTCGTAGGTAGTAATTCTTCAGAATCAATGAAGACATGGTCCCAATCACGATTCACTTCTTCGTCCTTTCCTACGGAGTAGAATATATTCCCTGACTCGATCCCCTTTCTGATTGGAGGCAGATAAAGGGTTACAAGTTCTTCAACTTTATGCACATCTCGTTGAATTATTTCTTTAAAATACTGTAGGGGAATACGAGTGACTACAAGCACGCTGTCTGAGATTGACAGGCTATCTATTCTTCTAGAGAATACCTCTTGCACTGTGTTCATGTAGATAGAGTCGTAGTCATAATCATCATTTGAATATGCGACCTCCCTACTCCATTCGTCCATCGAATGGCATACCTTCTGGGATTTTGTAGAGGTGACATCCTCTTCATCTGTGTCGCTCCCAAGGTGAGGTACACGTTTCCTTTCTTTAGAAGTGGAAGTGGTAGCTTCTTTGGGAAGAGTCGGCGTTGCCTTCTTTCTCCCCACCTGCTTTTTCTCACTTTTTTGTTCAGGTTGCTTTGCACTCTTTGGGTTAGATGCTTGAGCCTTTAGAGAGTTTGACAGCCTCGGCTTTTTAGGCATGAAATACTGTGCATCTTCATAGACTGTCGCTTCATGGACTGCAAAGGGCTGAATATCACCAGAGATCCTGAATTCTTCCCCATCCCTAAGGTACTTCATGCACTGGTGTAGTGTTGATGGGACGATGCCATACTCATGCAACCAGGGGCGACCCAGGAGCGCCTTGAATGAAGTGTCCGCATCAATCACGTGAAATTTAGCTTCTGTATGGAATTCTCCAAATACAAGAGGGAGCATAAACGATCCAAGGGTTTTCTGCCCTTTTTCGTTAAAGCCATGTACCATAAGCTTATCTGGCCCGAGGTGCTCTACGTTGAGGCACAATGAACTTAGTGCTTTTAAGCTCATGAGGTTGATGGAGGATCCAGGGTCGATCAGAATTCGACTGATTACCAAATCGTCACTCTCTGCAGTAACATACAGAGGTCGATTGTGGTCTGCCGTCCCAAGCATCATGTCGTCCTCAGTAAAAGTGATGAACGGTTCATTTCGAGCTTGCAGGACCTCAGTCAGGTTGCGCTCAGCGAAGTACGCCTCATATCTTTCGGGGTCTTTGAGAGCCTGAATCAAAGTCTCGCGAAGATCCTTGGACATCACCAGAGCGTCGTATATGCTGAGCTGGGCAGGGATCTTCCTCAGATGGGATAAGATATTATAATCTATTCCCTTAACTGGAGTATGTTTCTTCTTGGGATCCTCGGAGACAATGTCTTCATTCACAACTATCTCTTTTCCCTTATCCTTATTGGATATTCCTTTCTTTGGCGGAGGTGGTAGTACCTTGCCACTTCTCAACTGCACTTGAGCGATCTCTTCTGGATCAGACTCATTTGACGGTGCATTTTCTTCAGAGTCTGCCATCGTCGCGTCTAGGGATTCATTCGTTGACTCAGAATCACCTCCCAGATTTACATGTCCTATCTGCGACGCTATATCGGGATCAGATTCATCTGTCTTTGGAAAATGCAGATCTTCCTCTGAGCTGTAGTCCATTGACGATGTTGCCAGACAGGTTTCAACGATCATCTCTCTGACATATTTTTCTTTTGTCAGAGTTATTGGCGTTGCTGAAATGACCCGACAGACTTCTGTGGGAAGAGGATCCTCATCAGCCTCTTCTGCCTCGTCAATCTTGAGCTCTGACATAAAGTCGGCAAGCTTAATAGGACACCTTGCGGTCTGGTAGTATTCATCCAGACTATCTATAACCCTTTGGGTTGCTGTTTTCTTCTCCTTGGGCTTCTTCAGTTTTGTCTTCTTCTTGGAGGACTTTTTCTTTCCAGACTTTGGAGGGCCCGCTTGGTTAGGAAACTGTTTAGAAGCATACGCTTGTGCCACAGGTAGTGCCTTCAGATTTAACACTGGCTCCGTAGGAGATTTCCATTTTACACCCGGAACTCCTTCAAGCTGTTTCAGCATTTTACCCCGGAACTTAGTTCGTTAAAACTCCACCCCTCAAGAAAGCAAAAGTCGGGCGGAGGCCGGGGCCGAATTTTCGGAGCCCACAGATTTCTGGCGACTCCGCTGGGGGAAACTACGAGAAAACTGGGCCTTTCCCACCACGCTAAGAAAAGCGTGTATGGTAGGTGCCCTCTTTCGAGGACACCGCGGCCGTGTAAAATCTTCAATCCCCCACCACGCTACGAAAAGCGTGTATGGGTCTTCGACAGCACCTGTTTGAAAAACACAGTTATTTCCCCGCGAGCGGGTACTTATGAATATCCCCTTCTCGCCATAGGCGCCGCACCGGGTTCCCTTCCCACCACGCTACGAAAAGCGTGTATAGGCGGTTTGCCGGCGCGCCGCGAATGCCGAAAAAAAAGATTTTAGGTGATCACCCACTTCGTCGTAGGCGCCGCACCGGGTTCCCTTCCCACCACGCTACGAAAAGCGTGTATAGGCGGTTTGCCGGTGCGTCGCGAACGACGAAATGAGCTCTCGGAGTGATTACCCGATTCGTTGCAAGCCTCGCGACGCACTTCCTCCCACCACGCTAAGAAAAGCGTGTATAGGTGGTCGTTTTGTCGCGCTGCGAGCCTCGAGGCGGGCTCTCGGAGTTTTAGGGTTGGAGGGTTATACCTTGGCGACCGGCGGTGGTTCGTGGTACGAGGATCGAGGCAAGGGAAGAGATTGTATTTTTTTTATTTTTATTAAATTATAATTAATCATTAATTATAATTATCCCTAATTAATTATGTTTATTTAATTATAATTAATTAGAGTAATTAATTATAATTATTATAATTAATTACAATAATTAACTATATTTAACTTTAATTAATTAAAATTAACTAATATTAATTAACTCTGATTAATTAATTAATAATAATTAATTGTAATTAAAAAAATAATAATAAAAAAAAATAATTACAACTAATTAAGATTAGTTTTAATTAAATTAATTATAATTAATTAACATTAATTATAATTATTTAATTAAAATTAACTTTAATTAATTATAACAATCATAATTAATTAAAATAATTATAATTAAGATTAATTAAAATTAATTTTAATTAAAACTAAATTATCCCTCTCTCTCTCTTTACTCTCTCTCTGGCTCGGCATGCTTAGGGGATTAGGCCGAAGAAGCGCGTGTAGGGATAAAGTTACCTTCACGCAAGCGAGCTCCTCTCCTTGCTCCCGATCAAAATGTCGTAACTTCCTACCCGACGGGAAGGGAACGTCGTCTGGGATGCGGAGTCGGACAGCAACGAAGGAGGCGGGTCTAGGGCAGGAGGTAAGGGGATGCTCCTCTTCTCCCTCTCTCTCTCTCTCTCTCTCTCTCTCTCTCTCTCTCTGTGTGTAATGATCGGGAGGACCGAGAGGTGGAGGCGCCAGGCAGGAGCTAGGGCAAGAAGAGCTCGATCAAATGAGGAGTTTTGGTCGTGGCTTGAGATCTATGGAGTTCGGGTCTGGCGGAGTCGAGAGGGAGGAAGGCGTCGGAGTAGGAGTTCGGGAGATTGCGAGACTTCTGCGTGTGGGAAGGAGTCGGAAGAACGAAGGAGAGAGTTTTGGAAGCTCGTGTGTGTTTTTGAAGAGGCTCCATTCGGCCTCCTTTTAACGACGCCAAGGAGGGCGGGGGGTCACGTACGCGACAAGACCTGTATTCGGCGCCGTTTACCCAGGGTATGGGCACTGTAGCATGCGGCTTGAGCGAGATTTTTCTACAGAAAATCGGGATGGGCAGCTGGATTTGCGGCTGAGGTATTTTTATATACTTCATTTTTTTTTGTCTTCTTTATTTTGGCTGTAGAGTGTAGGTCAACAATGAAAAAAAGGAAAAAAAAACATTAATAGCTTATTCAAGTCACCCAAAAACGAGCAAAATTGAAATGAATTTATATTCGAGATAAATAAAATGATTGATCGTAAAATGAGGGCATCAGTATTTTTGTTACGTTTATTCTGCTTATTTCTCAGTTGCTTATTTCATTCAAATCTTCAACTGGAAAAAATCGGATTTATTTTGCCCAAACTGAAGCAATAAAATGTGGCTGGTTTAATTGATTTACAACATTATGATCGAATTTTGCCACAACAAACATCTTCCACAAATAATAGCAAATGTTCCTCAATATTTCTCTATCTTTGATTAATTAACGGCATTAGTTGGCATATTTTAGGAAGATCTACTCTTAATAAACCAAAGATAAATCCTTTCTTGAGTTGAAGGCGTCTGATAAGATGACCCTTTTTTTTTGGGAAAAACCCTCAGAGGGCTTACGCGTTAGATAAACATTAAAATTACAGGTCTCTAAAGACCCAAAAGCTACAGTCTTTAATGTAAAACCTATGAGTCAATGGTTATACCTATTACAATAGACTGGAAAATTAAAGAAAAGCACCAAGAAAGATCCAAAAAAGATCAATCCAGCTCAAAGAAGTAGCAGAAGCCTCACAGCTAGTAGTAAAAGCCACAACAACCATAGAATAGATACCTACACAAAATAAAAGACAAAAATAGACAAAAGCAAGAGAAGCCAAAAACCCATCAAGTAACAAATCCAACATAAGCAATAGCCTCCACAAGACTACTCACAAAAATCAACAATCCACAAAAAGGAACAGCCAATAAAATCGAGGAGACAATACCCACACAGCCCACTCACAACTAAAACAGCCCAGCCACCAATACCCCTTACACCAAACAACCAAACAAAGCCCACTACCAGAAGAAGTCAACCAACCAAATAAAGGCCATCAGCAGAAGACAAAACCAAAGACAACGCATTACTTCTTTTTAGATTTTCGCTTACGACATTTGCCAGCAATATGGGAAAAGGCTTTTTCAACAACATGACTCACACTCAAGCCATGCATCTCTTGAAACTTATACACCTGCTCATCCATGCCATCCCCACCATCCCTACATGGCGAGGAAAATGACCCATCCAGTCAGTCAGAATGATCCACACAAGCGTCTCCCGATTTGGAAACCAATTGAGCTTTCAAAGCATTAGTAGAAATAGCGCAATCGGAACATCTATAAGAGGCACATTCCCATTCGGCCCTACGGTACAGGTGTTGGTGTTGAAAGCGGGTTTTGAACAATTTAGTCTTCTTTGGGGAATTTAGAATTGAAATTAAAATTTAATTCTAAAATCAAACGTCCCATCAAAAATATTATACCACCTCGGGAGGTAGAAATAAAATTTCAGGATATGGTTCAGATTTAGAATTACAAATTTCACCTTGAATATCATAACCAGATTTAAGAGAGAACTTTATATGGCCCCGAAGGGTCAATATAAAGTTCCGTCAAATATCGAGCTACGATAATCAAGAGGAGTGATCGTTAGTTTCATAGTCGAATTCATTTTAATAAAAGATATATCTCCCTAAAGGGAGAAGATATCATTTATCAATAATCGTTCGAACATAACGATAACGATCGTTAGTAATTTAACTTCCCCAAAAAGGACTAATTGAGTTTTGAAAAT
This sequence comes from Dendrobium chrysotoxum, assembly GCA_019925795.1. Classification (NCBI taxonomy): domain Eukaryota; kingdom Viridiplantae; phylum Streptophyta; class Magnoliopsida; order Asparagales; family Orchidaceae; genus Dendrobium; species Dendrobium chrysotoxum. The sequence continues at coordinate 5,303,439 of CM034311.1, forward strand.
TAATTTTTGAAAAAATTAGACGTGGGTTCTAAATCTCCTACGAGCGTAAGCCCTCGTAGTTAATTACATCGTGGGAGACCGGAGTCTCCTACGAAAACTTTTTATTGAAATAATGACAGAAATTTTATTTAGAAATTTTCTAGGAATGATATCAAAGAGATGAAATTGGAATTTCAAATGGGATTGGAGCAAGATTGAACACTTATTTTGGAATCAAATGAGGAAGGGTAGGAGGCACTTTAGGATTCTGAAACAATTCAGAAGTGCCTCGACCTAAGCTAAGTGTTGGGCTTTAAATTTTGGATTGAAAGAATGTTTAATTCGAGTTGAGCATTTTATTAGAAATTTGGGATTATATTCCCGGATGTTTGAGTCTTATGACTCAAAAAGAAATCTGCCCCGGATTCTAACTCTAAATTTGGACACTGGAACACAGTAGTCCGAACCTAACTAATGCAGTGCAAAATCTGGGCTTACCCCGGCCTGGATTGGGGAGCTAGCTAAACCACATAAACGCTTCAAAACCATGAGTCTGGTCTTTTGATGCAGAGTGATCATGGACGTTATTTAAGATTGGTTTAAGAAGTTGGGGTCGACATCTAGAGCAGATTCCTAATTGACCCCTTAACTTATGTCGGGTGGAATGTTTAGACTAAAATGCAATTAAAATTTTAATTTAATTAGTTTCTAGTGCGATGCATGCTGGTTAAAGTATCCAAATCAGGTATGCATGAGATTTTAAAAAGGCTTATAAAATAATTTTTTGAAAAGATTAGACTTCCCCAGATCCAGCACCTCATCCTCATAGGTCGGATTATCTGGACTCTACCCGCAGGCGGGGAAGTGTCTTATAGCAAGGAGGGGGAGAGATGCAGTAATATGCATGCGACCCCGGACGATTCCGGCTATTCCCTAAGTCGTTAAATTTCTATGTTATTTAAATCTTAAAATTTTAAATATAAGTTATGAGTAAAAATATTTTTGGTCCTTAAAGAGTCTAACGAATTCCAGGCTAAAACAAAAAAAATGGCATGCAATCTCCAAAAAAAACTAAGGAAAGCAGGCAATCCTATACGCAATCAAATTAAATCACAATACATTAAATAATCAAATTAATTAAATAAATGTCCATAGGCAAATTACCTTGCTTATTACAACTCAGATTTACATAAATAAAAAGTGGTCGGGCACCACTAACAACAACCCGAATTCTAATCCTAATACAGACGCAAGTGACTTTGAGTGGGATACTCTATGTCTTCAACTTCTCGGTCTTCTCTTCCTCGAGCTCCTGGGATTCTTCGTGATCAGATACCCAAGGGAAAAGAGAACTCTCCCCTTGAGGGGAAGGTTACTCTTTCCACTTTGGGTAGTAAAGTGATCCAAATTTGGAGTTCCAAATGGATAAGGACTATCCCCCAAAGGGGTATCCTTTCCTCTTTGGAATCCAACCTTTGGATCTATGCATCCCAAACTCAAAGTGCCACTTTCATAACTCAACACTCAAATAAATTACATGAATGTAAAATAAAAAAATCTAGACTCTCCTGTAGGGTTATCCTAAGCATTTAAATATTAAAATACATCCCAAGCAGTTATATATATATGCATGTAAAAGTAAACACACTTGGCCACGCTCTTTTTATTTGGGGGCTAAGCAGCTGAAGCACTTGTAGCATTTATATTTATGATTTATTTAGCCCCCTTTATTGTCCTGCACGAGCGTGGCCACCTGCAGAAAATCCAGTGAGCATCTAGATCGTTCCTAGCCTAAGGGTAATCTAATCGCCCATCATATTAATTTACAGAGTGCAGTAAAAATAAACAAACACATCAATCAATTTCAATCATATCATGTAATAAAAACTCGAAAAATCTGACACACAGCAGGAAAGTAAACACTAGCCTAGCCTAGATCTAGAGTCGGTTGTCTTAGCAAACCATCTAAAGTGTGTGTAGTAGGCCGTGTGGCTAGGGTAGATCCTAGGATGGGTAATTTATTCAAATTATCTAATATTTGAATTTATGGAAGGCTCAAAGAGAGGTTTTATTAAAGTTCAAATATTAGTATATTAAAGTTTAAATTAATCCCATTTTAATAGTTAAATGATTACTACCTTTGTTGCTCACCGAGGCCGTGGAGTTTATTTCACTTTCCTTGGGGCTAAGTTAATAGCCTCGTAGGCCTGGGTTACCCAGTAGTAATCGGGGTTGATTAAGTTGATTTAGTTTGTTGAAAATTAAGGATCAATTAATATTAACTAAGTTAGTTAATTACTGATTTTAAAGGTTAAATTAGTTTATATTTTTCATCAACAGGTTCGTGGTGTTGTGCCACCAGGCTCGAGGAACCAGACCTCCTAGGACACTTAGCCCCGCAGCCCAGAGTAGTCCATCCTAAAAACCTTGCTGATGTAGTCGAATTAAGGATTTTAATTTGGTTAAGTAATTAAAAAAATAACTTAATTTTGATGTTTAACACCTCATTGAATCTATTCGTGGCGTTGTGCCACCAGGCTCGAGGAACCAGGCCTCCTTAGGACACTTAGCCCTGCAGCCCGGAGTAGTCCATCCAATAAACTTCATATTTGGAGTGTATGTTATACATTTGAGTGTTGGTTGAGTGTTTTATTAATCAAGTTAAAGTATTCTGAAATTTTAATGAATTATTAGATTTTAAGAAATTATTGGAATTATTTAATTATGTTAATTAAGGGGTCCAAAAGTTAACTTTTCAATTTAAAGCTCATTTTATAAGTTTCAGATTTTTAATAAATATTAGACCTTATGATGAGTTATTAGACTGTTAGCACACTCAATTTGGAGTTTTCTATGAAAAGTTATGATTTTTTGAAGTTCGAGCCTAGTTTTGAACTACGGTTGACCAAAAGGTTGACTTTTTGACTTTGACCAGATTTTGTAGTTTTGACATTTTTAGAAAATACTAGACCTTAATTGGAATTTATTGACACTAAGTTTGCTCAATTTGGATTTTTCTATAATTAGTTATGAATCTTCAAAGTTTCACCAATTATTGAATTTTTAAAATTGCTTAATTAGGAAGGTTTTGATCATTTTGATCCAAACTCATCCCAAACTGCATGGAATCAATCCCAAAGGTTAGGAATGACCCATGGGAGTGTTTCTAGGTGTTTGAAAATTATTTTGGATTTTTAATGATTTTTAATTAATTAATTTAATTAATTATTGATTTTTATTAAAAGTCAAATTAAAGTTAAATTAAGAGTCCAGTCATGAGGCTTTTATTTTTCCTAGGTAGAGGACTAAGTTTTGGTCAATTTGAGGTATTATGTATAATTTTGAGACTTAAGTTGGATTTATTGTATTATTTTGAATTTTCTGGGTCCTTAAAAGGGCTGAAACTTTAGATGGTTAATTTTCTGACCTAATGATCTCCAAATTCCATGAAATTTGAACCTAAGTTACATGGTATCACTAAGTTTACTATGTTCAAGTTTCACCCCTATTGGATGTGTGTATAATTCCCTAGGAATTTTCTAAGTTTTCTAGACATTTCCTTAATTATTTTTCTTAGGTGTCTCTACTATTCAAATAGGCATGAAATTTGGTTTGTCTAACCCTCACACATATGCAATCACACCACAAAAGTTATGCAGCCTAATTCTATAGAAAAATGGAGTTATGAATTTTCAAAGTTTTGGGTCCAAAATGGACCAATTACCTTAAAAATTCACATCATAGCAATTCAATGGGTATCTGAACCTAAAAAAATTATAGTGCATGCCTAAGATACCCAAATACCTTCCACCAAAATTTGGGGCTCAATTGACCACTAGATTGTGAGAAAATCATAAAAAACCGATTTCAAAGAAATAGAAATATCTCACAATCCAATAATCAAATCAACTCAAAATTAATTTAAATAAATACTAGGCTAAATTATCTTTCCAATGAGCCCAAAAAAACTTAATTTGGTGGAGAAATGAATTTACTATGAATTTTAAAAGTTATGACTTTTCTTTTTTTGAATTTTTAAGTCCATTAATAACCGGCGCCAATCATTGGCAATGATCGGCGCCAAAACGGCGGCGGCGTGTGGCATTTTGATATGCAAAGTGCTGCTTATCAACCACCTATCCATGCCATCACTAACCCCAAGCCGTCCGATCGAGAACGATAGAAAATCGGACGGCCGAGATCGATCAAGGCCGTTTTAGTTCAAAATGAACTAGAAAATTGAAATACTCATAACTTTCAAAATACTCGTCAAAATTTAACGAAATTTGAAACATAATCTCATGGGAACATGAACTTTCATTGCCTAGAGCTTGGAGACCCCAAACAATGAAATGTTTGAGCAGTTTCAAATTGAAATTTAAACTTAAAATGAGAATAACTTACAATCCAACCGTCAGATTTTTGAGATCTTGGGCTCATTAAAAAGCTGCAGTGATCCTCTACAACTTTGATGAAGACACCAAGAGCTAGATCTAGCTGGATCGAAAGTTGTGTTGGAAAACCCTCTTTCTCTCTCTAGAATGCTCTCTCATCACTAAAATAGTGATTTGAGGCTTGGAAATGATGGGAAGAAGCTTGGGAAAGCCTTAGAAATGGTTGGAGAAGATGGGAAAGGGTTTAGGAAGGTTGGAGGCTGGAGTAGAGTTGAGGGAGAGTGAATAATGAAGATTCTCTCTCTTAGGTTAGGTTTCTCCCACCTTAACCCTTGGCTTTTGGATTGGATGGTCTTGATTTGTTTGGAGAGAGTTTGGATGCATGACAAGTGTCCCCTAAGCTACCCAAAGCTAGGTAATAGGGTTGGTGGTGAGTGTGACCTCTCTTGGTCCATGGGAAAGGGGACCACAAGCCTTTTCTCCCATTTGGGTGAACCAATGCTTGGCTTGGTTTATGGTGTTGGATTAGGGCTTCTTAAGAGAGGAAATGGGTCAATTTCTATCAGGTTTGAGCAGGTTTTGGATTAAGCCATGGATTGCCAAGGTGGCTTGGTGATGTGGCAATGATTTAGCCTCTTTCCATAGGCTTAAAGGGGTTTGGAGAAGATTTTGACTCCTCCAAATGGGTTGACCAAGTAAACCCAAGGGGGAGCTTAACTTGGAAAGCTTTGGACATGTCAAGGGTGTCCAATTAAATTATTTGAGGGATTGATTTGATTTAAAATGGGTTCAAGCATTGAAATTGACCTTAATATGGGTTAAGGGTTGATTTGGTCAACTATGGTTGACTTGGTCAACCAGGTCAAACCAAAGAGTAGATTTGATTTCAATGAGTCTCAAATATCATGGTAAATTCATTAAGAAAGGTTTCAATGGTTAAAGATGTTGAACCATGTTGAGTTTTGGTCAAAAGTCCAAAAACCCCTTTAAAGGGCATTTTGGTCATTTTGACATCTGGTCAATCCTGGGTCAAGGTGAGTCCAAAAAGATGTAGATTAATGTTGAATATATCAATATCAAGGGTCTGGAAGTGATCAGAGGGTTTGGAGGAAACTCCAAGGTCAAATTCCACTAGATGACGAGTCTAGTGGCACGGGCCGTAAATATATGAAAGTTTAGCAGCCTTTGGGAAAAGATGCAGTTTCTAGAGTTAAAAGTGTCAGATCAAGTTCAAATTTGGAGGGTTGGTCCTAGAGACATATCTAGATGATATGCAGTTGACGGATCATGATTTGGAGGTCATTTGACTGGGTTTCTAGGTGACAGAAAGTTCACCCATAAAGGGTTTCAGGACCTAGGTCCTTGACCTTGAAAGTTTGATTTGGAATGTTGGATTTGGGTTGGATTTAAGAGTTAAATGATTGATATTGAACCATTCATATCAATGGAAATCAAATAAAAGATTGAAATTAATTGGATATGATTTGAAATTTGATTGAATGTTGATTGAAGGCTGGATTAAAGATTGAGTTGAAAGGTAGAGCTGGGTTTGATTGGAATTGAATTGGGTCTTTATTAGGACCTTTATGACTGAGGGGTGGACACCTCCCCATCATTAGGTCACTAAAAAGAAACCCAAGTGGGTCCTAGTGACCTCATACAAAAATGAGGTCATCAACAGGGCGACAAAGTCAGCTCGATAGAAGTCAAAGGACAGTCAATAGAAGAAAAAATCAAACCACTAGAAGAATCATTCAACACCATCGTGTTAGCATCACATAAGCCCATGTTCAACCCATTCAAATACTCCTGAGAAGAGCCAGTTGCATTAGGAGCTTTCTAAACAACAGGTGAAAGAACCAAGTCATTAACACCTTCATGACCCAAACATGCCATGTCCACAAAAGGAGAGGAGTATTTAATACCATAAATGTTCACAACTGGAGTAGGTAATCCAATATCACCCAAAATAGGATTAAAAGTATCAAATTTCTCCAGAACCGGTGCAACAATAAGAGAAAGCATAAGTTCATCTGAGACCAGTAAATCGAGCTGAACTGATTGCCCCACATCACCAAAAATATAAGCCGCATTAGTAGGAGCGACACTTTCATGCAAAGATAAATCAACTTACACATTGCCCTGAACATTGTCATTCACAACATCAACAACCATATCACCCACATTAATAGAGGGAGGAATCACATAGGGATTAAAGTCTAAATGGGGGTGACCTGGTTTCATATTATCCACGTTTTCCTGCATAGATAAGTCAGCCATATAACCCACATTAACAGCGATAGGGTTACTAGTGGGAGCTTCAGCTAAATGAGGGTGTAAAATGCGACATTCTAATTTCGAGTGCCCCAAAGCTTTGCAGTGAGCACAATAAGAAGGAAAGAGTTTCATTTTCACAAACTGAATATAACCCAAACTTTCAAAACCTTGCCATACTTGATCATGTCAGGATAACGTTTGGTAACATCTAGTTCAACAAGAACACAAGCGATCAAGGGTCTTGTGCTATTAGAGGTAGCATTACTTGTTTTTAAGGGTCGGCCAAACAAAGACCTCAAACTGTGAAGGATACAGAGAGAAAAGAGGTGAGGTCGAAGTTTAGGGAAGGAGACCCAAATCAGAATGGTAGGGGATTCCACATTAATGTCAAAATGAGGAGTCCACTTAAACAGTTTCATGAAGCAGTTGCTGACAAAATAAGAGCAGTGAGAAAACACTCTACAGTAATCCAAATCATTCATTAACTTAATCAATACATTCTTTGAGTTGAGCAAAGTAGCCTAAACATCACCAAGAAGTTTTAGGTTGAAAAAGAATTAATGAATTGTATCAAGAGATGGTCAACGCCCTGAAAATTTCCCAACCAATGCCAACTTGAAAGGGGTAGCAAGTGCATGCATTTCATCATCTGAAATTCACAATGATGATAAGCCATGGTGAGTGGTGATTTTAAGGGCAGGAAACTCCGAGGAGGTCGAAACCCCAGATAAAGCATCCCTAAACGAACACGATTTCTACTTCCCATTCAAAAATCTAGGGTCATTCAAACGATTAACAGCCATACAAACAAAAAAAAAAGGCCGAAGGGAGAAAAATCGGAAGAAAATCCAAGAAGAACAGAAACTAAGGAGAGAAGAGGAAAAACTTCCAAGGTGAAGACTCATACGATGGAGCGAACGAGCAACACAACGTGGAGGAGGAGGTCGGTTAGGGCAGAGAATTCATTTACACCAATTGAAGGGCCTAACTGGCTTAAATTCTTGATAAGATGACCTATTATTTGAGTTAAGAGAATGGTTTAAGGGTAACAATTACATACATAAAGATAACTATGGATCGGTACATTTTGGCTAGGCTTTTGTCTGCATCTTTTATATAATTAAATAATGTTATTATTATTTCTAAACAATTTAAATCATATCCTTTTTTTTTAATATTGAATGAACAAAATATCATTGATCATAAGCATTGCACGTAAAATAAACACTACTAAAAAATAGCATTTTTCGCATCGGTTTTGTTGTGGCGGTTTTGAAACCGGTGCCAAATCCTCTCTTTTGCACTGGTTAAAACTGGTGCAAGGTTTTAACTCAATTTACACTCCCGTGATTCTTATGCTAGCCGAATCCCTAATTCCCCTTTCCTTTTTGAAAGACTCTCCGTGCTCAATAGCGAACCGCCATGTGACGTCGCAGCTCCTAAGGTGAATCCCGGCTGGTGGCCTTTTGTCACGGTGAGTCTCTTCACCTTCTTCCTCTTCTTCTTCTTCTCATTCTTCTTCTTCTTTATATTCTTCTCCCACTTCTTCTCATTCTTCTTCTTGTTTCTTTAAAATAAAAGCAGAAATATTGCATCAAACGGATGATTCACAATTAATTTTCCTTTATACTCAAATATAATACAAAAACATATTATTTTATTTTCAAAAACAATCTAATTTGGTGTTATGGTAATGTTAAATTTCTTGCCAGTTATTTAAATTTATTTGTACCGTTTATGAATGCTTGATGTGAGCCTACAATCATGCTTATATGATATTTATATGTTCTTAATGATTTTTTTTCTTAATTAATTTTTATGTAGCCGACTATTCACATATTGCGCTCAGCTAAGATAGACACCCTGATGAACTTGCCACCTTTGTGCCTTATGGCTAGCTCAAAAAACTTTCTTCATAAAATATCTTACCCTGAACCACTTATGGAGCTGTGGAAAAAATGCACCGTAGGAAACCCTCAAACTCCACCAGGTAGGCATCATATTCTTTCTTATTAACTTTAGAAATTAATATGGACCACATAGAATACTGAAGTATGCTTACTTCTCATTCATTGTCAGTACATCAAAAGAGCACATCGCATTCTCTCCATGAGGAAGTACAACATCAAGATTTTGCTGAAATTGTGAGTTCCATTGCATAAATTTATACAATATTTTACAAAATTAAAAAGAAATTTTTAATACTAAAGAAATATTGGCTTTACCATTTTGATTTTTACATGGTCCACTATATCTATATCCGAAGTCACAACATGGTGATTTTGACATTGACCAAATGATGGCGGCATCTAAAGAAGATTTTAATTTAGCTCCAAATGGTGTCCCTGGAGGGTTTACCTCCTCTGGTAGCCGTGGTATGTATTTCATTTAAAAATCAAAATTATTTTCTTTTATATGTAAATTTTAAAAGCTCACTATGTTGTTTCTATAACAGTAGATGATTATTCTCAACCCATTCACAGCTCTGATACTAGCCATAATTCATTGACTTCTGGAAGGTTTGTTAAAAATCTTACGCTATATTACTAATTGCTGGATATTATTTATTAGAGATGAAAAACATAATGCTACAATAATTTATAAGATTATACACTTATGATGTTTTTGATAGTAGCATTCCATAATGACAAAACAACTTTCATATTATGTTATTGATTCTTCAATATTATTTATTAGAGAAGAAAATTTTATAGAGTCAATCAACTTTAAAGATTATTATGCTTATGATTTTGATAGTATTACACAATATATTAGTTAAGTAGTTAGTAGTTTTTTTTTTTTTTTGAAGTATTAGGTAATGACATTGAAATTGCTGTTTAACTACAAAATGGATGAAATCAATAGATAGAAATAATTGAACTCAAAGGTAATGCATTGGCAGATTTTAGTTGCATTGTCTTGACAACTCTCTTATGAGCATTGGAACAGGTCCAGTAAGAGACAAAATTATTTGTCAATTGGAAATCTCGACACAGTTGCTGAGGATATTATCATGCCAAGCTTAGGTATGTGAATATACTAACATTAATTTTGTTGTACGTTCTGCCATTTTATTACTGTCTATTTATATATCTAAAACTATGATCTAGATAGTTACTTCTATAACACCCTATTGTATAATCATAATAAAATATATGCATGAAAAAATATATTTAATTTTAGTTAAATTAATGTGAGTGATATTTTTAATATAATTTATAGACTAGAGTTTTATATGGATAAATATATACATTTATACATTAGATATGCAAATATATAAAAATTCAACGGTATATAAGCAAATCCACTAATTTTTTATTGTTTTATGGCCAACTTTAGATTTTAAAGTATTAAATATTTCATATTAATGAAGCATATGCCTAAACAAGGACATTCAACCAATAGGTGAACAACTACAACTACAATAAAGAGAAAGCTCTAAGCAAAAATTGTATTTATATATAATTATTTATGCAGAGGTAGAATTAGTTTTAGTTTTGATAATGATCACATGGCTCATCTTTTTGGTGTTCGTACATTCATTTGTGATAGAAATAATACCTTTTTTTTTTAAGATTTTACAATAATAAACTAGAATAATTTTAAAAAATATAGCTAATAGAAAATTAATGACTTTAAGATGGTAAGTAAAATAAATAAAGAATAGATGAATTGGAATGAAAAATAATAATGAAATAACATGATAAGTAAATTTAGTGAAAAAAATAATGAAATAACATGATAACTAAATAATATATTTGTTTGTCAATCATTTTATTAATTGATATACCTATCTTGTTTAACTTTTCATGATGCTAAATTTATAGAACCCTTGGAAGAAACAATACCTACTCAAACTCCTAATCGTTGTGCATTAATTAAACCCCCGTTCGACAAAATTACTGAATCAATTCGCAAGTAAGCTTGCCTCCTCACTTCAAATTCCATCCTCACTTCAAATTCCATTTAAAATGATCAACCTTTTTAAAATTTATTAACCCACCTTCTTGCATCAATAATGCAGGCAACTGAAATCACACTTTGATACACCGGGCAATTCACAAACTGAATCACTCAACCAGCTAGCTGATGGCCTCACCCGAAAGAAAGCGGCCCAACTATTTTATCATACATGTGGTAAGTTTTATTACTTGTACAATAATGTATAAGAAATGCTCAAAATACAAATCTTTTCCAGAAATAGGATAAAATGAATGGAAACCCAATTACTTAAAATGCATATCATATGCTACTATGCTAGCTTAAGTTATTCATAATACATTTAAATATGTGAAATATGAACAACCTGAACAGACCTTTTATTGTATTTTTCCAGTCATGGCAACTATGGATTATGTGAAGGTAGAGCAGTTAGTGCCATATGGAGACATCTCCATCTCTAGGGGAACCAAAATGTAATTGGGTAGCAAGATGGCTGAAGTTAGAAGTTTCTCCCCTTGGTTAGTTTGCAGATATGGTATTATGGGGCCTACCAGAAGCGTTTTTAGGCTCTTATTTTTTGAGGGTGCCTTTATTTTCTTCTTCTTATTATTGTTATTGTTATGACTTTTACTTTAGGCTTTTATATATTAACACTCTTGACTACCATTCAACGGCATGCTTTACCAAGGAAGAATTCTATGTTGTTTGTTGCACGTCTATTTGCCTCCAGTTTGTTGATTTTCATGAGGATATCACATAAAAAGAAATAAATAAAATAAAATAAAATAAGATTTTGAATTTTTTTTCTTTTACATTCAGTGTATAAATTCAACTGATCAGTCTTTCAGTAGTACAGAATTTTAATTAGAAGATTACCCTTTTTATTGATATTAGATAGTGCAGGTTACATAGACTTATTTACAGATAACTCCACATACGCCTTAAAAGCTAAGTAGTGTCTTGTATATATTCTTCGCTTCTAAGCAGATTGATTTTGCTCTGTTAAGGGGAAATTGGATGGTGAAATGTCGGCAGGATTAGAAAATTATGTTGAAACCCTTCTGCGCTCATATGAAATTGGACAGATATTTTTATGGACTTTTTAAGTTAAAGAAATAAAAAGATAATTTACTAAGATTAAAAATAATATCACTATATCTTACTCATTACTTTACATATGGCCGTCTAACTTATACATTGTTATTCACAATAAATCTCTAATATATTTTGTTTGGTGAAAATCGATTTCCTAAATATATATTGTTACCTTATTTGAGCGAACAGACTGCTATTGGAAAAAAAAATTCTGACATAAATTATATCATGAATAATTTAAAAGCAAATGAGTTTATTTTGAGATGAAATTCTGACATAAATTATATCATTCAAAACTCTCAAATTTATTTGGCGCCTAAATGTGTCAAATCATTGACCAATTTAGACTTTGTTTGAGACGATTTTTTTATTGCTTCTTAAAATGAAATTTTAGTTAAAAAATTAAAATTTTTTAATTAAAACTCCATTTTAAGAAACAATAAAAAAGTTATTCCAAATAAAGCTTTAGGCTTTTTAAAATTTTGAGATTCTATGCTCATTCTAGTTCCGCTTATTAACCTGCTTATTTATAAAATTTAGCCCCCACCTCTCTTTGGACCGCCATTGCCAAATTTGGGATAGCATATTATGTGAAAAAATGTTCATATTGAACATAGCAAAAAATAAGTTTATCAACAAAGTTTCTATAAATATATATAATGAATTAACGGGTTTCTGGAACATCGCATATTTTTATATTATAGAACAACATTTTTTTGAATCATTAATAAGTATTTTGCGGTAAGTTGAAGCCTTTTTATCCATTCCTATTATATTTTAATCCATTTAATTTTTATAATATGAGGAGCTTAAAAATAATGAATTTTTTTATTAGTATTATATATATGGGGTGTTTGGTATTGGATTTGGCTGTAGTTTTAAGTAGGATTTAATGTAAATCCAGCCAAACGCATTCCGCACGTCTGTAAATTTGGTGAATCCGTAAATCCGGGATTTAAAGATTTACGGTATAAATTCCGATAAATTCGTGTAAATCCTAATCCCATCCTTGTCCGGATTTGACGCGATTTACGATTGCTGAAGTTCTTCCCGCGGTGCCTGTGTCGCGAAGCTTAGCGCGAACTCTTTATCTACATGGAAGACGCAGCTTCATCCTCATTATCTGCCCTAGCCGCTTCCGTAGCATTCCCGTCGGATCCCTCTCATCATCATGCATGTAGACCTGACCACACCGAAACTTTTTTTCTTCCTGTGCTTGACAATACCTAAAATAGCGATAATGTGCTGCCACATCTTTAGGAGTTTATTGTTCTGGATTGTCGAATTTAGATTGTCGAGGGCTTCAAAATGATCGTTTTAATGATGAAATATGTGAGTTCATGCAATAAGTTTTTCTAGTATTTTCTATTGCTAGTAGAACGTAGTGAATGGTTTATGATATGCCTTAATGCTAAAATATTTTTCATTTGATCTGTTATCAGATTTTGGGCAGTAAATTAGAAAAAAAAAAGATCTTCATATGATTTATGGTAGATTTGGAAATTCTTTATGAGCTTTATTTACATGTTTTAAAAATTTCTCCTTTATTATGGTGAATATTAGGCTAAATTATGAGCTAGTTTCAGAAGGTAGTAGCTTTTTCAGTGCCACAAAATTAGAAAATTTTGGTGAGTTAGTGATGCGATTTGAAAATTGTGGAAAGTATTGTACTAATTTGATTGACAAATAGAATCTATTGTGTGGTTAATTGAGTGTTTTCATGATCCTATGTCATGTCACTGTGCGAATAAATGAATGCTCTTGTAATATAAATCTAGGTTTTGTCGATATACATGTAGCATGTGTGAGCGACAACGAGTCATCAAACGATATCTACCAACATAAGATTGGTAAAAGTTTTTAAAGGAAAGTTAAAAATTAATGCTATAGAAAGGTTTTAAATTTCATAGAAAAAATTTCCTTGTTAATGTTTGACAGAAATGCAGAAATTTCTAAAAGGCAAAGGAGTTGGACGTGCTAGCTCTAATAATGTAAAAATGAACAGCTTGATTAAGAAAATTATGAAGTGAATTCATTAAATTACAAAAGATCTCTATGAGATAGAAAAAATGTAGGACGATGAAAAATGTTTAATTTCTAAGTCCAATTTTTCATTTGAAACAGATTTTGATTCAAAAGAGAAATAATTCCATTAAAGAAGTGAGATGAAAGTTTAGAGAAGTCAACCATCAATTAAAATTTTAAGTAAAAAGGAGGTAAATTTTTATTTTAAAAAAATGTGAAAATGATTTGATTCTCTTATGAAAATATGTAAATAAATATAATTTGTGTGCTGATCAGAGAAATTACACAAAAATACATGAAAAATAAAATAAAAGATAAAAAAACATAAATATCTTTTTTTTCTTAAAATAAAAACATAAAGAAAATAAACACATTCATAATGAATAAAACATACATGCACATATTAACAACAAAAATAAATAAAACACACCAACAAAACTTTATGCATCATTATCTTGCTCCTAGTTTGATGATTCAAAAGCTAGGTCTACCCAGGAAATTTTTTTCTTTTTATCATTTGACCTTATTACAATTGACTTATTTTTACCCTTTTTTTATAGGAAGAGTTTTTAAATTAGGGCACTCATTTTTCATATATCTGAATTTCCTACATCCAAAGCAAATAACTGGTGGAAAAATTTATGTCGCCACGCAGATTTTGATTTCTCCTATTTTGTAATCGAATACTGCATTAAGAATAAAGTACAGTCTCGGGAGACTGACACAATATTCTATAATGGATTCAATATCAAAACAGGGTTTTGAAAAATGACATTTCTGTGATCAAACACCATTCCGAAAATAACATATCATCTCGAAAGATGATTATGAAATTCTATAGAATATGTTTAAAAACAGAAATGAAGTTTTAAAAAAAAAAAAATTCAACCACTCTTCTGATTAGAGGCAACGAGGAGAATACGACATCATCTTAAAAGATGAACGTGATATTCTTCAAGGCATCCAAAAATAAGAATGAGTTTTATAAAATTCATCACTTTTAAGATCGAATATAACAAGGAGAATGTTATATCATCTAGGGAGACGAAAATAACATTATACAAGTATATTCAAAATAAAAAATGAGTTTTAGAAAATAATCTGCGTTCCCAGAGATTTTTCCCTTGTCTTATGTACATAAAACAAGGTTTATTTTAATCTGGGGTTCTCAAATCCCTATAGGGGCAAGCCTCTATAGTTAATTACATCCTAGGAGCGGTACTCCTAAGAAAACTCTCGATTAAAGCAGTGATTTCGTACCCTCTTATTACAAAGTGGAAGACAAGAAAAGAAGTAGGAATTTTTAAGGAGAAAGCTCAATGTTGAACAGTTATTAACGAGTCAAAAGAAGAAAAGTAGGAGGTACCAGATTCTGAGAAGCTCAGAGGCAACCTCAGTCTACCCTATGTTGGGCTTTACATTTTAAGAGAGAAATTTTTAGGTTTGAATTGGCATTTTATTAAAAATTTGGGATTTTATTCCCGAAGGGTGAGGACTTAAGATTCATAAATCTGTCTCAGAACCTAAATCTAAATTGGGTACTACAAAGTAGTGACCCGAACCTAGCTAATGAAATGTAAATCTGGACTTACCCCGGCCTGGATTGGGGAGCCAGCTAACCACCTAGGCGCTTTAAATCCATGTATCCAGTCTCTTATGAAAGATGGGTAGGGACGTTATTTAAGTTTTGAGGAATCGGGGCCGACATCTAAAACAAATCCTAATTGGCCCCTTTACTTATGTAGGGTAAATGATGCCTAGGAGCATAATGCAATTAAAATTTTAGACTCTTTTAATTTGTATCTAATGCAATGCATGCTAATTGACTCGAATGCATAAAATGATTTATGAAGCAGTTTTAAAATCAGGCTTAGAAAATAGATTTTTCCCTAGAGATTGCACAACATCCCCTTGACAGAACTGCACCCTAATAGGTCAGGTGGTCTGCCAGAACCCACAGGCGGGGAGGTGCCTAACAAGGAAGAGAAAGTAATAATATGCTTATGCTGACTCTCGGCGGTCCGAGCTTACTTCTTAGATTCGTTAGAGTTTCTAGTGAGCCTAAAAATTTTATTTTAAATTTCAAGTAGAAAAAGTTTATCGTGGTCCTTACCAAAAAACACTCCAATGCGTATCCGGGCTAAAACAAAACACGGCATGCAAGAATCCTAAAAAAAACTAGTGCACAAATAATGTAAACACTCAAATTAAATTATCCAAAAATATAATGTCCAATGTCCAATTTATTTACAACCCAAAAGTAAAGTGGCCGGGCACCACTTACAACAAACCCGGATTCTAATCCTAAGACTGACGCAAGTGATTTCAAAATGGGATATACTTTTCTTCTTATCTTCATTTCTTCATTTTCTTCATCTTCACTTCTTTGTCTTCTTTCCTTTACAAGCTTCTTGGATCCGCTACGAGCTCCTTGGATCCGTCGGGCCTGGATATCCAAATGAAAAGAAACTCATCCCCAAAGGGGTATTTTCTTTTCTCTTTGGATATTAGAACCACCCTAACTTGACTTTCCAAATAGAAGAGAATACTCCCCTAAGGGACATTCTCTTCTCTTTGGATTCCGAGTTGGGTGTGATATCCCACTTTTGAATCACTTTCACAATATTTGACTTTAACAAATAATTACATTTACATCTCAGAAAGAAAAAGAAAATCTAAACACATCTGCAGAGTTATCCTAGACATTTATAATAAAACTATTCCCAAGCAGTTATATATTCATATTAAATTTATTAGCCACACTTGGCCATGCTCTTTTAATTTTAAGGGGGCTTAGCATTTTATGAAGCACCTGCAGAAATTTTATGTTAATTTAAATCTTTAATTTGCCCCCTTTAATTTGGCCTTGCACAAGCATGGCCACCTGTAGAAGATTATGTGAGCATCTATATCGTTCCTATCCTAGGGATAATCTATTGTCCATCACATCATATCACAGAGAGCAATAAAAGTAAACAAACACTCATGTCAATCATACAAGCATGCAATAAAAACCGAGAAAGCCCGTCATACAACAGCAAGAAAGTAAACACCGGCCTAACCTAGAGCTAGAGTCGGTTGTCCTGGCAAACAAATCTAAGTGTGTGCGGTAGGCTGTGTGGTTTGGATGCATCCTAAGTTTACTTTTAGTTAAAGTTATCTAACTGATTGAAATTGATTTGTTGAAGGGTCAAAGGGAATTTTAGTTCAGATTTAAGTTTTAGTATCTTTACTATTTTGAATTTTATTTTAGATTGAATTTTGATTGTTAAAGTTGATTAATAGGATTTTGTTATTTAGTCATTTGAATTAACATATTTTCTTTTATATTATTTAATTTAACAACTTACTGAATCTTTGACGATTTATTAGACTTTTAGACTACTATATATCTCAATCAATTTTCTTTAAAGATGTTTTATATTATGCTTATAATTGATTTTTGAAAAGACTTTAATGAATATAGTTTAATTTTTAAAGGGCTTTTTATTTTGGATTATGTCTATTATTTAAATTTATTCTCATTTTAGGTGTATTTTGTATTATGGATTTTAATTTTATTTTTAATAGATTTTATTTAATTATTATTTAATTATGAGATGGTTGAAATATTAATTAGGTTCAATTTTTAAAGTTATATTCAAATTTAATCCCTTAGTGATTAGGTGTGTTAATTACGATTTGATTATTAAGAATTATACAATTTTTATGTATTTTTATCTGAATTATTGTTAGTGTACTTAAAAATTTCATTAACTGGTTGTTTAATTTTGATTAGAATTAATTAAGGTTATATTAATAATATATACTTATCCTAAAGGGAATGTCACTAAGTTTTCTATGTTCTGTATTTCTACCCTAAAGTGTGCATGCATCCTAAGTCTAAATTTTCTAAGACTCGGTCCTTAATTTTTGTCCTTAAATGTCACTAATGTTGTATGGGATGAAAAAAGCTTGTTATCACTAACCCTTAGGACTTTGCGCATGTATACAGGAGTTCAAGGGTCTAAAATGGAATTAAAATCATCCTAATAAAATTGAAGTTACTATAGGGGCCTAAAGGGTAGGGGTTCGCACAAACCACACAACGGCTTCCTAGGGGATTTCTAAGTTTTAAGAAAACTTACAACACCGGGGGCTATGACCCGGTGGTTCCGCCCGTAGCACCTCTACCCGGTTGGGTAGAGGCGACTGACACCTTTAATCTGCTTCCTCTTGTTCACTTGATTGGTACCGTTCCTCGCAGTTTATGAAAGTAAAGAGAATAAAATATGGAATTAGAAACACATTTAATAATTAATAATAAAATAATTGAAATTACTAAAAATAAAAATGTACCTTTCTTCGGGCTTAAAGGCCGGCACAAGCAGTCTACCTTTTAAACTGTTCCCTTTTGATAGCATATTTAATACTTTCTGAAATTTTTCTTGAGGCACAAGAAGGGAGCGTAGTAGAAGAAGGAGAAAGAGAGGGTAGATAGAGAAACAGAGAGGGGCATTACTCTTCAACACATTCATTTTCTAGTAAACACCCAACAAAACTCATTCCTCTACATCCACACCTTTCATCTCTCAACACCTCTAATCTTCACTTTTTACTCTTTCACACACTTTGTTCCCAACACATACATAAACATCAAAATACTTTACCTTTTGAAATCTCACAATTCACTCTTCATTTTCTTACACATCACCTTTCAAAACAAAAACACTTTTCACTTTCAAAACATACACATGTTGCTTTCTAAAATCCCAAAATTTACTTCTCAAATCAAACACACACTTTATTATTAAACAATTATGCATTTCACAAACATTACACCATTCAACAAACACTCTTTTCCAAATATTTCATCTCTCAATTTCATATTTCACTTTTAATTGTCAATATACATACACACATAGTTCACTTTTTTACATTTATACACACTTTTCCAAACAAATATATATATTTCGAAACACTTCTCCTTTTGATACACTTCTCAAAACACTTTCTTTTCAATACACTTTTACTTTTCATAAAAAAAAACATACTTTTCCAAACATATGCAAACTCCCCAACACCACTTCCAAAACAAACAAGTTTCACCTTTCCAAACCCACAAACCCCACTTTTTCATTTCTCACAATATCACCTTTTCAAAATGAACATTTTTCATTCTCCAACAATCAAGTTTCACTTTACCATTCAAAGATCACACACTAAACTTTTCATTTAAACAATACACTTTTCACTTTTCAACTATAAACAAACTTCTCCACTTTTCATAAAGTCACACACTTCAATCCCCTTTCATATTTCAAATTTAAACACAAAACTTATTTCACTTTTTACTTTTCAAAACACACACAAGTTCACTTACATATAACTTCACATCATCACCCTCCAAAAATACATACAAATTTCACCTTTCAAAACACACACGCAAAACCTTTCTAACATATACTTCCACCTTTAAAACAAACAATCTCCACTTTCTACTAGCTAAAAACACACAAGATCCACTTTTCAACACCACAAGTCCAAATACGTCTCCACCTTTCAAAACATACAAGTTCAAATACATCTCCACCTTTACATATTTCATTTTTCAACATAAACATACACTTTACTTCTCAACATACACAAATTCATTAAACACTTTACCTCTCAAAAATGAACAATTCCCTTTTCAAAGCATTTCACATTTTAAAACATACACATTACTTTCACATTTTTGCTTACATACATTTCACAATCCATACCTTTCAACAAACATTTTTCACAAAATCAAACACTTTTACTTATGAAACACACACACACTTTTCACTTTCCCATAATGCACACACTTAAATCACTTTACTTTTCAAAATACACATTTTCCCATTTTTTTTTTTAAATTATACACTTGAGAGCCAATCACTTTACACAAGCCTTCATCACATTAGACTACCACTACATATACCAAAATTTTGAAAAGACTTTAAATTATCTTCCAAAACTCACAAAAGAAACTTCAAGCAACTACTCCTTTTCATTCATGCAAAACAACAATCCAACATCCTTCTTTCCCAAAAAAAACGTAAGGCAACCAAAATCATGAAAGTCTCCAATTATTAGATCAAGAAAGACGTGCAAATTTTGAAGAATTTCATCAACGTTTCTCACAGAAGAAAAAAAAAAAAAATTTAGAAAAGAAAGACCACACCTCTTCTTGAACATTCAAACCCTAAATAAATAAATAAATAAATAACTTTATAACACAAAGTCACAAGAATTCCCTCCAAAAATAGTTATGAAGCCTACCAACATAAGCCAATAACCTTGCATTTCAACCACAAACTCTCAAAATTGAATCATGAAGCATGTTGTAGAAAGAAACCACTAAATGATTTTAACGGCAATGCATACAAAAAATCTGAGAGCAAACTCTAGCATAACTCTGTTAGAGAATGAATACCGAACTTCATTTGAGCAATAAATGTGGATAGTGGTTACATAATATACATACACCATCTCACAAAATGATGAGCTTCAGCCCTTAACTTTCCAAGATAACTCCGGCACATTCATATTTTAAAAAGTAGAATTCAACATATATCATTCTCACATGCAGAAATTAGGAGAAGGATAATCCAACAAAACACCTTACCAATTCTAAATCTTAGAGAACAAAAAAAAAAAATAATGAAATCATTACCTTCATGTTCTCTCAAAAAGAGTTTTGCACTTTCTTATACCTTGATGAAAGAAATCACATAAAAAAAAAAATTCATAAAACAACCCATGATTTCAGGATACATAGCACATTCCGATGTAAAGAATCTTTTATATATTATTTTTGAATTTGAGAATCATAGCAAGAAGACACCAACCATTTTCTAAATCCAATGTAAGCAAGAAATAATTAAGCTTCATGTTTCAAGAAGAGAAGGAATGGGGGAAAGAACCAAACCTGCAGCAGAGAGGAAATTAGGTTCGGCCGGCTAGGGCTTACGGATGGAAGAGAGAGGGGCGGACCTGGGCTTCGATTTTGCGAGAGAGAGAGCAGAGGGAGGAGGCGGATGGGGGCTCCGTTCGGCTTCTTGCGAATTGGGAGGTCGAGAGGGGAGAGCAATCGCCTGAGAGGAAGGGTTCAGTTTTCGCGAACAGAGAGCCGGAGAGATCTGCGGGGAGTCTCGTTTTGCGATTCGAGAGGGAAGAATGGGAGTGGGGGCGGTTTTGCTATGAAGGAACCGAGAGAGGGAGAGCGACGGAGAGGGGAGAGCAGTTCACGTATCCGAGTCTGGGGGGTTTCGTTTTGCGAAATGAGAGCGTGGGTCTTGGGTTCAGGTGGTTTCTGAAAATAAGAGGGAGAGGGAGAGATCGTGGGATGGGGTGGTTAGATTAGCCCAAACATAACCTAAAACCACCTCTCAATTTGAATCCACGGCTGAGATTGATTAGGACTTTAAATAGGGATTTAAATGGCTGATTTTGAAATGAAAGTTTGAAAGTCATTTAAAGATAAATTTAAAATAAAATTGATAGTTTAAATTAATTATTTTTTATGTAAATTTTAAAATTAGAGAATAATAATAATAATAATAATAATAATAATAATAATAATAATAATAATAATAATAATAATAAAATGAATAATTTTATCTCATTTATGATGATTTGATCTCGAGTCGAATCAATATGGATTAATAGAAGTTTATGTCGTTACATTAAGTTCATGTCGAATCTGTTTTATTTAGAATAGTGTCAATTCAGGCTGAATTAGGAAGTTGAGTCACCGCTACGTCAATAGGGATATCCACCTAAAGGAGCGACGTCTACACTAGGCTACGAAAACCTAGGCACTAGAGTTGATTCCAGGAAAATTGACCTCAAATAATGAGGTCAACAAATGGACCCCCAATAGGCATGATAAACTTGCCAAAGTTTATCGTGCGTATTGGTGTTGACCGAAACGATCAACTAGATCCAAAATTAAAATTGAAGGTCCAGGTACATGAATTGAAAGAGATTTGAGCTTTGATAGAAAATGAAAATGAAAAATTTGTGAAAGATTTGAGTTGATTAATTGAAAGATTAGGATTGATTATTTGATTTGAAAGTTAAGGATGGCTTTAATAAATAACAACTAATGAGATTAGCATCATTTAATAAAGCCAAAGATATGAAAATTTTGTGTATAGTGATTTGAATGTGATTTTGATAACTCCAAACTTTTCTTTTAAATCAAGAGAAATGATGCCACTAAGTGAACACTTATATCTAGTTCTGAGAATGGCTGCCGTAAGAGCGGACTTATGCCGAAAGTCAGTAGGATGCCGTAAAAGCGGACTTAGACCTAAAGACAGATTTAAACTGGATGGCTGAGGTAAAAGCAGACTTATGCCAGAAGTCAATAGGATGCCGTAAAAGCGGGCTTAGACCTAAAGACGGATTTAGAATTGATGGCTGCCGTAAAAGCGGACTTATGCCAAAAGTCAATAGGATGCCGTAAAAGCGGGCTTAGACCTAAAGATGGATTTAGAATTGATGGCTGTCGTAAAAGCGGACTTATGCCAAAAGTCAATAGGATGCCGTAAAAGCGGGCTTAGTCCTAAAGACGGATTTAAACTGGATGGCTGCTGTAAAAGCGGACTTATGCTGGAAGTCAATAGGATGCCGTAAAAGCGGGCTTAGACCTAAAGACGGATTTAGAATTGATGGCTGCCGTAAAAGCGGACTTATGCCAAAAGTCAATAGGATGCCATAAAAGCGGACTTAGACCTAAAGACGGATTTAGAATTGATGGCTGCCGTAAAAGTGGACTTATGCCAAAAGTCAATAGGATGCCGTAAAAGCGGGCTTAGTCCTAAAGACGGATTTAAACTGGATGGCTGCCGTAAAAGCGGACTTATGCCGGAAGTCAATAGGATGCCGTAAAAGCGGGCTTAGACCTAAAGACGGATTTAAACTGGATGGCTGCCGTAAAAGCGGACTTATGCCGGAAGTCAATAGGATGCCGTAAAAGCGGGCTTAGACCTAAAGACGGATTTAGAATTTAAATTTTAATGAAGAGAAGATGCGCTGGGGATGCTTATACTTCACTTCGGAATGAAGATTAGGATGCCACTAGGGATGCTTACACCTAACTTCAAGGATGTCAATAGGATGCCGCAGGAGGACTTATACCTAAAGACAGATTTAAGATTTAGTCGGGTTTGGAAATTTTAATGAATGTTTGATTTCTTGCAGGATTTTTGATCTTTTCCCTTCATCACAAATGGCATTAACAATTACTAGACGTCAAAAGCTTTCGTATATGCCACTTTCTAGAAGGGAAGAGAAAACCATTCAAAAGAATGAGCTTGAAATTTTTTGGATTGAAAATTTTACTCTCTCCCTTATTATAAATGATCTTTATAACTTACAAATCATCCACTGGGGATTATGTTTTTATATTGAATCATCATAAATGAAGAAAGAAAATAAATAAAAGGACATTTCTATAGTAATACTATATAACATCTCAGTTATTTCAAATTTTGAAATCTTTCAATTTTGATTTTCAAAAATATACAAACTACTTGGACCCAGTGTATGTCACATTCATAAGCTTCGAGAACAACGTATATGCTGAAAAATTTGTAATTTTTATTGCAAATCTTCATAACGACGTCATTACACATAATATTCTTAAGATACCGCCCATTGATAGGCAACATAGGACGATCACCCTTACAATCCACTAATTGGTAAGATCCCCCTTGGTAGAATTTCTCCACCACAAAAGGACCTTCCCATGTAGGCTCAAATTTACCCCCAAACCTTCGATGAGTTAGGATAGGTCTACGTAAGACCAACACCAACTCTCCTACTCGAAAGGTTCTAGGACGAACCATTTTGTCATGCGCTTGAGCCATACGGGATTTATATAACTCGAGGTTCTGTTGAGCCTGCAAACGCTTCTCTTCTAAACCTTCGAGTTCTTCTAAACGAAGTCGGGCGTTCTGTTCAGATGTAATACTATTGTTAATTGCAACCCTTAGAGAGGGAAGCTGTACCTCTAAAGGGAGAACAGCCTCAGCCCCGAAGACTAAAGCAAATGGTGTAGACTGAGTTGGGGTTCTACATGTGGTTCGGTAAGCCCACAAAGCCTCCCCTAACTTTTCGTGCCACTGTCGCTTATTGTCCTCCAGGATTTTCTTTAGAATTCCTACTAATGTCTTATTGAAGGCCTCCGCCAATCCATTCGCCTGTGGGTAGTAGCTTGTGGAGTATCTCCAATCAATATTGTGACGTTTAGTGAAATTATTCAATTTAGTGCTCTTGAAGGAAGGACCATTATCGGATATAACTCGACGAGGAATGCCAAATCGATATATAATATGGTCTCGAAAGAATTGGAGCACATTATGAGTTTTGACTTCTCGTAGTGGAACAGCCTCCGCCCATTTTGAGAAGTAGTCTGTTGCTGCTAGAATGAAACGGTGACCTTTAGAAGAGGGAGGATCGATAGGGCCAATGATGTCCGTGCCCCAACTTTCAAAAGGCCATGAAGCAATTATTGGATGCAGAACATTAGGAGGTTGGTGCAGGACTACACCATGTACTTGACACTGGTGGCAACGACGTGCAATAGACATACAGTCGTTAATGATTGAAGGCCAGTAATATCCCAGTCTCTTGATTTTCATCTTCATTTTGGGGCCAGATTGGTGGGCACCACACAATCCGGCATGTACCTCGGTCACGATCCTTTGGGCTTCTTGTTCACTAAGACAACGTAACCACAATTGATCGAAAGACCGGCGGTACAAAATGCCATTTATCAGTGTGTAAGAAAGAGCCCTTCTCTTAATTTGATCTGCGGCAGATTTCTCTCGAGGGAGTTTGTTTTCTTGCAAATAGTCAATGAAAGGTTGTCTCCAGTCAACCGTATCATCATCAATGGCAAGAACAATCTCGCCCTTGAAAGGAAACTTTTTATTGATGCATTCCAAGTCTATAGGAGACAAGATCTTGCGACCTTGAACTTCTATGGAAATGGACTCTTCTTCTATACATGCTAATTCCTTTGCGAGCTTTGCAAGGGCATCCACCATAAAATTTCTTCCATGGGGTATCCTATATAAAGTTACACTTGGAATCTGCTCGAGAAGTTTCATAGTATACTGATGGTACGGAAGAAGTTTAGGTTTCAAGACTTTGTAAATACCAGCAACTTGATTGATGATAAGTTGTGAATCTCCAAAGATCTTGATTTCTCTGATTTCCATTGATATTGCTAATTCTAATCCAGTTATCAAAGCTTCATATTCGGCCTCGTTATTAGTGCAAGGCTCTAATAAATGGTAAGAATAACGTAACAATCCCTTTTCAGGGGTTATGAAAACCAACCCGATACCGGCTTTCCCTGGGATTACCTCCTGAGGTTCCCCGATCTTTTGTGAAGATGTGGCACCATCAAAATATAATTCCCAAGTATTTCCTTCATGCTCCTCTAAACTCATAATTTGTTCATCAGGGAGATCATTATTCAGAGGGGACTCAGCAGGGATCGGGTGTGCTGCTAAGAAGTCAGCCACAGCTTGACCTTTGATAGCACGTAATGGTAGAAACGTGATATCAAATTGGAGTAGAAACATTAACCACTTCGCTAAACGCCCTGACAGCGTTGGACGAGTCATCAGGTATTGGAGTGGATTGACTCTAGAGATGAGATTGATTTTATGAGCTAACATGTAATGCCTTAATTTTTGGGCAGTAAAAATCAAAGCTAAACAATGTTTCTCAATAGGAGGATAATTAGCTTCAGTTGGTAGAAGTCTCCTACTCAAGTAGTAAAGTGCATTCTCTTTTCCTTCCTCATTAGTTTGGGCTAACAAGGCGCCAAGAGAACTGTCTAGGGCTGCGGTGTAAAGTATTAAGGGTTTTCCAGAGATAGGAGCTGCTAGAACTGGTGGCGTTAACAAATACTGCTTTATGCTTTCAAATGCATTTTGACACTTTTCATCCCAATGAAATCGGGCATCTTTCTTACACAAAGCAGCGAATGGTTGACACCTACAAGACAAGTTGGAAATGAATCTTCGTAGGTATGCCAACCTACCTTGAAGAGATCTTAACTGGGTAAGACTTTTAGGAGGTGGCATATCTAAGATGGCTTTTATTTTGGAAGGATCAATTTCTATGCCTCGGTGTCTCACTACGAATCCTAAGAATTTCCCTGAAGTAACCCCAAAAGCACATTTCAAGGGATTCATCTTTAGATCGTAGCGGCGCAACCTTTCAAAAACGATTCTCAGATCATGAAGGTGGTCTTCCCTTTGACGACTTTTGACTACCAAATCATCGATATAACATTCCACCTGTTGGTGTATTAGATCATCGAAGATTCGGGTCATAGCCCGCTGGTAGGTTGCACCAGCGTTCTTAAAGTCCAAAGGGCATGACTTTGTAACAGAAGACCCCTATAGGTGTTCTGAAGGCAGTGAATTTTTCATCTTCAGGAGCCATCTTGATTTGATTATATCCAGATGAACCATCCATTAAAGAGAAAATTGCATGCTCAGAGGCGATGTCTACCATGAGTTCCGGTATAGGCAACGGGAACTCATCTTTTGGACAAGCCTTATTCAGATCCCTATAATCGATGCATACGTGAATTTGACCATTCTTTTTCTTTACTGGGATGATGCTAGCCAACCAAGAGGGATATTTTTCCTCTCGAATAAAGCCTGCATCGATTAGTTTTTTGACTTCAGTCACTACTTGTTGTTCAATTTCTAAGCGCATGTGTCGTGGGGCTTGCTTGATAGGGATCATGTCAGGTTGAATTTCAAGTTTATGGACTGCTATTTCTGGAGATAATCCAGGCATCTCGTTATAGCTCCAAGCGAAGCAATCCTTAAACTCTGAAAGCAACTTGACTAAGTTAGTTGACTCATCCTCATTCAATAAGGCACTTAAGAACGTCGGACGTGGATTTTCTTCATTACCAAGGTTAATTTCTTTCAGTTCATCAACAGTTGATTGGATCTCCTCCTCAAGCTCGGGAGGTGCCTCCTTCACTTGAAAGTCATCCGAATCATCTGAAGTTTCTAGACAAAATTCATTTAGAATCTCAATGTCCTTCATAAAGAGACGATCAGATCCTAGATTGTTAGTTATCACCAAGCAGTAATCATCATCAAATGGACAAACAGTACTAAAACCCAAACCTTCCCTTGAATTTGGTTTATAATATTCAGTATTCCAAAGGTTTTCAAAGGACTGAGCATGACGTTTAGTCCAAGTAGATGGGGTTAGACCTTGCTTAATTAAATTTTTAACACCATAAGGATACCAATCAAAAGGGAGTTCCACTATTTCATTCATCAAAGGATCATCAATGTGTACATCAATTTCAATATTCTTGCTAGAAGAAGGAATAAACTTAGCAGTTTTACAATCATCGCTCAAGGCAGGTGAAACCTTAACTGCCAACCCGGCTATACTATCTTGAGATAGTGGGGTTAGAGCTAAAGTCTTCACATATCCTTTAAGCTTTTCATAGGTAGACAAATCTGAATCATCCTCTATTTTTGCCTTAATTTTATCATCGTCACTGTCGTGTTCCAAAGAGATCTCAAATTTCAGCCTCTTGTTACTATTTTCAGCCTTAGATACACATGATTCATCCTCTGAGTCAGATTCTAAATCAATATACATCGTAGGAGTTTGCTTTTGTATGATTTCATACGTTGCACTTTCATAATTTTGCCATCCTCTGCCTCTACCTCGCCCCCATTGGGTAATCCTACCACCTCTTTGTGAGGGAGGAGCAGGATGCCAACGGATGCTATCTTCGAGGCAGGGATATTCTTCATCTCTTTTTTCTTCTTTTTCTTTTTCATTTTTCTTTTCAAGTGCAATTTCACTTTTGGCCAATTTGAGATCCTTAGGAACAGTTTGCTTTTTAGGCAAATAATAGGCGGCATCTTCATAAATTCCTACTTCATGAATTGAGAATGGTTGCAAATCTCCCTTAATATAGTGCTCAACACCATTTCTGATGTATTTAATGCACTGATGTAGGGAGGAAGGAACCATCCTATATTCATGAAGCCACGGTCTACCTAGAAGAGCATTAAAAGATGTTGGAGAGTCTATAATATGAAACTTTGCTTCAGTTTTGAATTCTTCAATCTCCAACAACAGAGTAACTGAACCCAAAGCCCTCTCGCCATTTTCGTTAAACCCTCGTAAGATCATTTTGTCTGAACTGAGCTTACGAACGTCAATTCTCAAATAAGCGAGAGTTCTGAGAGTCATAATATTAACTGATGTACCAGGATCAACCAGGATACGTGACAATCTGAAGTTGTCTATATTTACTGTTATGTATAGTTGACGGTTGTGATCAGCCGTCCCTAAACATAGATCTTCGTCAGAAAAAGAAATTTCAGGAACTCCTTTGGAACAAAGAGCTTCATCAGGCTGTGTAGCTGCTAACTGGGCCATGCAAATATCTGGATCTAGCAGAGCTTTGATTAATGCTTCCCTCATTTCTTTGGAAAGGATCAGAGCATCATAAATGCTCAGTTTGGCAGGCAACTTCCTGAGGTGAGCTAGGACATTGTAATCGACCTTGGGTATTCCACTCTCAACTGGACCCTGAAGGGGAACAGGCTGAGGTGGAAGAGAAGATTCTGGTTCGTCAACAACTTGCTTCCCTTTATCTCCAGAAGAAGCTTGAGGTGGTAGCACTTTGCCGCTATGAAGTTTGATTTGCACTATCTCTTCAGAAGAAGCGACATGTGGATTATCTACTTTGACCTCAGCTAACTTTGATTGTACTTCTGTTAAATTCTCAGAATCTGACATCTCTGCTTCGATACAGATAGGCGTACCCTGCAAATCAAGAGCAGGGGCATCACTATCTGAATAATAGCCAATAGAATGTTTTAATTCTTCCAAATTAAATTGATTGTTAAGAGAATCATTTTCAGGTAAGTTTTTCAAGTCATCCGTAACATCGCTATCAGAAATAGACAAGATATACACAGAATCCTTTTTCATTGATTTGACATCATCACATGGAATAAAATAAAAGTCATCTAAGATAAGAGGATTGAGGATAACAGTCTCCCCATCCGCAGAAAACACAACTCTACTGGATACATCACAATCAACACTACTAAAAGCAATAAAACAATCTCTGGTATCGTCCTTCTCCTGAACTGTAGGACCCTGGCTGACTTGGGCTCCCTTAAGCTCTGAAGGTGGAGTCATCTCTACATCACCTTCCGAAACTATCAGATCAACCTAGAGAGGCTTCTGAGCTCCCAAAGACTCCTGAAGAGAAGAAAAATAGAGTTTGTTCAGAAATTTCTTTGAGGAACGGGATAAAGCTATATCCCAAGTTGAGTCAGAATTTAAAGAAGAAGCAGGAACAATAGGCTCACCAGTCACACACTTAGCTGATCCCTGCCCCGGATCCACTAAGTATTCTTTGGGAATCACTACAGCTCCTGATCTGATGTTCCTATCAAGCCATTCTTTAAAAGTAACACAGTCTTCAAGCTGATGACCCAACATCTGATGGTAAGGGCAATAATTAAGCTGATCAGACTTACCCACTTCCTCTGGCCTCCTAGGGGCTGGCAATTTAAAGTCTGGCTTTTTCAGAAGATTTTTAATATCCTCTTTAAAGCCTCCTTTTTAAAGGGGTAAGTCTTGCCAATCAATGCATTAAATTTCTCCCAATTCTCCCTTCTTTCCTCCGAAGTAAGGTAAGGCCGTTGTTGATTAAACTGTGGCTGAGCTTGCGGTGGCGAATACTATTTCTGATACTGAATTTTCATTGGCTGCTTTCCCTTATCCACAGCTGACACCGTCCCAGATTTCTTCTCAAAGACCTTCTGGGGTTTCAGCTTTTTAGGATCTGAAGAGGACTGATCAGTAAGGAAGGTGAACTGCGAAGCTTCTTCTTGTAGGCTGGAGGCTTTATTGAGCAGTTTTTCAAATATCTTGATGGTAAATCCTTTCAAAAGAAAGGCTACCGGTCCATGAATGTTCTTAAGCAGAATCTCAATCGCGTGTTGCTCTTGCAATTGAGGTTCGCACTTCATGCTCAAATTCCTCCACCTTAATATATAATCAACCAGCTTCTCCCCAGGCTTCTGTTTCTCTATGACAAGATCCCCAACTGTAACGTGATGCTGACTGCCTGCAAACCTCTTGACAAACATGTTTTCCAGCTCTGTAAAACTGTGCACTGAACCATTGGGTAAGTCTGCATACCAGTTAAAAGCCACCCCTGACAGGCTACTAACAAACTGCCTGAAGAGTAAAGCATCACTTCCTCCAGCGTTGCAACAACTGGCTCGGAAGTACGCTATGTGCTGTCTAGGGTTTCCGGTACCATCAAAAATCTTGAATGAGGGGGGCACAAATCCCTTTGGATAGGGAACTGCATCAAACTCCTCTGGGTAGGGCCTACCCTTTGGGGTATATGACGCACTCTATGACTCAGCTAATGCCTCCCTCACTTGTCTTTCCACCATCTGTTTTAGCTCTTTTGATTGAGAGGCTTTAATCTCTGGATCTGATTGATGCTCTTCTACGGCCTCAATTATCTATTTCTTTCCTACCACCTGAACATACTCGGGTTGAGAAGACTCAACCAGTGCTCGTGGTGGTAAAGGAACCTGGCACTAGAATGATGCCATAGTGGCCATCATTTCCTCTATCTTCTTCTCCATGCTTGAG
Source organism: Dendrobium chrysotoxum (assembly GCA_019925795.1). NCBI lineage: Eukaryota > Viridiplantae > Streptophyta > Magnoliopsida > Asparagales > Orchidaceae > Dendrobium > Dendrobium chrysotoxum. The sequence continues at coordinate 5,333,864 of CM034311.1, forward strand.
ATCTGCTCATCTTTTTGTTTTAGCTGTTGTATAAGACGTTGAGTTAAGTCCGGCGCAATGCCTTCCTCAACTACGACGTCCTGTATTCCAGCATCTTCAGCTTGATCATCATGAGCTGATCTCCTTGTTTCCACCATAAGGACATCGGCTACTGCATCATCTAACATGTCATCTTGATCTAAATCAAAGTTCAATGCATCTTCATCCTCCAGATCTTTAATGCTATTTTTTAGTTCACCTAGCATCTCCTCTATAGACCTTCCGGAAATATAGTGGGGATCAACGGGAATATATCTTTCATAGTCCATATGATCTGGAGGGTTAATTTCACGTTTCTCCTATACTTCGGGTTTTTCTTCTATCATCTTTTCAGGTGAAGCCACTACCAGAGAAGCAACTTCCTCCTTAGGTCTCCAGATCTTCTTCTCAGCTGATGTTGGAGAGAGTTGGCTTGATGATTCCAACCGCCCTACATCCGGATGAGAAGACGAAGAAAGACCCGTAGAGGGGTGCCTATCTATCTGGGGAGAAGAGTGGACACGAGAGAACCGCTGAACCTTTCTAACTTCTTGAGGTGTCATGGAGGAAGGAGACAACTGACGACTAGTTTTCTGGACAACATACTGAGTACTCTTGGATTTTCTCGACACATCAGTCAAAATAATACTGTCTGTCTTTCTGTCAGATTTCCTCGGTTCCCTAGGGTATCCATCAGTGAGTGCAGAGATTGCAACAGGTTTGAACTTTCTTTTGCTATCTCTTGCCCTCGACTGACCCACTACCCGGGCTCCAGTATTCTTCTGACTCGATGCTTCTTCTTCTATCCTTTCATTAATCATCCTTTTCATATTCCTCAAAAACCTTTCCTTGGTTTGGAAATGATTATCTGCACACTCTTGGACTATTGCCCTTACCATATTCTGAATGTGTGTTTCCTTATCTTTTACTGGCTCAGTGGCAGACTTTCCAACAGCAGTAGGAACTGAACGAGCAATCTTCCTCACATCTTCCTCTCCATCAGCAGCGGAGAGAAGATGGAACCTACTACCACTAAGATGTGGAGAGGTAGGAGGAGTTTGCTCATTCTTAATTGACAGCCCCAATTTTTCCATTCTTCTCTTTGTACGACGATTTTTATTTCTCCTCTGAGTTTTAGTCATAATCGTCGACATGTTGGAAGAGGAACCTATTTCAAACTTGCTCGGAGCACTGAAAGGAGTAACACTGTCTGCTACGACAACTGATTTGAGTTTCTGATCCTGGCTAGGCTGTTCAATTCTAGCGAACACTGAGGGCCTAGGGGCTACAGGGGCAGTTTGAGACCCACATCCCAAAGTGAATTCTAGAACAGGCCTCTGGTTTGCAATTTCAACAGGTGGGACAATAGTGAACTCAGGTCCACTAACAGACAACTGCAAATCCTCAAATCCTTTTCCAAATTTGATTATACTTCCGTCAGCAAAATGATTGTAGGCCAAGTTCATATTATCCGATAAGGAAAAGATTAGTTTACCCGTCATTTTTCCTGAAATTTAAGAAAAATTTTGAATTAGTCTTTTGAATAAATTATTTTAATTACAAAAGCTTAATTGACCCAACCAAATAATTTAAGTTTTATCTCATCGCATATATATCGAGTTATATTAAAATATAACTGCAATACATAATGTTGAGATAAGAATGAATATTATTTAGTGTTTCAATTTTCACTTTAAGAATTTGGACCCAGTGCTAAGTCAAACATCAAGCTACAAAAAAAAATGTAACTGCAACGTTCGAGTTAGCACGTAGGGATTTTATTTTCTAATTATTTAGACAAAAAGGTCATTAAAGGAACTTCCCGTCGATATTTTGACGGGGGTCCAAAATAAGACCTCTACAATTTCTTTTAGATACCGGCCAAATTATTCAAGAATGAAATGAATAATATAACCGACGGAAGAAAGGTAGTTACAACCCATGCCAAGCACAAGTATACTACCGATGTAAGGGTATGAATCACTGCTAAAGATGGAGAGAGGATAGGTCCCCAGCGGAGTCGCCAGAAAAACCTTGGTGGGAAAATTTATGTCGCCACGCAGATTTTGATTTCTCATATTTTGTAATCGAATACTGCATTAAGAATAAAGTACAGTCTCGGGAGACTGACACAATATTCTATAATGGATTCAATATCAAAATAGGGTTTTGAAAAATGACATTTCTGTGATCAAACACGATTCCGAAAATAACATATCATCTCGAAAGATGATTATGAAATTCTATAGAATATGTTTAAAAACAGAAATGAAGTTTAAAAAAAAAAAAATTCAACCACTCTTCTGATTAGAGGCAACGAGGAGAATACGACATCATCTTAAAAGACGAACGTGATATTCTTCAAGGCATCCAAAAATAAGAATGGGTTTTATAAAATTCATCACTTTTAAGATCGAATATAACAAGGAGAATGTTATATCATCTAGGGAGACAAAAATAACATTATACAAGTATATTCAAAATTAAAAATGAGTTTTAGAAAATAATCTGCGTTCCCAAAGATTTTTCCCTTGTCTTATGTACATAAAACAAGGTTTATTTTAATCTGGGGTTCTCAAATCCCTATAGGGGCAAGCCCCTATAATTAATTACATCCTAGGAGCAGTACTCCTAAGAAAACTCTTGATTAAAGCAGTGATTTTATACCCTCTTATTACAAAGTGGAAGACAAGGAAAGAAGTAGGAATTTTCAAAGAGAAAGCTCAATGTTGAACAATTATTAACGAGTCAAAAGAAGAAAAGTAGGAGGTACCGGATTCTGAGAAGCTCAGAGGCAACCTCAGTCTACCCTATGTTGGGCTTTACATTTTAAGAGAGAAATTTTTAGGTTTGAATTGGCATTTTATTAGAAATTTGGGATTTTATTCCCGAAGGGTGAGGACTTAAGATTCATAAATCTACCTCAGAACCTAAATCTAAATTGGGTACTACAAAGTAGTGACCCGAACCTAGCTAATGCAATGTAAATCTGGACTTACCCCGGCCTGGATTGGGGAGCCAGCTAACCACCTAGGCGCTTTAAATCCATGTATCCAGTCTCTTATGAAAGATGGGTAGGGACGTTATTTAAGTTTTGAGGAATTGGAGCCGACATCTAAAACAAATCCTAATTGGCCCCTTTACTTATGTAGGGTAAATGATGCCTAGGAGCATAATGCAATTAAAATTTTAGACTCTTTTAATTTATATCTAATGCAATGCATGCTAATTGACTCGAATGCATAAAATGATTTATGAAGCAGTTTTAAAATCAGGCTTAGAAAATAAATTTTTTCCTAGAGATTGCACAACATCCCCTTGACAGAACTGCACCCTAATAGGTCAGGTGGTCTGCTAGAACCCGCAGGTGGGGAGGTGCCTAACAAGGAAGAGAAAGTAATAATATGCTTATACTAACTCTCGACGGTTCGAGCTTACTTCTTAGATTCGTTAGAGTTTCTATGTGAGCCTAAAAATTTTATTTTAAATTTCAAGTAAAAAAATTTTATCATGGTCCTTACCAAAAAATACTCCGATGCGTATCCAGGCTAAAACAAAACACGGCATGCAAGAATCCTAAAAACAAACTAGTGCACAAATAATGTAAACACTCAAATTAAATTATCCAAAAATATAATGTCCAATGTCCAATTTATTTACAACCCAGGGTCTACTGAAAAAGTAAAGTGGCCGGGCACCACTGACAACAAACCCGGATTCTAATCCTAAGATTGACGCAAGTGATTTCAAAATGGGATATACTTTTCTTCTTATCTTCATTTCTTCATTTTCTTCATCTTCACTTCTTTGTCTTCTTTCCTTTACAAGCTTCTTGGATCCGCTACGAGCTCCTTGGATCCGTCGGGCCTGGATATCCAAATGAAAAGAAACTCATCCCCAAAGGGGTATTTTCTTTTCTCTTTGGATATTAGAACCACCCTAACTTGACTTTCCAAATAAAAGAGAATACTCCCCTAAGGGACATTCTCTTCTCTTTGGATTCCGAGTTGGGTGTGATATCCCACTTTTGAATCACTTTCACAACATTTGACTTTAACAAATAATTACATTTACATCTCAGAAAGAAAAAGAAAATCTAAACACACCTCCAGGGTTATCTTAGACATTTATAATAAAACCATTCCCAAGCAGTTATATATTCATATTAAATTTATCAGCCACACTTGGCCATGCTCTTTTAATTTTAAGGGGGCTTAGCATTTTATGAAGCACCTGCAGAAATTTTATGTTAATTTAAATCTTTAATTTGCCCCCTTTAATTTGGCCCTGCACAAGCATGGCCACCTGTAGAAGATTATGTGAGCATCCATATCGTTCCTATCCTAGGGGTAATCTATTGTCCATCACATCATATCACAGAGAGCAATAAAAGTAAACAAACACTCATGTCAATCATACAAGCATGCAATGAAAACCGAGAAAGCCCGTCATACAACAGCAAGAAAGTAAACACCGGCCTAACCTAGAGCTAGAGTCGGTTGTCCTAGCAAACAAATCTAAGTGTGTGCGGTAGGCTGTGTGGTTTGGATGCATCCTAAGTTTACTTTTAGTTAAAGTTATCTAACTGATTGAAATTGATTTGTTGAAGGGTCAAAGGGAATTTTAGTTCAGATTTAAGTTTTAGTATCTTTACTATTTTGAATTTTGTTTTAGATTGAATTTTGATTGTTAAAGTTGATTAATAGGATTTTGTTATTTAGTCATTTGAATTAACATATTTTCTTTTATATTATTTAATTTAACAACTTACTGAATCTTTGACGATTTATTAGACTTTTAGACTACTATATATCTCAATCAATTTTCTTTAAAGATGTTTTATATTATGCTTATAATTGATTTTTGAAAAGACTTTAATGAATATAGTTTAATTTTTAAAGGGCTTTTTATTTTGGATTATGTCTATTATTTAAATTTGTTCTCATTTTAGGTGTATTTTGTATTCTGGATTTAATTTTATTTTTAATAGATTTTATTTAATTAATATTTAATTATGAGATGGTTGAAATATTAATTAGGTTCAATTTTTAAAGTTATATTCAAATTTAATCCCTTAGTGATTAGGTGTGTTAATTACGATTTAATTATTAAGGATTATACAATTTTTATGTATTTTTATCTGAATTATTGTTAGTGTACTTAAAATTTTCATTAACTGGTTGTTTAATTTTGATTAGAATTAATTAAGGTTATATTAATAATATATACTTATCCTAAAGGGAATGTCACTAAGTTTTCTATGTTCTGTATTTCTACCCTAAAGTGTGCATGCATCCTAAGTCTAAATTTTCTAAGACTCGGTCCTTAATTTTTGTCCTTAAATGTCACTAATGTTGTATGGGATGAAAAAAGCTTGTTATCACTAACCCTTAGGACTTTGCGCATGTATACAGGAGTTCAAGGGTCTAAAATGGAATTAAAATCATCCTAATAAAATTGAAGTTACTATAGGGGCCTAAAGGGTAGGGGTTCGCACAAACCACACCACAGCTTCCTAGGGGATTTCTAAGTTTTAAGAAAACTTACAACACCGGGGGCTATGACCCGGTGGTTCCGCCCGTAGCACCTCTACCCGGTTGGATAGAGGCGACTGACACCTTTAATCTGCTTCCTCTTGTTCACTTGATTGGTACCGTTCCTCGCAGTTTATGCAAGTAAAGAGAATAAAATATGGAATTAGAAACACATTTAATAATTAATAATGAAATAATTGAAATTACTAAAAATAAAAATGTACCTTTCTTCGGGCTTGAAGGCCGGCACAAGCTGTCTACCTTTTAAACTGTTCCCTTTTAATAGCATATTTAATACTTTCTGAAATTTTTCTTGAGGCACAAGAAGGGAGCGTAGTAGAAGAAGGAGAAAGAGAGGGTAGATAGAGAAACAGAGAGGGGCATTACTCTTCAACACATTCATTTTCTAGTAAACACCCAACAAAACTCATTCCTCTACATCCACACCTTTCATCTCTCAACACCTCTAATCTTCACTTTTTACTCATTCACACACTTTGTTCCCAACACATACATAAACATCAAAATACTTTACCTTTTGAAATCTCACAATTCACTCTTCATTTTCTTACACATCACCTTTCAAAACAAAAACACTTTTCACTTTCAAAACATACACATGTTGCTTTCTAAAATCCCAAAATTTACTTCTCAAATCAAACACACACTTTATTATTAAACAATTATGCATTTCACAAACATTACACCATTCAACAAACACTCTTTTCCAAATATTTCATCTCTCAATTTCATATTTCACTTTTAATTGTCAATATACATACACACATAGTTCACTTTTTCACATTTATACACACTTTTCCAAACAAATATATATATTTCGAAACACTTCTCCTTTTGATACACTTCTCAAAACACTTTCTTTTCAATACACTTTTACTTTTCATAAAAAAAAAACATACTTTTCCAAACATATGCAAACTCCCCAACACCACTTCCAAAACAAACAAGTTTCACCTTTCCAAACCCACAAACCCCACTTTTTCATTTCTCACAATATCACCTTTTCAAAATGAACATTTTTCATTCTCCAACAATCAAGTTTCACTTTACCATTCAAAGATCACACACTAAACTTTTCATTTAAACAATACACTTTTCACTTTTCAACTATAAACAAACTTCTCCACTTTTCATAAAGTCACACACTTCAATCCCCTTTCATATTTCAAATTTAAACACAAAACTCATTTCACTTTTTACTTTTCGAAACACACACAAGTTCACTTACATATAACTTCACATCATCACCCTCCAAAAATACATACAAATTTCACCTTTCAAAACACACACGCAAAACCTTTCTAACATATACTTCCACCTTTAAAACAAACAATCTCCACTTCCTACTAGCTAAAAACACACAAGATCCACTTTTCAACACCACAAGTCCAAATACATCTCCACCTTTCAAAACATACAAGTTCAAATACATCTCCACCTTTACATATTTCATTTTTCAACATTAACATACACTTTACTTCTCAACATACACAAATTCATTAAACACTTTACCTCTCAAAAATGAACAATTCCCTTTTCAAAGCATTTCACATTTTAAAACATACACATTACTTTCACATTTTTGCTTACATACATTTCACAATCCATACCTTTCAACAAACATTTTTCACAAAATCAAACACTTTTACTTATGAAACACACACACACTTTTCACTTTCCCATAATGCACACACTTAAATCACTTTACTTTTCAAAATACACATTTTCCCATTTTTTTTTTTAAATTATACACTTGAGAGCCAATCACTTTACACAAGCATTCATCACATTAGACTACCACTGCATATACCAAAATTTTGAAAAGACTTTAAATTATCTTCCAAAACTCACAAAAGAAACTTCAAGCAACTACTCCTTTTCATTCATGCAAAACAACAATCCAACATCCTTCTTTCCCAAAAAAAACGTAAGGCAACCAAAATCATGAAAGTCTCCAATTATTAGATCAAGAAAGACGTGCAAATTTTGAAGAATTTCATCAACGTTTCTCACAGAAGAAAAAAAAAAAAAATTTAGAAAAGAAAGACCACACCTCTTCTTGAACATTCAAACCCTAAAAAAATAAATAAATAAATAACTTTATAACACAAAGTCACAAGAATTCCCTCCAAAAATAGTTATGAAGCCTACCAACATAAGCCAATAACCTTGCATTTCAACCACAAACTCTCAAAATTGAATCATGAAGCATGTTGTAGAAAGAAACCACTAAATGATTTTAACGGCAATGCATACAAAAAATCTGAGAGCAAACTCTAGCATAACTCTGTTAGAGAATGAATACCGAACTTCATTTGAGCAATAAATGTGGATAGTGGTTACATAATATACATACACCATCTCACAAAATGATGAGCTTCAGCCCTTAACTTTCCAAGATAACTCCGGCACATTCATATTTTAAAAAGTAGAATTCAACATATATCATTCTCACATGCAGAAATTAGGAGAAGGATAATCCAACAAAACACCTTACCAATTCTAAATCTTAGAGAACAAAAAAAAAAAAATGAAATCATTACCTTCATGTTCTCTCAAAAAGAGTTTTGCACTTTCTTATACCTTGATGAAAGAAATCACATAAAAAAAAAAATTCATAAAACAACCCATGATTTCAGGATACATAGCACATTCCGATGTAAAGAATCTTTTATATATTATTTTTGAATTTGAGAATCATAGCAAGAAGACACCAACCATTTTCTAAATCCAATGTAAGCAAGAAATAATTAAGCTTCATGTTTCAAGAAGAGAAGGAATGGGGGAAAGAACCAAACCTGCAGCTGAGAGGAAATTAGGTTCGGCCGGCTAGGGCTTACGGATGGAAGAGAGAGGGGCGGACCTGGGCTTCGATTTTGCGAGAGAGAGAGCAGAGGGAGGAGGCGGATGGGGGCTCCGTTCGGCTTCTTGCGAATTGGGAGGTCGAGAGGGGAGAGCAATCGCCTGAGAGGAAGGGTTCAATTTTTGCGAACAGAGAGCCGGAGAGATCTGCGGGGAGTCTCGTTTTGCGATTTGAGAGGGAAGAATGGGAGTGGGGGCGGTTTTGCTGTGAAGGAACCGAGAGAGGGAGAGCGACGGAGAGGGGAGAGCAGTTCGCGTATCCGAGTCTGGCGGGTTTCGTTTTGCGAAATGAGAGCGTGGGTCTTGGGTTCGGGTGGTTTCCGAAAATAAGAGGGAGAGGGAGAGATCGTGGGATGGGGTGGTTAGATTAGCCCAAACATAACCTAAAACCACCTCTCAATTTGAATCCACGGCTGAGATTGATTAGGACTTTAAATAGGGATTTAAATGGCTGATTTTGAAATGAAAGTTTGAAAGTCATTTAAAGATAAATTTAAAATAAAATTGATAGTTTAAATTAATTGTTTTTTTATGTAAATTTTAAAATTAGAGAATAATAATAATAATAATAATAATAATAATAATAATAAAATGAATAATTTTATCTCATTTACGATGATTTGATCTCGAGTCGAATCAATATGGATTAATAGAATTTTATGTCGTTACATTAAGTTCATGTCGAATCTGTTTTATTTAGAATAGTGTCAATTCAGGCTGAATTAGGAAGTTGAGTCACCGCTACGTGAATATGGATATCCACCTAAAGGAGCGACGTCTACACTAGGCTACGAAAACCTAGGCACTAGAGTTGATTCCAGGAAAATTGACCTCAAATAATGAGGTCAACAATAATGTCAAAATTTTTTTTAACATTCTTACCATTTTTACCTTTATTCCACTTTTGTTAATGCTTATACTTGTGCTTTAGTAAACTTTCCAATTTGCTCGTTATTGATGCTAACTCTTCACTTTTAAGCCACTTTCATCAATGTCTTTAGCTTTTAGCACTATAGTTTCACCTGCATCCAAAAGCTTTTGAACCAAACTTTGCTCATAGGCAATGAGTGAGCCAATCAGATTATCAATAGAGTATTCATTCAAATTTTTTGATTCATAAATAGCAATGACTTTAGTATTAAACTTATCAAGTAGACAACATAAAATTTTATTAACCTTTTAAAAGTTTAAAGTTTATCTACCTAAGGCATACAAAGATGTTATTATTGTTGCGAATCTGATTTCAAGGATTATGATTTTGATGATAGAAAACCTTTTTTTTTCTGTTTGAGTGATTAATCTTTCAGCTTCACAGGTTCAATTGCAATTCAAGCCAGCCCAAGATCAAGTCAGTCTGTTTGTGGTTCAAAATCAATGTACTTTTTTATTTTTCTTAAGTTAAGTGTAATATAATAGATCCCCAAGCTAAGTAACCTTGCACATACACACTAAGGAGGAGAGTTTTAGTGAGTTAGAGTTTCTATTTCAAATTTTTTTCAAATCATCCTGGATGATATTCATATCATCCTAGACGATCCAGTGAAAATAGAAACCCTAATTAGTGCAACCATGTTAAGTCGGTTTGATTTAGCAGATCATCTTGAATGATAGACCAATCGTACAGGACGATATGCTCCAATCAGAAATTCTCAGCCGCCAAACTGAGTTAGGCAAGTTTTTATTTTTAGAATTTTAGTCTGACTGTCCTGGATGATACATGTATCATCCTGGATGATCCTTTACAATCATGCCTAAATTAGTCTGATGATTAAGGAAATTAATTAATATTTGATTGATACCATCATATCATCCTGGACGATCGCAATATCATCCTGGATGATACATGTAAAATCCTGACCGTCTAGAGCACTTCACCTGGATTACCTGAGGAATGTGCTGGATGATATTACCAATTTTGAACTAATCATCCAGGATGATATATATATCATCCTGGATGATCAGGTCATTTTGAAACCATCCATCATGGTTTGGCTGTACGACCCGAGGAATCTGCTAGACAATTTTGGTCTTTTTAAACTAATTATACAGGACGATATATTTATCATCTTGGACGATCAAGTCATTTTGAGGTCATCCAGCATAAGTTGCCCTGGATGACCCGTGCTGTCTTTTGGATACAATTTTTGATTTACACTAATCATCCCAGACGATTGCAGAATCATACGGGATGATATGAACAAATTTTATCTTCTAATCATCTAGAGAAACCAGATCATCTAGGCTGATATATATGATTTTGTACTGATCGTACAGGATGAGCTATCGATCATCCTAGACGATCTTTGATGACCAGTTGAGATTTATGGCAATTTTTGAGCCCTACTATTTAAGATCTTTTTCTTCTAATAAGAAAGATCTTTTGCCACCTTCCTTACCAGAGAGAACCTTGAGAGAGAGAGAGAGAGAGAGAGAGAGAGAGAGAGAGAGTGGGAGAGAGAGAAAGGATCTTGTGAGGGGAAGTTTGTGAGGTGTTCACAAAGGTTGCTCCAAGCAAGGATCTGAGTCGTCTTCTCTGGTCATCGTCTCTTATCTTGTTGGTGTCTCTGTGGTAGGATCATCCGTAAGAAGATCCAGGTTCTCTACCTGCTTCACATGTTCTTACTTAATGAATTTGATGAATTAAATAAAAAGTATTCTGATCTAATCGTTGAGCATGATTTATTGAAAATATCGCATGTTGATTTAGAAAGAGCTTTTAAAGAATTAGATACCATGGCATGTGACTTAGATAGTAGTGAGCAAGTATTGAAATTTGAAATTACAAGTCTTAAAAAGGAGAATGAATTTCTAAGTATAAAAAATTAGTGCATTTGAGAAAAATGAAACACCACCTACTTTTGAACAATTTTATGCAACTCCATCATTTGAAGAATCTCATTCAAAATCATCAAAGCATGTTTCATTCAAACCTAGGAAGAGGCACTATTGCCCACGTAGATTAGTTAACCCTTTTCCTGACATTAGATATTTTTTTTGTGACATGCTAGGATATATCTCTCATACCTATACTATTCACTATAGTACACATTAGGTGTGGAGGCCCAAATTACATGTTTTATAGAATAGCACACATGCATTACATTCTTCTTTTCATAAGAAGAAAACCAAACTTGGTTAGGTTCCTAAATCTGACGTTTGATGATTTTGTAGGGGTGCTCTCACACAAAATCTCATGAGAGCATGTGGTACTTGGACAACAGATGCTCAAGACATATGACTAAAGATGCAAATCAATTCATTTCGCTGGAGGCCAGGGATGGAGGCAAGGTCACTCTTGGAGACAACACCACCAGGAAAGTGATAGGTGCATGTATAATCGAAAACTCCAAAAACCTTTTGATTGAAAATATTTTGCTTGTAGATGGACTGAAGCACAACCTACTCAGCATCAGTCAACTGTGTGATAAAGGGTTCAACATCAAGTTCCTGGCAAATACTTGGATTATAAGCTTAAATAATAACACTATTTTATAGGGCAAGAGGATAAACAATGTTTACATGCTTGATTTAAATAATATTAAATATGCTGCTTTATTTTGCTTAAAAATTATTGCTAATGAGTATTGGTTGTGGCATAGGAGAATATGTCATGCCAGTATGAAAACCCTTAGAAGAGTCACCCAAAAGGACTTAGTTAGAGGTGTCCCCAAGCTTAAGTTTACTAAAGACCACCTGTGTGATGCTTGTCAGCTAGGGAAGCAAGTCCAATCCTCTTTCCACACCATTAAGGACATCAGTACCTCTAGACCTTTAGAAGTCCTTCACATGGATCTCTTTGGACCATTTAGCACTGCCATCTTAGGGGAAAAAGTCTATGAATTTGTGATTGTTGATGATTACTCGAGGTTCACTTGGATTAAATTTCTGTCACACAAAATTGTGTCATTTGATGAATTTAAATCTTTCTCTACTTGGATTCAGAAGAAGTTAGGTTGTGAGATCTTGACTATTCATAGTGATCATGGGAGAGAGTTTAAAAATGTGAGATTTGAAATATTCTGTGAGGAGTAAGGGATTAGCCATAACTTTTTAGCTCCTAGAACCCCTCAGCAGAATGGGGTAGCTGAAAGAAAGAATAGGATCCTGGTGGAAGCCACTAAAGCCATGCTTGCTGAGTATTCACTTCTAAAATACTTTTGGGCAGAAGCGGTGAATACAGCCTGTTATGTGTTGAATAGGGTGAATGTTAGATCCAAACTGAATAAGACACCCTATTCGATCATTAAGGGTAAAACTCCAAACCTGTCCCACCTCCATGTCTTTGGCTGTAAGGTTTTCATTCTAAACAATGGGAAATCATCCTTAGGAAACTTTGACTCCAAATTTGATGAAGGAGTGTTCTTAGGCTATTCTAATGCGGGGAAAGCCTTTAGGGTATTTAATAAGAGGACTTTGGTGGTGGAGAAGACTACTTATGTGGTGTTTGATGAATCTGATCCCAAGGAGACTAGAGTTGAGGAAGAAGAAGATATAGGAGAGATTACATAAGGAGTTGAAAATATAAATCTTGAGGAAAGGGTAGAACCTCAAAACACTTTTGCTAAAGATTAGAGATATTCTTCGAGTCATCCTAAAGAACTGATCTTAGGAGACCCTTCTGAAGGTGTTAGAACTAGGCATGGACTTAGGAAGGAAGTAAACCATTCTACTTTTATCTCAATAACTAAACTCACCAACATCAATCAAGCCCTTTTTGATGAATTTTAGATCTTAGCTATGCAAGAGGAATTGAATCATTTTGTAAGGAATGATATTTAGGAGTTAGTAGAAAGACCTAAGAATCAAAGTGTAGTGGAAACCAAATGGGTCTTTAAGAATAAGATGAATGATTCTGGTGTGGTGGTTAGGAATAAGGCAAGATTGGTGGCTAAGGGGTACAATTAAATAGAAATGATTGATTTTGAGGAGACTTTTGCCCCTGTTGCTAGATTGGAAGCCGTTAGAGTGCTACTAGCCTTTGCATGTTATAAGGGATTTAATCTTTTTCAAATGGATGTCAAGAGTGCCTTTTTGAATGGGGTAATAAAGGAAGATGTCTTTATAGAGAAACCCCTAGGTTTTAAGAGTTCATAATATCCTAATCATATTTATAAATTAAAAAAGGCCTTATATGGATTGAAATAAGCACCCAGAGCTTGGTATGAGAGGCTTAGCATATTCCTACTAGAAAGAGAGTTTGTTAAGGGGAGCATAGACACCACTTTTTTTTGAGAAAAGTAGGAGATGATTTACTCATTGTCCAAATCTATGTTGATGATATACTTTTTGGATCTTCTGATAAAAACTTATGTGATGATTTTTTTAAAATAAAGAGTAAGGAGTTAGAGATGAGTATGATGGGAGAATTATCCTACTTTTTGGGATTTAGCATAAGGCAAATGGATGATGGAACCTTTCTGAATGAATAAAAATACACTAAGGACATCTTGAAGAAATATGAAATGGACAAAGCTAAGCCAATCAACACTCCCATGAGTTCTACTGTTCAGTTATATAAGAATTCAAATAGAAAATCTGTTAATCAGAAGAAGTTTAGAGGAATAATTGGATCGATGCTTTACCTGGCTGCTAGCCAACCTGATATTATGTTTAATGTTTATCTTTGTGCTAGATTTTATGCTGATCTTAAGGAAACCCACCTGACTGCAGTTAAGAGAATCCTTAGATATCTCTTAGGGACCCCAAACCTAGGAATCTGGTATCCTAGGCACAGCACTTCTTTTGAGATTATTGAATATTTTAATTTTGATTTTTTAGGATGTAGGGTGGATAGAGAGATCACTTCTAGAACTTGCCAATTTATAGGATAGTCTTTAGTCTTCTGGTCCAGTAGAAAATAGAACTCAGTTGCACCTTCCACTACTAAAGCTGAGTACATTGCTTTAGGAAGTTATGTGGCCCAAGTCCTTTGGTTGAAGTAGTAAGTTTTGGATTTAGGATTACCTGTTGGCACAATTTTAGTTCTATGTGATAATATTAGTGCCTTATGCATCTCTAAGAATTCTATCTAAGATTTAAGAACCAAACACATTGACATAAGGCATCACTTCATTAGGGACCATGTTACAAAAGGGGATACTGAGCTGTATCATGTAGCAACTGAAAATCAACTGGTTGACATCTTTACTAAACTACTGGCCTTTGACTCATTCAGTATTTTGAGGACCAGATTCGGTGTGATTGACATAAATGCATGAATTTGATGACTGATGATTTCTGAATTTTTTATTTTTCAATTTGTTTCTATTAGTTTTTTATTTGATTTGATTATCTGTTTCATGTTGGTTTTTATTCTCCAATGATTTTCTTTTTTTTATTATTATTTTCCTGATTTGAGTATTTATTTTGATGCGATTTCCTACTTATTCTTGATTTACTGCTTTTCTTCTAAATCAGATCACTGCTCACTACTACTGATAAACTGGATTTCTGACTAAGAGTTTTTCCTTATTTTTGTTTGGAAGCTTGTAAGCAGTAATTAACTCCTCTGAATTTGTTAAAGGGATGAAACATTGATGATTGTTTCTCTTCCTCTAACTCCTTTAATAGTGTATTATTTCTTTTGGATAAAAATCTTCTTCAAAATTAAAAAATTGTTTTTTGAAATTAAGATCTATTTTATCCTCTTATGTCTACCTCATATGAATAGTATTTTCAAAGCTTAGGATCATTATTATATTTTTCTTAATCAGGTGATTGCACTTATCATATGATGCATGGTTTTTATTCTGTGAATTACTCCTCCTTATTATAGAGAGTGAGTTCTATCTTCTCTTATGTCTGGAAGGTAATTTTACAACTGAGATTCTTTAACGATTATGAAAGGAAGCAAGCTTGTAAAAGATGCACAGAATGCCAAAATGAAAAAAAAGGGGGCACAAAATAAGCCTAAAGCTCAAAAGATGTGCAATGTCGCAAAATTAGAAAGATGCACAAAGTGTATCAAAAATTAAAAGATGCATAAAGTGTGCTAAATAAATTGAAAAAGAGTCACAAAATGAGCCCACAAGCTTTCTTTCATTTTAGATCTTTAAATGTCTTAGAAAAAAAAAATTATATTATTTTTACTATTGTTTTCTCATTTCTATTTCTCTTTGATTTAATTTGATTTTGATTTTTGTTTTTTTATGTTTTTGGGATCCTTGATATTTTCTCTCTATTCTTCATCTTAGTTAAATTTTTTTTCTTCACATCGTCTTGGATGATCTATACATCGTCCTGGACGGTCCATTCAAATCATTCCCAGCATAATCAAATGGCTGGTATGCACAAATTATTAGTGATCATCCTGGACGATCCACATGGCAGTAGTTGGACAATTTAAATTTGGCCCGTTCGATTCATTTATTGCCTATCATGTTGGACGATCCACCTAATCATCCCAGATGATACCTTTAGTCAAAAGTCGTCTAGTCTGTCTCCTCGGGATGATCATATGTGTCTAATCATCCTGGGTAATATCTGATCGTCCTAGACGATCCGACTGCCTTTTTGACCAATCGTCTTGAATGCCATAATTGCTCTTATCATCCTAGATGATCCTGCGATCGTCCTGGATGATCTGGATGAATTCTATTTAAACAGCCATTTTCTTCACCATTTTTCACCATTCTTCCTTTGATCCTTCATCCACTCATATTCTAATGGTTGGTGGCAAATGATCTCGCCATTCAGGTGCTAGTTCCTCTAGGGGAAATATCGATCCCTGCTTTCCTGAAGCAGCCGATCAGGCTGCCATCCAGCGATACCTTAAGGTGGGGATCACCCAATTCGAAATCGTCAATCCCCGCATTCTGACTTATCCTGTCTTAGACTTGTTCGCCCACACTTCTCTCACATTCATCTTGAATTTAGCTTTTCCATTCAATATTGAGTTTTTACATGTTTTCTTTGTGAACCTTCGCATTGAGTCCTCTTACTCCACCCTTCGATCTTTTGTCAATCGCTGCCTTGTCGAGCTAACCACCCAAGACTTCCACGATATTCTTCAACTCTCAATTACTGGTGATAAACTCCATCTCATCTCCTATGACCCTAATTTTGACTAGAGTGTCACAAATCGATTTCTTAGGAACACCAATGTCCCCTATCATGATAATGCATGCTCTTCCTTACTTAAGGATACTCGGATAATCTAGTATGTCCTTTGCTCCTCTATCATTCCAAAAGCTGGGGCCCACATCCACATCACCCCCTTACTCTCCCTGACTACCTTCTATATTATGGCCTGCTGTGATTTCAATGCTACCGTTCTCCTCTTTCGTTACATCAAATAACTCACTAGCATTAGGGATCCGGGGCACAAACGACGCCCAAATCTAGCCTCAGGACACATCATTGCCTATGCTCTGGAGACTAAATATAATATGTAATATCTGGTTTCACCCAATGTCCCTCCTTCCTTCTTCTCCAAAAATTCCTTCCATGTTCTGCACAGTACATGACTTTATCCGAAGCCCAGCCCGGATATTGAGGGAGAAGAGGAAGAAGCTGCTCTGGTACCCACACCTACTCCTCTCTAGATAGAGTCACCTCTGGATCACCTGGTGCACCATTTTGACTAGTGGGAGGCACGTTTTGACTCCTATATGGTTGCCCAGGAGCGGCAGCATGCAGAGGATGTCCACCGCTTTAATACTTATGTAGCCCAGCAGCAGCAGCAACACAACTAGGATATGGCCTGGTTTGGCGAGCAGTTTGCCACTCTCCATAGCCTCTTTCAATCACCACCTCCTCCTCCATCTGATCAGGATCCCCCTTTCTACTAGTCTGCTTGTGTTTTTTGATGTTTGCATTCTTTTTATACTATTTTCTTTTTCTGTCTGTTTGTTTTTATTTTTTTGCTGATGTTTGTGCTCTATTTTACCCTTTTTGAGATGTCAAAAGGGGAAGTAGTTTGTTGGTCATTGTAAAGTTTTTTTATTATCAATGGAAATGTTCAGTGCTATTTGAATCAATATTCACCATATTTATTTACTGAATTTTGAATTAATAACAAATGTTTGCCATCATCAAAAAGGGAAAGATTTTTCCAAATTTAATTTCAAGGACTATGATTTTGATGATAGCAAACCTTTTTATTTCTGTTTGAGTGACTAATCTTTCAGGTTCACATGATCAATTGTAATTCAAGCCAGCCCAAGATCGAGTCAGTCTGTTTGTGGTTCAGGGTCAATGTACTTTTTTATTTTTCTTGAGTCAAGTGTAATGTAATAGATCCCCGAGCTAAGTAACCTTGCACACACACACACACACTCAGGGGGAGAGTTTTAGTGAGTTAGAGTTTCTGTTTCAAATTTTGTTCAAATCGTCCTGGATGATATTCATATCATCCTGGACGATCCAATGAAAATAGAAACCCTAATTAGGGTGACCATGTTAATTCAGTTTAATTAAGCAGATTATCCCGGATGATAGACCCATCGTACAGGACGATATGCTCAAACCAGAAATTCTCAGCCATGAAACTGAGTTAAGCAAGTTTTTATTTTTAGAATTTTGGTCTGATTATCCCAGACGATACATGTATCATCCTGGATGATCCTTTACAATCATGCCTAAATTAGTCTAGTAATTAAGGAAAGTAATTAATATTTGATTGATACGATCATATCATCCTAGATGATCACAATATCATCCTGGATGATACATGTAAAATCCTAACCGTCTAGAGCACTTCACTTGGATGACCCGAGAAATGTGCTGGATGATAATCCAAATTTTGAACTAATTATCCAGGACGATATATATATATCGTCCTAGACGATCAGGTCATTTTGAAACCATCCAGCATGGTTTGACTATACGACCTGTGGAATCTGCTGGATAATTTTGGTCTTTTTGAACTAATCGTACAGGACAATATACGTATCATCCTGAATGATCAAGTCATTTTGAGATTGTCTAGCATAAGTTGCCCTGGATGACCCGAGCTGTCTTCTAGACGAAATTCCTGATTTACACTAATCGTCCCGGATGATCGCAGAATCGTACGGGATGATATGAACAAATTTTTTCTTCTAATCATCTAGAGAAACTAGATCATCCAGGATGATATATGTGATTTTTTATTGATCATACAAGACAATCTACCGATCATCCTGGATGATCTTTGATGACCAGTTGAGATTTAGGATAATTTTTGAACCCTACTATTTAAGATCTTTTCTTTTAACAAGAAAGATCTTTTTCCACCTTCCTTACCAGAGAGAACCTTGAGAGAGAGAGAGAGAGAGAGGGAGAGAGAGAGAGAGCATGGGAGAGAGAGAGAGGATCTTGTGAGGGAGAGTTTATAAGGTGTTCACAAAGGTTGCTCCAAACAAGGATATGAGTCATCTTCTCCAGTCATTATCTCTTGTCTTGTTGGTGTCTCTGTGGTAGGATCATTTGCAAGAAGATCCAGGTTCTATGCCTGCTTCATGAGGAAGTGAAAGGAGTCTAGGTTCTTTGTCTTCTTAAGAAGGAAGCAAAAGGAGTCAAGGATCTCTGCCTTACCGGGTTGGTGAAAAGGAGTTTTGTACAGGCTTCTCCGCCTTACTGTGGGAGCAGAAGGAGAGTCACTTAGTGTTAGTGCAATAACCGGAGGAGAGGCTCCGAGGAGTGGACGTAGGTCAAGTTTACCGAACCACTATAAAATCTGGTGTGTTCTTTCTGATTATCTTCTGCATTTATTTTTCTGTTGATGATCATGTGATTGTGATTATTATTTTATTATTATTGAGCATCTGTACATTATCATGAAATTGTAATTATTTCAAAACTTTCAAAAAAAATTTTCTAAATCATTTTTGCTCACGAATTTTTTAAAATAACCAATTCACCCCCCTCTTGGTTAGCCTCGGGACTAGTTCACAAGGGCTTAACATCCCTAACAAACTTTCAATTATATGAGTTAATTTAGCATACATGTCTGAGATACTCTTATAAGATTTTATGCTGAAAAGTTTAAAGTTATGCAGTAGAACGTTTAACTTGGATTGCTTGACTTCACTAGTACATTTGTATGTAATGCATAGTTTTTCCCAAATTTCATTGTCAATAGTACATGTAGAGATTCTCATGCAATCTTCAAAATTCAAAGCACAGAAGAAATATTTTAAATATTTAGCATTCAATTGAGCATCGATTTATTATATTCTACTCCGTTCAGTAAAAAAATATCAGTTTTGACTCCATCTATAGTTTGTGAAGGTACATAATAACCAGTTTGAATCACATGTCACATTCGATAATTAATTGATTGCAAGAAAGTAGACATGCGGATTTTTTGAAAAAAAAAAGAAAAATTAAATAAAGGTGGTCAGGTGATTGAATATCATTATGCAATATAATGATTTTCAAAGTTAGCCATTGATCTTTTTTCAAGAGTTTTCTAAAACTTAATTTATGAATACTACTTTGATACCACTTGAAAGTATGTGAGGGTTGTGAAACCCTAAAGAACAATCCCGAGGATAACTAGGAGGGGGGGGGGGGGGGGGTGAATTAGTTATTTTAAAAATTTCTTTAAAATAAAAAGAGAAAAACCCCTTTTTGAAGCTTTTTTCAAATATCTGAAAATAAATAATTTAATCACCGGATGCAGAAGTAGATTAGTTTCATAATAACAAAAAATTAGAGATTTAAACCACATAATTAATCACAAAAAAATAAAAGTGCAGAAATTAAAATGCGAAAATAATAAAAGGAAAGAACACACCCGATTTATAGTGGTTCGGTCCAACCTGACCTACATCCACTTCACGGAACCCTTCGTTTTAGACTAATAAAATATTATTTATGTTGATCGTATTGTACAACTTGTGTTCATATTGTATAAATTAAATCATACTATATGACTTCAATCATACTATATGAATGAACTCTTATTGCAATGCTCTTTGCTATTTGTAATAAAAGTACTTCTATTCTGACTTAAAAGTTTGAATAAGTAATTACTAACATTGTTAAAACTAAAAAGAAAAAAATTTATGAATTTACATATCTCGTCTTATTTCCTTTGCATGATAATTTCTTATGTATACTTAAAAATCTAAATAAAATTAGAATTAAGATGATTGAAATGAAAACTTATTCACTCTACTACATGTTTTTATGTCATGGATATATTTTGAAATTTGACGAATGAAATTCATTATTTTTTTATATCAGGCTATTTATTCCTATTAGAAAGCTCGAGTTTACTTTGTAGATATTCCTTCCTATATAAGAGAGTGAGTTATTCTTCTCTTCTATTTGGAAGATAATCTTACAACTGAGATTCTTAAAGATTTAGAAAGGAAGCAATTTGCAAAAATAAAAAAGAGGCACAAAATGAGCACAAAATGAAAAGATACATAATGACGCCAAAAGTAAAAGATGCACTAAGTGTATCAAAAATAAAGATGCACAATATGCACCGAATGTAGATAAAAGAGGCACAAAATGAGCCCAACTTAAATTAGCTTTTCTTTCTGTTAAATTTTAAATCTTCGAAAATCCATGTGTTTAATAATATTTTTAATACTTGGTTTTGAAAAATCTTGGTTCTTCATTCATCACTTTTATAGTAATATTCTATTCAATATATTTCATGCTAGTAGTATTAAAAGCTTAAGTTTTTATATCTAATTATAATTCATGAATTAGATTTTTATTTAAACAACAGACTTTAGCCTGTGAAGATTTTAAGCTGGGTGTGCAAACTCTAGAATCAAAATCCTTTGGTTACAATAAAGTCAACACTTATCTTATTTGAGTCTTTTGTGTTTGTAGAGTAAGTTTATTACATTCTGAAAATTCCCCCACAAGTTAATAGAGTTGTGATATTTTTTTTACCTTGAGTGCATAATCTTTTTGAATGTGTTTATTTTCTGTTTTTGTTTTTGTTTATGTTCCTGTTTCTTTTTCTATTTCAATCTTTTCTTCCTGTTGTTTCCCTCTTTTTGTGTTGTTAAAAGGGGAGTATTGTGTTGTTGATCATTTTTTTTAATTGTGTTGTTATTTATTTTTTATAAGGGGGAGTTTAGAGGAAAGCAATTTTTTTGAAAATCCTAAACAATAATTTTTGCCATCATAAAAAAGGAGGAGATTAATGCAAATCTGATTCAAGCACTCTGATTTTGATGATAACAAATATTTTTGTCTGTTACCGCTTTCTCCTATTTTTATGATATTTTGTTTTGTATTATGTGTTACTAATGTTTCAGGAATTTAGTCCACTGTTCACTTGCAATTCTGATAAGCTCAAGACTAGGTAGATTAGGGTTATAGTATGTATTTTTAATTTGTTTTGTATTTTTTCCTTTCTTGAGTCGTATCTTGTAATTAGGTGGATATCATTGCTGAGTAACTTTGCACACACACAGGGGGAGAGAGAAATATTTTTGAGAGAGTTTTTTTAAGAAAATTATA
Organism: Dendrobium chrysotoxum; assembly: GCA_019925795.1. Taxonomy (NCBI): domain Eukaryota; kingdom Viridiplantae; phylum Streptophyta; class Magnoliopsida; order Asparagales; family Orchidaceae; genus Dendrobium; species Dendrobium chrysotoxum. The sequence goes on from CM034311.1 coordinate 5,355,712, forward strand.
CTGTATGATTTTACCTTCATACTGTATGACTTTGTTTTATACTGTATGATTTTAATTCATATTATACGATATATTATACTTTATCAAAACCCTAGTTGCCAGAGGTTAAGAAAGATACTAATTTTATTTTGATTGTACTGTATGATTTGGTTTGTAGTATATGCCCTAATTAAAATTTTTCTTAATTAACCCCATGATATCAAATAATTAAATCATGGACAACAAATATCATCGATCATACCGTACAATATAGCTCATATATTACGATTGACAGAGTATGACTTTGGTCATTTCATAGATCATACTGAACAAAATCTATAACTTTTGTATTGATCGTATTATACAATTGATAGAGTATGACTTTAGTCATCCCAAAGATCATCCCAAATAAGTAGAAGAAATTTCTACAGTTTGTATCATACGATATTTTGATCGTAGAGTACGAAATGGTTAAAGGTTGAATAGTTTGTTTATACGAACTTGCAGGATGATTCTATATTATACTGATCATACTGTATGATACGTGTATTGTACTATACGAACAGAAGATGGATCTCTTGAAATTTAGGATTTTTTGAAGCCCACTCTTTAAGGATTTCTAATACTCTTATTAGAAAATCTTTTGCTATGGAGTTGATTTGAGAGAGAGCTTAGAGAAGGAAGAGAGAGAGAGAGAGAGATCTTTGTGAGGGGTAGTTGTGAGGGATTCATAAAGGTTGCTCCAAGCAAGGTTTCCACCATCTTCTTCAAGCTGCTTTTATTCCTTGATGGCTCTAGGGGAGACTTTCATCAGCATCAGATTCAGGTTCTCTGCCTACTCCAAGTGGTAGTAAAAGGATTCCAAGGTTCTCTGCCTACTCTAGGAGGGAATAAAAGGATTCCAAGGTTCTCTGCTTACTTTAGGAGGGAGCAAAAAGATTCAAGGTGGAAAGATTTTGTAAGGGCTTCTCCGCCTTGTTAGGGGGGCAAAAGGATAGACACTACTTTTAGTACAATACCTGTAAAGGAGGTTTCTGGGGAGTGGATGTAAGTTAAGTTGATTGAACCATTATAATTTTGGTGTGTTCTTTCTATTTACTTTTTCGTATTTAATTTCTGTATTTTTCTGTGATTTATTCTGTGTTTGAAATCTTTGATTTTTATTATTGTGAAATTGATATGCTTCCACATCAAGGGGTTTTAATTTTTTGTTTGTTAAAGAATTTTTTAAAATAATCAATTCACCCCCCCTTTTGGTTAGCCTCGGGCTAGTTCTTAGAGGTTTAACAACCTTCATGAACTTTCATCAACATCTCATGCAATTTATATCTAAAACACCAACCTAATTTGCATTTTATGCTAAAAAATGATTTTATTTTTTTCCCAAAGCACAACCGACCCACTTCATGCAACTTTTATGTGATTTCTTGAATGGGGAGATGGCAGATCTTTTATCATGCTAGCTTGTAGGGGTTTGATTGTAAATAAGAGATCTGCCATTGCCCCATTCAAGAAATCATGTGAATGTTGCATGATGTGGGGTCATATGTGCTTTGGGAAAAAAATAAAATTAGTTTTTAGTAGAAAATATAAAGTAGGTTGGTATTTTAAATAGAAAACACATACCTGTTTCATGTTTTCTATTCAAAACATAATTAATCTTTACATTTTTCATGAAAATGCAATTTTGAATTGCATTTTGTGCAAAAGGTACTACCGGTTAATGAGCACATCCTATAATCTTAGTGTTTTTAAGAAATAAATTATACAATATTTGAGAGTTATCTTGAAAAAAATGTAAGGAATCTTCATGTTTGCTTAATATTCTTGCATATATTTATAGCTATTGGAGGGGATGGAGGGTACATGTGACAGAGCTTGACCACGATGGTCCAGACGTGCTGGTAGCCGTGCACAAGTACATGTATCCGAGTCAGATGAGCAACCGAGCATAATATTATTAGGGGATGCTCATAGTGCTTCAAACCTTAATGAGGTATATTTTGCTTAACACCATCAATTTTTATAACATACTTCATAATTTTTTAAGTTATCATTGTAATATACTTTTACAGGCTATGCATCTTGTGGCTTCAGCCCCCATATGTATGACACATGAGTGGCCAATTTGTTGCCCTCGATTAGTCTATGTATTGTACATTATGTACTTGGACTCTTTTTGGCACCTGCACTTCATACAGTTGAACCACTCCTTGCTAGCTGCTTTGGTTGAGAGGTGGTGTCCAATGACAAACACCTTCCACTTGCTAGTTGGGGAGATGACAATTATGTTGTAGGACGTACATGTGATCTTGGGCATCAGGATTGATGGTGCTCCCATGGTTGGTAGTACAATGGTCAGAGAAGGTTTACATTGGTCCACATGGATAAAATGTTACAATGACATTTTGGGGTCCCACCTTGACCAAAATGTTACATACCACAACCCAGGGAACCATAATACAGAGGTTACCTTTACAATGGGTCATTCACAAGCCTACTCTATACTATCGCTTCACTGGCATAGATGAACTTTCTTTCAGAAAGCATGCGATGATTTATCCCGGCACATATTCTTCAGACATATTAGGGTATACATTATATACATACTTGGGTGTTACTTATTGCCCGATACATTGGGGTCGCACATCCATATGCAGTATTTACCATTGCTTGAGCACATTGAGATTTTTGCCCAGTACTCCCTTGGTTTATCTATCTTAGCACATCTGTACAGAGAGTTAAATTTTGTGACATGACTATCTCGAATATACATAGCTAGATACCTACACCTCTTGCAGGTTTAGGCTTGGGAATAGATAAATGTTGGGAGACCGACCCTTCGAGTTCCACTACTGCGTGATATCATTGGGAAGCCTCTAGGTTTTAAGTAGTTACTCATTTATATAACATATTATGATGTGTTAAAATTCATGTACAATATTAGTAACACTAAATCATTGCAGGTGAGCAGAGGAAAAAGTGAGGAAAGTTCCTACCGAAAATATAATGATAATATATCCATGGTCACTATGGGAGAGGATAGTGGTATATGATTATATATGCATTTAAAAATTACTTAATTGATCATTACCTTATATTTAATATTCAGTTTGAATTTATTTGAAGGTCGATTACTTCTTTCATAGTAAAGTCATTATCGAGTCATATGCTACGGACTAGATGGAGAGTGGAGGGTCAATGAATCAAGGATATGCTGACATTCTTGAACTTGAAAGATAAGTAGAGCAATCTATGTATATAGACACCACTGGCTGATAGTCATGTTGATGGGGGAAGAAGATACCAGATAGAGCAGTCCGCTAGAAGATCAATATCTCATGCTCCAGGATTACAGGCACATCCTATAGAACCTCCGAGACATTCCATGTACATAGGATCAGCTAATTCTGCCATACCTTACGAGATGACGGGAGCAAGCCCATCATAAGCAAGGGAAGGAGTAGAGTAGTTGACTATTCCAGAATCATAATGGGGCACTACGACATCTTTGTATGGGACACAAGCTCCGTACGACTTGAATAATCCCATGTGGATGACCCTTTTTGGGTTGCCCATAACTCCAACCCAGTATGAGTTAGTTATTGAGCAAGTACAACCAAATATGAGCACTGCACAGGACGAAGGGGAGCATGAGCAAGAAGAAGAACCACAGCTCCAAAGGAGGAGTAGGCACGAACCCTTAAGATACACCCCTGTAATAGATATTATCCAACATAGGAAGAGAATGGTGTAGTTGTAGTACAGAAGATTGATTTGACCTTACATCTTTTCACGTATGCACATAGTGATTGATAATATATAATGGCCTTATTTTTGTATTATTACATCACTATAATCCACCTTAGTGTTGATATCTTATTCAACAAACTATTTCAGAACTAAGTAATTAATTATATTAGCATTTACTCGCTTTTAATTTCTTACTAATTATTAAAATCCTCGTCACTTTTTGAAATCTATTAGTTTTCAATTATACTTAAATAAAAATTAATAAACCATATGCTCTATTAATTTTGAATATTATATATGATTGATCCACTACTTCTGAATTATATTTAAATATAAATTAATAAAGTATAATAGATATTAAATATTATTAAAAAATTAATAAATATTAAATATTATAAAGTATATTAGATATTAATTTAATTACATACATTATTATTTTAATTTCATATTATTAAAGATATGAAATGTATGTTAATTTAATATTTATTAAATTATATCAATTTTAAAATATAAAAATTATTATTTGAATTTGTTAATTTTAATAATATTTAAAATTATATTATTTTAAATTTGTGATTACTCTCTATTATCTCCTTTATAATTATAGAAATGCTCATTGCTAATAAAAATTAAAATCATTTCTCTTATATCAAATTTTTTGAAAGTAAATGAAATTAGATAAATGAGAAATTTATTTTAAGATAATCAAATGTTCAAAAATATAATAAAATAAAATATAATACTAATTATAATAAATTGATAAATATTTTTGTTTGAATTAAAATGTTGAATTTTAAAAATTTAATTTTCTTTGGGAGAATTTAATTTCTAAAATTTTAATCTTGAGATCGAACACGTCATTATGAACAATATATCACCTCAAAAGGCGAAGATATCATTCCTTAATGGATTCAATTTACAGGATTGAAAACTCATCCTGATTATCGTAATCAAATTTGGGAAAGAACTATATATGACCCCAGAGGGTTAAAATGATCATTCAATCAGGCAATTAACTATAATAATTTAGATAAAATATCATTAATTTTATAATCAAAGTTACAATAGTAATTGATATATCTTCTTGAGGGAAGAAGATAAAAATTTTTATTGATTATTTGAAAATGAAGATAATGATCGTTGATTTTGACTTAAAAATTTTCCAAATATAATTAATTAAGATTTTGAAAAATTGATTTTAAAAATTGGATCTCAGTTTCAAAATCTCCTACAAGTGTAAGCCCTCGTAGTTAATTACATCATAGGAAATCAAAATTTTTTATGAATACTTTCGATTAAAATAGGGGTAGAAATTTTATTTAAAATTTAAAGTTTGATATCAAAAAAATGAGGATTGAAATTCAAACGGGATTAGATTAAGGTTGAACACTTATTTTTGAAGGTCAAAGGAGGAATGGTGGGAGGTGCTTTGGGATTCTGAACTATTTCAGAAGCACCCTAGCTTATCCTAAGTGTTGGGCTTAAATTTGATTGAAAAATATTTTAATTTGAATTATCAATTTTATTAGAAGGTTGGGATTAGATTCCTGAAGGTTGAGGTCTTATAGCATGAGTTTTCCTTAGAATCTTATAGCATGAGTTTTCCTTAGATTCTAAATCTAAATTGGGTAATAAAAAATTAGTAACCCAAACCTAGCTATTGTAATGCAGAATCTGGACTTACCCCAGCCTGGATTGGGGAGCCAGCTAAATCACCTAAGCTCTTCAAAATCATGTGTCTGGTTATTTAATATAGAGTGGTGATAAGTTTTTGAGAATAGGGTTGACATCTAGAGTTGTCCTTAATTGGCCTTTTTACTTGTGTTGGGTAGTATGAAGCTTAAAGTAAATGCAATAAATTTTTGACTCATTTTAATTTATTTTTAATGCAATGCATGCTAGTTGACTCAATAAATGCTTAAATCAAATATGGAGCAATTTTTTAAAAAGACTTAAAAATATATTTTCTCCTAAAGATTTCACAGATTCCCCTTGACAGATCCGCACCTTTATAGTCCAGGTGATTTGCCAAAACCTAGAAGAAGGGAGGTGCCTAACAAAGGAAAGAAAGTGTAACAAAATGTAATGCAAACTCCTGGCAGTCCCGAGCTTACTTCTTAAAAATCTTAGAGTTTCTATATTGTCTTAAAATTTTTAATATAATTAAAATAGAAAAAGTTTTAGTGATCCCTCATAAGCCTTCGATCGGGTTCCAGGAAAAATCAAAGACCAACATGCAAAATTATCAAAAAACTACTAAAAATATATAATCCTATATCGCAAACTAACACATCAATCATTAATCAAATCAATTAATATTCAAATTAAAAGTCCATATGGCAATTGCTACTTAATATTATAACCTAGGGTTTATAGAAAGTAAAGTCGCCAGGTACCACTCACAACAGCCTGGATTCTACTCCTAAGACTCAAGTAAATTTGAGAATGAGATTCTTCTCGATCTTCACTTCTTTGTCCTTCTGCGGGGCTCCTTGGATCATCGAATCTGGATATCCAAGTGAAAAGAAACTCCCCCTCGAAAGGGGTGTTTTATTTTCCCTTTGGATATTTAAAACTATCCTAACTTAGTCTTCCAAATTGAGGAGAACCTTCCCCTAAGGGATGTTCTCTCCTCTTTGGAATCTAAGTTTGATACTTATGTATCCCCTCTCAAATATCACTTTGAATTATAACTCAAATATATTAAATTACATTGAATAAAAATTAAAATCTAGACTTGGATCACCTACAGGGTTATCCTAAGCAATTATATTTAAATCATCCCAAGTGGTTAATATGATGAAATTTAAAATCCTCAAACCAGCCACACTTGGCCATGCTCTTTTATTTTTAAAAGGGGGACTTAGTGCAACAATAGTACCTATAACAATTTAATATTTATAATTTTGCCCCATTTTATTTTAAATGCCCTGTTTGAGTATGGCCATAATCCAAATGTCAGATTTTGATATTCTTGGATTGGTTAAAAAGCTAGAGAAGTCCTCTACAACTTTGATGAAGAGCTCAAAAACTTTTAACGGCTGGATTTAAATTTGCTGTTGAAAATTTCCTTTCTCTCTGTTTCTTTCTCTCTTCTCAAATTAGATTCTAGAGCTTGCAACAACCATTTGAATAGCTGGGAGGGCTTTATTTATAGATGGAGAAGCTAAATTATCCCTGGAAGGGGTTGGGGGCCACTGGAATTACAATGTTTGGATGATATGAAGTAACTCCAAAACTTTTAGTAAGGCATAAGATTATTCATTCTTCTTCAGGATTACTATGCAGTGATCCAAATCGATCAAAATAAATTTTAAAATCAACTTGAACTCGAGTCGGTTCTAACTAGACCACGAACATTAAATTTAGACAAAAAATGAATTTTTGGTGATTTTTTGAAGTATAGAGCATTTAAATTAATTTTTTAACTCATTTTTTATTCAAAAAATTGGATCAATGGCCAAGATTTGGCCATGTCGCTGCCCCTTCATATTGAAGAACCAGGGTTCGAACCCTAGGGAAGGCGTATAGCTATGGGCTGTCTGATCGGCCCAGTTCAAACAAAACGGACAGCCTAAATTGACCCAAATTTTTTATTTTTTTTTGGACTGAAACTTCAAATGCTCATAACTTTCGATCTAACTGTCCAAATTTGATAAAATTTGAAACGTAGGATTTAGGTACCCTAATCTTTCACCCATGGAGTTTTCAAGGCTCCATGTATTGAGATTTGAGAGAAATTAAGGTTTGATTATATAACTTAAAATGTGGATAACTTACAATCGAAATGTTAGATTTTGATGTTCTTGGGCTTGTTGGAAATTTGGTGAAGTCCTCTTCAATTTTACTAAAGACCTCAAGAACGTTTGATAGCTAGATTTAAATTTGCTATTAAAAGTCTTCTTTCTCTCACTATCTCTTTGTCTCTTCACTAAAAGGGGTTTTGGAGCTTGGGAAAAGTGGGGAAATGCTTGGGAAAGCCTTAGAACTAGTTGGAGAGGTTGGATGATCAATCTCATGGGCTGACGGCTTTTGGATAAGAAGTATTAAGTGAAAAATGAGGTAAGTCTAAGGCTATGAGTGAAGTATAGGATTATTCATCCCCCTAATGATTGCTATTCCTAATTGATAGAGAGAGAGAGAGAGAGAGCCTTAGGGTGCTACCAAGTGTTCCTTACAGCCACTTAAATGCATGGATAGATGGATTATTAGGTGGATTTGGCTTGCAAAGATGGCAATGCCACATAAGCTTGTAAATTTGACTTAGTTGACTACTTTGACCAGTCAACTAAGTATTTTACTGATGAGATGACAGTCAAATGTCTATGTCAATTGGTTGGAATGGTCTTGAGGAGGCTTAAGGCTATAAAGTGAGGATTTGACCAAGTCATTATGAGTTAAAGGAAAGTTTAAGTGACTTTGACCAAGTTGTTCATAATTTTACTGATTAAAGTACATTTGATTTGACTTATGATGGGTTTGGGTATATTGGAACTATGCTTTGGAATATGTTTGAGGGTTTTAAGAAATCAATTTGACCAAATAGGTTGGAAATACCCATTTGGGCCCTTAATAGAGTGTTAGGTCAACTTAGGTTGACTTGGTCAACCAGGTTGACCCAGGACTTAAATTTGGGTTCAATAAGTTTTAAATGATATTTCAAGTTTATTAGATGTGATTCCAGGGTTTGGGGAGGTCATTTTAATCAAATCAACTTTTGAATCCTTGAAGGGTTATTTTGGTCAATCTAAGTTGACTTGATCAACCAGGTTGACCTAGGACCTAGATTTAGGTCTAACAAGTTTGGTTTAATATTTGGAGTTGAATGGAAGTGGTTCCATCCAAAAATAGGGTCATTTGATTTAAAATAACTATTCACACCCCTAAGGGGTATTCTGATCATTTGAGTTGACCTGGTCAACCAGGCTTGACTAGGGTCTAAGTTTGAGTCCTATGCACTTATAATGATGATTAGGATGCATTATAAGAGTTTTTAGGGTTTGTTTTGAAAAGGTTATATTGGAGTTTAGAGAAAACTCCAAAATTGCCTTTTAAGGGCATTTAGGTTATTTTGACCCCTGGTCAACTAGGAGTCAAAGTGGATCTACAAAAATGTAGTTTAGTGCTCAAGATATCATAATCAATGGTCTGTATGTAATCAAGGGTTTAGAAAAAGCTCGAAGGTCAAAATCCACTAGGTGGTAGGTCTAGTGGCATAGGCCGTAAATATTTGAAGGTTCTATAGCCTTTGGGTTTCAATTCAATTTTTAGGGTTAGAGACCTCAGAATGAGCTAAAATTTAGAGGATACACCATATGGACATGCCTAATTAATATGCAATTGATATATTATGAATTAGGGGTCATTTGATTGGGATTTGAAGTGTTTGAAAGATTACTGAAAAAGACTTTCTAGACCTAAGCCTTTAGACTTTGATTTTGGGTTTGAAAATCTAGATTTGAGCTAGATTTTAGATTTGATTGCCTGAATTTGAATTATTCATATTACTCATAATCAAATAGATGATTGTAAATCGATAGATAGCATTAAGGCTAGATTAGTTTAAGATCTAGATTGATCCTAGGGTTTGGATTGATCATAGTGACTTCATACAAAAATGAGGTCAACAATCCAGGCTTGGGTAAGTCCAGATCCTACATTATATTAGTTAGATTCAGGTTATTATTTTGTAGTACGTAACTTAGATTGAGGTTCTGAGACAGGCTCAGGCTATAAAACCTCAACCTTCAGGAATTGAATCCCAATTTACTAATAAAACTGACAATTCAAACTTAAATATCTTTCAATTCAAATTTAAGCCCAACATATAGGGTATATTGAGGTGTTTCTGAATTATTTTAGAATCCTAAAGCACCTCCTACCTTTTCTCCCTTGACCTCCAGAAATAAATGCTCAATTTTACTCCAAAGAGAGGAGCTGAGGATGCTGCCAAGTGTTCTTTCAGCCACCTAAATACATAGGGGTGTGGATGTATTAGGAAAATTTGGCTTGCCAAGGTGGTATAGCCACCTAAGCATGAAAGTTGGTTAAGCTAGTTGAGTTGACTTGGTGACTTGGTCAAGCTAGCTAGGGTTTAATCCAAAATAAATTTAGAAAAATTTTAACCATGATTGGGATATCCTTTGAAATGAATTTGAGAATTTGGTTGGTTTCATTTTGTCATATGGGTTGATTTGGCCCATTTAACCCTTAAGGGGTTATTAGGTTAACCTAGGTTAACCCAAAAGTTGGGAACATGCTTAATATATTAAAAATAATGTTTTGAGTCTATTGGAAGTGATCCCAAGGTCGGGGAAGGTCATTTGGCTCAAATGACCTATTTGACCCTTAAAGGGTATTTGGGTCAACCCTAATTAACTTGGTCAACCAGGTAGACCCAGGGACTGGGATTGGGTCCAACAGGTTTCTTTTAATATTTGGAGTTGAATGGAAGTGGTTCCATCCAAAGATATGGTCATTTGATTCAAAATAACTATTCACACCCCTAAGGGGTATTTTGGCCATATTGGGTTGACTTGATTAACGAAGCTTGACCAGGGTTTGGGCTTGAGTCCTATGCACTCCTAATAATGATTAGGATGCATTGGAAGAGTTTTTGGGATTTTATTTGAAAAGGCTATATTGGAGTTTAAAGAAAACTCCAAGCCCTTAAGGGGCATTTTGGTCATTTTGACCCCTGGTCAACTGGGGGTCAAAGTGGGTCCACAAAAATATAGTTTGATAATTAACAAGTCATAATCAAAAGTCTAGATGTAATCAAGGGGTTTGGAGAAGGCTCCAAGGTTAAAATCTATTGGGTAGTAGGTTCAATGGCATAGGCCGTAAATATTTGAAGGTTTTACAGCCTTTGAGTTTCAATTTAGTTTTTGATGTTAGAGACCTCAGAATGAGCTCAAATTTGGTGAGTAGACCCTAGGGACAAGCTTAATTAATATGTAATTGATAGATCAAGAATCAGGGGTCATTTGATTTGGGTTTGAAGTGTTTAAAAAATCACTTGAAAAAGCTTTTAGGACAGGGCCTTTGAACCTTTGATTTTGGTCTGGAAATTTAGATTTGATCTGGATTGATCTAAGATTTGGGTAGATCCTTGGTCTTTATTGATCTAGGGTCTAGGTAGATCTTAGGGTCTAGATTGTCCCTAGTGACCTCATACAAAAAAGAGGTCAATAAATGGACCCCCAATATATATAATAGGACGAAGTTCTATTGCACATATTGACGTTGACCGAATTGAAGGGTCAAGTCTAGAATTTTGATTCTAAAGGAAAGTAAAAAGCTATTCCTAAAGAATCAGGGTTTAAATTGATACTAGGGGAGTGCTGTAGAGGGGCACTCTACCACTAGTGGGTCTAATCCTAAGGAAAAGAGAAACCTAACCTTAGAGGAAAAGAATATCTGGGTGATCGTATAAGAAGGAAGAACTCCTAAATATGGAGGTCTAAGTTTGAATTTTGATATTCGGGTAGTGGCGAGAGGGGCGTACTCTACTACTTGTAGATTTAATCCTAAGGAAGGGAAGAACCTAAGCTTAAGGAGAAGAAGCTTAAATGATCGTATAGGAATGAAGAACTCTTAACTATAGAGGATTGGGTCTGGGTTTTGATTCTAAGGGAAGGGAAGGCCTAACCCTAGAGGATTGAGTTTCGAATAGATACACTTGAGAAATTTTATGCTTTCTTGAATAGATACATAAGTCTAGGTTGCAAGACCTTATTAATATGGAATTAAATTCCTACAATGTCTTTGGAGGAAGAGATCATTATGGGGTCTGCATTATCCCTAGAAGATGTTCCACCATTTTAATCAAAATATTTATCACGATAAGATCCATTCGAAAGTTAAATTTTGATGGTATCACTATCTGATATAGTTTTAGATTAATTCCCCTCTCTCATTACTAGTGGTCTAGTAGTTAGGAGAGTGGCACCCTGAGTGGTTTCTACTCCTTCTCCTCTATAGATGATGTCATGGGACACATGTAGTAACATGACCTAACATCTTCTAATAGAGTGGATGGGTCATATCCCTAACTGGGGGCCTACGGCCTATTGCTGGTGATTGCTCTATTCTGGCTTGATTGATTTTTGTGTTGTAGTGAAAAGGGCAAGGTGGGGGTCGCACTATCATTCTCACAACCTCCCTCCTTTGGGCAACAAGAAAAGGGTGGAAATGATTTTCATCAAGGAGGGGGTACGTGTAAGGAGCAATGAATTCTTAATTATCCTCAAATTTGACTTACTTTAAGGCTTCAGACTCAGCGATCTTTCTAGCCTTAACGACCTTCTTTCTAACTTTTTGAAGGTAATTCTTCTTCTAGTCCTTGCAAGCAAAGGTAGTCCTAGAATTTGACCCAATCTCAAACATAAATGACCTCTCATCTATTGTCACTAGTTTCTATTCTTTATCCTTTAGAGTAGAGGGTACAGTGGGTAAGGGACAATAACAGCCTCCATTTTGGAGATGGGGGAGTCAGCTCCTAACCCTAAAGAAACTTCCACTAAGGGGAAATCCTTTTATGTTCCAGCAGACAGATCAATTTCTAGTTTCTCTATTGACTGATAACTTGAAGTTTTAAAATCCTATTTCAAACTAGATCAAGTTGCCAGAGGTGATTTCTTCTATTGTCAAGTTTCTATCCAAGGAGACAATGAGTTTCCCAGCCATTTGAGTATTCTTGATTTTCTAAAATTTAAAAGAAAATGACTTGAATTAGTTGATCTTGGAATTAAATTTGAATTTTGAACTTGACAGATTTTATTCAAAATTTTATAACTCAATCATATTAACACGGTGGTTCTTAAAATTGATGAGGAGAACTTAAGAATTGAATGAAAGTTCGAAAGGGATGTTAAGCCCTAGTGAACTAGTCCCGAGGCTAACCAAGAGGGGGGGGTGAATTGGTTATTTAAAAATTTCACGATAACTACAAAAATCTTTTCGATACTTAGCAGCGGAAACAAGTAAACAATAACGAAAAGATCAACCAACGATATTCACCCAAGCAGTTTATATTGAAAAGTAAAATGCAAAACTGAATCAGAAAAGCAAACCAGATTTTATAGTGGTTCGGTCAACTTGACCTACGTCCACTCCCCGGAGCCTCCCCTCCGGGTATTGCACTAAACGAAAGTGACTCTCCTTTTGCTCCCACAGCAAGGCGGAGAAGCCTGTACAAAACACCTCCTTTTCACCACACGGTGAGGCAGAGAACCCGACCTCCTTTCGCTTCCTCCTGAAGCGGGCAGAGAACCCACAAACTCCTTTCGCTTCCTCCTGAAGCGGGCAGAGAACCCACGAACTCCTTTCGCTTCCTCCTGAAGCGGGCAGAGAACCCGGATCTTCTTGCGAACGATCCTCCCACGAAGAACACCGACTAGACGACAGACGACGAGCGGAGAAGACGACTCTGATCCGTGCTTGGAGCAACCTTAGTGAATCCCTCACTAACTCCCCCTCACAAGATCTCTTCTCTCTCTCCCAACTCTCTCTCTCTCTAGGATTTCTTAGGGAAGGAAGGCAGCAAAAGATATTTCCAAATCTAGGAAAAAGTTCTTTTAAAGGAGGGCTTAAAATTTGCCCTAAATCTCAACTTGTCGGCCAAGATCGTCCAGGACGATCGGTAGATCGTCCTGTACGATCAGTTCAAATTCAGCTGTTTCAGCCTGGACGATCTGGCTCTTCTGGACGATCAGTAGAAAAAGTTGTTCATATCGTCCCGTACGATCCTGCGATCGTCCGGGACGATTAGTTCAAATTGAAGGAAATCGTCCAGAAGACAGTTCGGGTCGTCCAGAGAAAACTGCGCTGGACGACCAAAAAATGACTTGATCGTCCCGGACGATATGGTAATCGTCCGGTACGATTAGTTCAAAAAGGCCCCAAATCGTCCTGTACATAGTTCTGGACGTACAGCTGAAATGCACAAGACGATCACGATCGTCCGGGACGATCCTGCGATCGTCCAGGACGATGTGATCGTATCAATTAAACATTAATTGCTTTCCTTAATTACCAGACTAATTTAGGCATGATTGTAGTAAATCGTCCAGGACGATACACGTATCGTCCGGGACGATCAGACCAAAATACTTAAAATAAAACTTGCCTAGCTTAATCTGGCGGTTGAGAATTTCTGATTTGGGCATATCGTCCCGTACGATCCATAGATCGTCCAGGACGATCGGCTCAATCAGTCCTTCTTAACTTAGTCGCCCTAATTAGGGTTTCTGTTTTAACTGGATCGTCCAGGACGATGTGGATATCGTCCAGGACGATCTGAACAAAATTGCAACAGAAACTCTAATTCACTCAATCTCTCCCTCTGAGTGTGTGTGTGCAAGGTTACTTAGCTAGGGAATCAGTTACATTACAATTGACTCAATAAAAAGAAAATTCATACATTTGACACACTTGGACCCGATCTTGAGTTGGCTTGAGTGGCTCGCGGTCTTTTGTGCCTGAAACAGATTAGCCAAGCAAAACACACTGGAAACATGTTTGTCATCATCAAAACCAGATTTGCAACAATCTCCCCCTTTTTGATGATGGCAAACATTTGTAAATTAGTCTGAAAACAAAGGTAAACTAGCAGATCAAACAAAACAAACATTTTTTTTTTTAATTTTCATTTAACGGCTCAAACAATACAGAAAACATGAAATAGAAAACAGAAACAGACACGACACGACTACAACTGACTCCCCCTTTTGACATCACAAAAAGGAGGAGGGAGAAACATAAACACGGAAATAAAACATAAAATAAAACAAATACAGAACAACAACACGATAGAAAACTAAAACTGAGGCGGATCCTGATCGGAAGGAGGTGGCGGTGGAGGGTAGAAGTAATGGTGAATGGCCTGAAAGTGAGCTCCAAACCAGGCCATGTCCTGGTCGTGCTGCTGCTGCTGCTGTGCAGCATAGTCCGTGAAGCGTTGGAGGTCCTCGTTGTGCTGCTGCTCCTGGGCAACCACGTAGGAGTCAAAATGGGCCTCCCACTGGTCGAAGCGCTGCACCAGGTGGTCAAGGGGAGAGGCAATGCGAAGGGGTGCAGGTGCCTCTGGTGCAGCAGGAACTGGAGCAGCCTCTTCCTCTTCTTCCTCAACATCCGGGGCAGGTTCCGGATGTAGGCGGGTGCTGTGTAGGACGTGGAATGAGTTGTTTGTGAAGAAGGAAGGAGGGACATCAGGAGGGACAGGATACTGAAGGTCATATTTTGTCTCTAAGGCATAGTGAATGAGATGACCTAAAGCTAGATTTGGGCGACGCCTGTGGCCCGGATCTCTAATGGTGGTGAGATGTTCTATGTATCGGATGATCAGATCAGAGGCATTAAATTCTCGACGGGCCATGATGTAGTAGGTGGTCAAGGACAGGAGCGGGGTAATGTGAATCCGATCCCCCGCCTTTGGAATGACGGAGGAACGAAGGACGTGCTGAATGGTCCGGGCGTCCTTGAGAAGGGAAGTGCAAGCATTGTCGTGATAGGGTGCGTTGGTATTGCGAAGGAAGTGATTGGCGACACTCCAATCATAGTCAGGATCGGTGATGATCGTGTGGATCTTGTCGCCAGTGATAGACAAGTTGAGGATATTGTGAAAATCGTGGGTCGTGAGTTCCACGGGGCGTTGATTTACGTAGGAGCGAAGAGTGGAATAGTCCGCGGAAATGCGCAAGTTGGCAAAGAAGATGCGAAGGAGTTCCAGATTGAAGGGAAAGGCTAAGGTTAGAATGAAGGTGAGCGAGGTGTGTGCGAACAAGTCTAAAACGGGATACGTGAGAGTGCGTGGATTGACAATCTTGGAGTGCGTGATACCTACATTACGATAGCATTCGAAAGCCGCCTGATCGGCGGCATTCGGGAAGCGAGGATCTACATGTCCCCGGGACGAACTGGCACCCTTCTGACGGGAACGCTTGCCACCAGCCATGAGGATTTGAGAGAGTAAGGAGGAGAGGTGGAGTGGAGAAAACCGGTGTGAAAAAGCTCAAGAAATCTGCAGTTTATAAAGAAAACGGACTGATCGTCCCGTACGATCGAGACATCGTCTGGGACGATCGGGACATTTATGTCGTCCTGTACGATTGGTAAAAAAAGGCGGTCCGATCGTCCAGGACGATCATATATCGTCCGGGACGATTAGACACAGGCGATCGTCCCGAGGAGTCAGCTGAACGACCGTTGACGAAAAGGTATCGTCCCGGACGATTAGGTGGATCGTCCAGGACGATTTACAATAAATATGTCGGATGGGCCGAATTTAAATCGTCCAGCGGCTTGACAGGTGGATCGTCCAGGACGATAAGGGGATCGTCCGGGACGATGGGCAATAATTGGCGCAATCTCAGCCGTTTGATCAGATCAGGAGGATATGGATCATATCGTCCAGGACGATGTGAGTATCGTCCGGGACGATCACCAATAATTGGAATTTTTTCAGCAGCTGGAGCAGTGAAGGGGCGATTCTGAACGAATCGTCCAGGACGATGTTTAGATCGTCCAGGACGGAGTGGATCGTCCAGGACGATGTGAAGAAAACAGAACAAGATGGATGATGAAGAAGACCAATCAGGATTCCAAAAACACAATTATGTAAATCAAAATGCCACACAAAAAAAAAGAAACTCACAGAAGAAAAAAAAACATGAAAAAGTAAAGTTTTTTTTTTTTTTGATCAATCTGCTCGAGTAAATCAGAATTTTTCCTTGATTTTATATTCAAAAACCAATAAGAGAACGATTGACAACGCTGAAATCCAGAAAAGGTTGAAAAAATCGACTTTCGTAACTCCGACCCCGGGCACCTTATCGATGTAAACCTCTTTCAAAACAAAAATCTGATTCAGAAGAAAAGACATTAGATTTGAAAAGAGATCCTTTCAAGCCTCGTTCCAGAAAAATATCTGATATAATAGTGTTACAAAGTAAAAAATCAGAAATCAAGATTTTCAAACTCAAGCTTTTTGAACGTATTAAGTGACACACGAGTTTTTTTTTTTCTAAGACATTTAAAGATCTGAAAGAGAAAAAAGCTTAGGTTGGGCTCATTTTGTGCCTCTTTTTTTTTTAATTTATTTGGCGCACTGCGCATCTTTTGATTTTTTGATACACTTTGTGTATTTGGCATTTTCGCATCTTTTCAGTTTTGGGCTCATTTTATGCCTCTTTTTCAATTTGGTTGGCGCACTGCGCATCTTTTGTAAGCTTTCTCCTTTTCATAATCATTAAAGAGTCTCAGCTGTGAATCTATCTTCCAGACATAGAAGATGTCTCTCCACAGTAGGGAAGAATGATTCACAAAATAAAAAAAACACACATCATATGATAAATGCAATCACTTGGTTTTAGAAAATCAAACTAATGACTCAAGACTTTGAAAAACACTATTGATATGAGGCAGATTACTGTAGGAAGATAAAATAATCTTTATTTCAAAAAACTAACATTTTAATTTTGAAGAAGATTTTTATCCAAAAGAAACCATACACCAGTAAAGGAGTTAGAGGAAGAGAAACAATCATCAATGTTTCTTCCCTTTAACAGATTCAATGGAATCAATCACTGCTTACCAGCTTCCAAATCAAAACAAGGTAAAAACTCCCAATCAGAAATTCAGATTATCAGAAGTAGTGAGCGGTGATCAGATTTTGAAAAACATAAAACAGTAAGTGCAAGATATGAGCTAGTGAATAAAAAAAATAGGTATAAAATCATATCAGAGTAAATACTTAAATCAAACTAACAATAAGGCTAAAACAAAAATCAGCAAAAGACATAAAATCAACTGAAAGTAAATAATCAAAGCCAAAAACTAACTAACAGAAATCAGAAATCAAAAGAAAAACTAAACCTACCTAACAGAAATCAGAATACCAATCAGAAAGATAATAAATCAGCAGTCATCAGAATCAAGCATTTATATCAATCACTCCTAATCTGGTTCTCAAAATGCTGAATGAGTCAAAGGCCAGTGGTTTAGTGAATATGTCAGCCAGCTGATTTTCAGTTGCTACATGATGTAGCTCAATGTCCCCTTTTGTAACATGGTCCCTAATGAAGTGATGCCTAATGTCAATGTGTTTGGTCCTAGAATGTTGGATTGGATTCTTAGAGATACAGATGGCACTGGTATTATCACACAGAACAGAAATTGTGCCAACGGGTACTCCTAAATCCAAGACTTGTTGTTTCAACCACAGAACTTGGGCCACACAACTTCCTAAGGCAATGTACTCAGCTTCAGTAGTGGAAAGTGCAACTGAGTTCTGTTTTCTACTGGACCAGGAGACTAACGACTATCCTATGAATTGACAAGTCCCAGAGGTACTCTTCCTATCCACCCTACACCCCGCAAAGTCAGAGTCAGAATATCCAATGATCTCAAAAGAGGTGCTGTGCCTAGGGTACCAAATTCCTAGGTTTGGGGTCCCTAAAAGATATCTAAGAATTCTCTTAACAGCAGTCAGGTGGGACTCTTTAGGATCAGCCTGAAACCTAGCACAAAGACAGACACTAAACATGATATCGGGTCGGCTAGCAGTCAGGTAAAGCAGTGAACCTATTATCCCTCTATACTTCTTCTGATCAACAGATTTTCCATTTGAATCCTTATCTAACTGAACTGAGGAGGGCATGGGAGTATTGATTGGCTTGGCTTTGTCCATTTCATATTTCTTCAAAATGTCCTTAGTATATTTTGATTGATTGAGAAAAGTTCCATCATCCATTTGCCTTATGCTAAACCCCAAAAAGTAGGACAATTCTCCCATCATACTCATCTCAAACTCTTTACTCATTGTTTTAGAAAACTCTTCACATAAGTATTTATCAGAAGATCCAAAAATTATATCATCAACATAGATCTGGACAATGAGTAAGTCATCTCCTAATCTCTTCAGAAAAAGGGTGGTGTCTACGCTCCCCTTAACAAACTCTCTTTCTAACAGGAATGTGCTAAGCCTCTCATACCAAGCTCTGGGTGCCTGTTTCAATCCATATAAGGCCTTTTTTAATTTATAGACATGACTTGGATATTGGGAACTCTCAAAACCTGGGGGTTGTTCTACAAAAACATCTTCTTTAATTACCCCATTTAAAAAGGCACTCTTGACATCCATTTGAAACAGCTTAAATCCCTTATAACAGGCAAAGGCTAGTAGCACTCTAATGGCTTCCAATCGAGCTACAGGGGCAAAAGTTTCCTCAAAATCTATCCCTTCTATCTGATTATACCCCTTAGCCACCAATCTTGCCTTATTTCTCACCACCACACCAGAATCATTCATCTTATTCTTAAAGACCCACTTGGTTCCCACAATACTTTGATTTTTAGGTCTTTCTACTAACTCCCAAACATCATTCCTTACAAATTGATTCAATTCTTCCTGCATAGCTAAAATCCAAAATTCATCCGACAGGGCTTGATTGATGTTGGTGGGTTCAGTCATTGAGATAAAGGCAGAATGGTTTACTTCCTTCCTAAGTCCATGCCTAGTCCTAACACCTTCAGAAGGGTCTCCTAAGATCAGTTCTTTAGGATGACTCGAAGAATATCTCCAATCTCTAGGCAATGGGATTTGAGGTTCTACCCTTTCCTCCAAATTTGTATTTCCAACTCCTTGGGTAACCTCAACAATCTCTTCATCTTCTACTTCAGATCTAGACTCCTTAGGATCAGATTCATCAAACACTACATGGGTTGTTTCTTCCACCACCAAAGTCCTCCTATTGAACACCCTAAAGGATTTCCCCACACTTGAATATCCTAAGAACACTCCTTCATCAGATTTGGGGTCAAATTTTCCTAAGGGTGACTTCCCGTTGTTCAGAATGAAAACCTTACAGCCAAAAACATGGAGGTGGGACAGATTTGGTGTTCTACCCTTAATGATCTCATAAGGTGTCTTGTTCAGTTTGACTCTCACATTCACCCTATTCAGCACATAACAGGCAGTGTTCACCGCTTCAGCCCAAAAGTATTTTGGAAGTGAATACTCAGCAAGCATGGCTCTAGCGGCTTCCACTAAGGTCCTGTTCTTCCTTTCAGCTACCCCGTTCTGCTGAGGGGTCCTAGGAGCTGAAAAATTGTGACTAATCCCATGATTCTCACAAAAACTTCCAAATCTTTCATTTTCAAACTCCCCTCCGTGATCACTATGGATGGTAATAATCTCACATCCTAACTTCTTCTGAATCCAAGTAGAGAAAGATCTAAACTCATCAAATGACTCAGATTTGTGTGACAAAAACTTAACCCAAGTGAACCTTGAATAATCATCAACAATCACAAAACCATAGACTCTCCCCCCTAAGCTGGCAGTGCTAATGGGTCCAAAGAGGTCCATGTGAAGAACTTCTAAAGGTCTAGAGGTGCTAATGTCCTTAACAGAGTGAAAAGAGGACTGGACTTGCTTCCCCAACTGACAGGCATCACACAGGTGATCCTTAGTGAACTTAAGCTTGGGCACACCTCTAACTAAGTCCTTTTGGGTGACTCTCCTAAGGGTTTTCATACTGGCATGACACAATCTCCTATGCCATAACCAAGACTCATCAGCAGCAGTTTTTAAGCAAATTGAATTATCAGATTTAATGCTACTTATATCCAGCTTGTAGACGTTGTTGATCCTTTGCCCCTGCAAAACAACTTCATCATTTAAGCTTAAAATGCAGCCAGTGGGCAGGAATTTGATGCTGTATCCCTTGTCGCAGAGTTGACTGATGCTCAGCAGGTTGTGTTTCAGTCCATCTACAAGCAAAACATTATCAATCATAAAGTTCTTTGAATCACCAATTATACCTGTGCCTACCACCTTCCTGGTGGTGTTATCTCCAAGTGTAACCTTGCCTCCAGCTCTGGCCTCCAGCGAAATGAACTGATTTGCATCTCCAGTCATATGTCTAGAACATCCGCTGTCCAGGTACCACATGCTCTCACGAGGTCTTGTGTGAGAGCACACCTACAAAATCATCAAATGTCAGTCTTAGGAACCCAAACAGGTTTGGGTTCCTTCTTATGAAAAGAAGAATGCGATGCATGTGTGCTGTGCTGTGCAACAGGCAGTTTGGGTCTCCACACCCAATGTGTACTACGGTGAACAGTACAAGTGTGTGATATGTGTCCTAACATGCCACATGAAAAACATCTAACACCAGGAAAAGGATTAACTAAACGTCGTGAGTGATAGTGCCTCTTCCTAGTAGTGTATGAAACATGCTTTGAAGAACTTGCAACAGAATTTTTAAAAGGTGGCGGTGCATAAAATTGTTCAAAAGTAGGCGGTGTTTTGTTATTTTCAAAAGAACTAATTTTCACTTTCAAAAACTCAATGTGTTTGTTTAAACTTCCAATTTCAAATGTTTTTGCACTATCAGTACTTTCTAACTCAGATGCCAAATCATTCACTTTCTTAAAAGCAAGTTCTAATTCAACATGCGCTGTTTTTAACAAGTTATGCTCAACAATTAAATCAGAATGCTTTTTATTCAGTTCATCAAACTCATCTAGTAAAGACATGTGATTGCTATCAATGGTGGAATGATCCTTAATCAACACTTCATGCTCTTTTTGCAAAGTCAGATAATCTAGTTTCAAACTAGCATGGGTTTTCTTAAGCTTCCTATACGATGTATGAATCTTTTCAGAAACTTCAAATAACTGATCGTAAGTAAGCTCACATACCTCTTCCTGGTCGGACTGACCAGGGTGATCATCCGCCATCAGACACAAGTTTGTTTCCTCCTCTTCAGCTTCAGTCTCAGAAGAGTCGGATGCAGAGTCTGCCCAGAACGCCTTCTGAATCCGCTTCTTGTCCTTTCTGTACTTTGGTTTCTCCTCACCCTTCTCCTTGCTTGAGTGAGCTTTAAGTGTTGGACAATCAGCCTTTATGTGTCCAGGCTTCCTGCATTCAAAACAAACCGATTCAGATGAACCCTTAAAGTTTTTATTGAACTTACCCTTGTTCCACTTCTGATGGTTCTTATGTTTCTTCCTTAGAAAGCTTTTGAATTGCCTTGTGATTAAGGCAACATCATCGCTATCAGACCCGGAAGTGCTAGCATCTGAATCTTTGGCCTTTAGTGCCACTGTCTTCTCTTTCTTGCGTTCACCTGCATCAAGTTGCCTTTGGTTCACCCCTTGCTCGTAAGCAATGAGTGATCCAAGTAAGCTGTCAATAGAGTAAGTGTTTAAATCTTTGGATTCAGTAATAGCAGTAATCTTAGCATCATAAGAAGCAGGCAAACATCTAAGAATCTTGTTCACTCTTTCGTAGTTGGTAAGTTCTCTACCTAAAGCATGCAAAGAGGTAACAATCTGAGTGAACCTTGTGTACATTTCTGAAATAGTCTCGATAGGTTTCATGCGAAAAAGTTCGTAATCATGTAACAAGATGTTTAACCTAGACTGTTTGACTTCAGTTGTACCTTCATATGTTATACATAATCTATCCCAAATCTCTTTTCCCGTTGTACAAGTAGAAACACGCATATAGTCCTCAGATTTTAAAGCACAAAAGAAACAGTTCAAACATTTGGCATTTAACTGTGCTAAATCTCGATCATCAAACGTCCAATCAGCAAACGGCAATTCAGTTTTCACATTGTTAACCATTCGAAAAGGTGGTTCGTATCCGTCCTTAACTAACATCCACATGCGATAATCAATAGACTGAAGAAAAGTAGACATGCGTGTTTTCCAAAAATCAAATGGAATGTTATCAAACAACGGTGGTCTAGTTATAGAATAACCTTCAGCAGTATTACGATTGTTACAGTTAGCCATTGGATCAAATTCAAAAGTTTTTAAACAGAAATTTTGAATCCCGCTCTTATACCACGTGAAAGTTCGAAAGGGATGTTAAGCCCTAGTGAACTAGTCCCGAGGCTAACCAAGAGGGGGGGGGGGTGAATTGGTTATTTAAAAATTTCACGATAACTACAAAAATCTTTTCGATACTTAGCAGCGGAAACAAGTAAACAATAACAAAAAGATCAACCAACGATATTCACCCAAGCAGTTTATATTGAAAAGTAAAATGCAAAACTGAATCAGAAAAGCAAACCAGATTTTATAGTGGTTCGGTCAACTTGACCTACGTCCACTCCCCGGAGCCTCCCCTCCGGGTATTGCACTAAACGAAAGTGACTCTCCTTTTGCTCCCACAGCAAGGCGGAGAAGCCTGTACAAAACACCTCCTTTTCACCACACGGTGAGGCAGAGAACCCGACCTCCTTTCGCTTCCTCCTGAAGCGGGCAGAGAACCCACGAACTCCTTTCGCTTCCTCCTGAAGCGGGCAGAGAACCCACGAACTCCTTTCGCTTCCTCCTGAAGCGGGCAGAGAACCCGGATCTTCTTGCGAACGATCCTCCCACGAAGAACACCGACTAGACGACAGACGACGAGCGGAGAAGACGACTCTGATCCGTGCTTGGAGCAACCTTAGTGAATCCCTCACTAACTCCCCCTCACAAGATCTCTTCTCTCTCTCCCAACTCTCTCTCTCTCTAGGATTTCTCAGGGATGGAAGGCAGCAAAAGATATTTCCAAATCTAGGAAAAAGTTCTTTTAAAGGAGGGCTTAAAATTTGCCCTAAATCTCAACTTGTCGGCCAAGATCGTCCAGGACGATCGGTAGATCGTCCTGTACGATCAGTTCAAATTCAGCTGTTTCAGCCTGGACGATCTGGCTCTTCTGGACGATCAGTAGAAAAAGTTGTTCATATCGTCCTGTACGATCCTGCGATCGTCCGGGACGATTAGTTCAAATTGAAGGAAATCGTCCAGAAGACAGTTCGGGTCGTCCAGAGAAAACTGCGCTGGACGACCAAAAAATGACTTGATCGTCCCGGACGATATGGTAATCGTCCGGTACGATTAGTTCAAAAAGGCCCCAAATCGTCCTGTACATAGTTCTGGACGTACAGCTGAAATGCACAAGACGATCACGATCGTCCGGGACGATCCTGCGATCGTCCAGGACGATGTGATCGTATCAATTAAACATTAATTGCTTTCCTTAATTACCAGACTAATTTAGGCATGATTGTAGTAAATCGTCCAGGACGATACACGTATCGTCCGGGACGATCAGACCAAAATACTTAAAATAAAACTTACCTAACTTAATCTGGCGGCTGAGAATTTCTGATTTGGGCATATCGTCCCGTACGATCCATAGATCGTCCAGGACGATCGGCTCAATCAGTCCTTCTTAACTTAGTCGCCCTAATTAGGGTTTCTGTTTTAACTGGATCGTCCAGGACGATGTGGATATCGTCCAGGACGATCTGAACAAAATTGCAACAGAAACTCTAATTCACTCAATCTCTCCCTCTGAGTGTGTGTGTGCAAGGTTACTTAGCTAGGGAATCAGTTACATTACAATTGACTCAATAAAAAGAAAATTCATACATTTGACACACTTGGACCCGATCTTGAGTTGGCTTGAGTGGCTCGCGGTCTTTTGTGCCTGAAACAGATTAGCCAAGCAAAACACACTGGAAACATGTTTGTCATCATCAAAACCAGATTTGCAACATTGAACTATACTCTTTCGCTCTACTAATTGACTAGTGAGCAAAATATCAAAGCTCAAACTTGATAACAATTTTTTACTTTGAGATTGAAATTGATTAGGGTAATTTTAAAAAGATTTGATTTTGAAAACTTAATAGATTTTCCTTGAGTTTTGAAAATCAATATATTGAACTTGCATTCAAAATAAAGGTTAACAAATTAACTAGAAGATTCAAGGGATTAGCTTGACTTTCATCCCATCAATCAAATTAGGGTGAAATATTAAAGCTTGAATTTGAACTTGAAGTTTGAATTGAACTTGAATTTGAGAGGTTGAAATCAAATTTGAACTAAAGGTTAAAATTGAATTTGAATTTGTAGTTGAAATTGAATTCAAATTTAAGGTTGAAATTGAACGAATCTTCTTCAAATTTTGAAACTCAACACATTAAGCTTTACTCGAATATGCTGGTTTATAAAATTGACCGAAAGATCCTATGAATTAGGCTTGACTCTTTCACCCCACCAAGTGCTTTGGTGGTGAAATGTTAGAGCCTAGATTTTGAGTATGTTAAAAGAAGAGGATATAAAATTCAAAAAAATGGATTTAAATTAGTTGATTTTGATTTTTGAATTGAGTTGATTGTTCTTACATTTTGGAACTCAACATATTGAGTTTTCATTCAACACGAGGGTTCATAAAATTGAAATGAGAATCTTAAGGATTGGGTTTGATTCTTTCATTGCACCAAGTAACTTGGAGATGAAATGTCAAAGCCTGAAGTTAGATTTTACAGATCTTCTTTAAATTTTGAAACTCAACATACTAAATCTCATTTGAATATATAGGTTAATAGAATTGAAATAAAGATCCTAAGGTATGGCTTGACCCTTTCACTCCACCAGTTGACTTGGGGGAAAAATGTTTAAGCCCGGATTTGACTAAAAGGACTGAATCTTGAAATTGACATTGAAGAAAATTGGATTTGCATTATATATGTTAAACTACAAAAGGATGTTGTAGGAAATATATAACAACGACGATCAAAGCTAATTTGAGTGATTTTTAAAGGTTTGAAATATTGATAGAGTTTTCTCAAATCCTTGAAACTCATTATATTGAATTTACACTCAACGTAAGGATTTACAAGTTTACTAAGAAAGCTCAAAGAGATTGGCTTGACTCTTTTACCCAGCTAGTTGGGTTGGGGGTGAAATGTCACCCCAGAATTGACTAGAGAGTTTTGGATTTTGGCATTGAGATAGAAGAGTCTTTTGTAAATTATGAAACTCAATGTATTTAGGTTTATTTGAACATGTGAGTTTCCAACATTTATAGAAAGATCATTGAAAATTTGGCTTGACACTTTTGCTCTACCAATTGACTTGGAGGCAAAATGTCCAAGCCTAGGTTTTGCTAAAAGATTTGAATTTTGATTTTGAAATTGAAAAAGATTCCATATGTTATGAAACTTAACATGCTTGAGATATGTTTAAGCATGTAAGTTTGCAACATTTACATGAAGATTTTAGAGGATTTGACTTGACTCTTTTGCTCTACCAATGAATTTGGAGGCAAAATATCAAAGCCCGACTTTGACAAAGGTTCCTCACTCACCTCTCTTTGAACATATCTTATTGATGTTGGCCACACTCACCCAAGGAAGAAATGGGCAGAGGGACCAACGGAGTGAAGGGTAGTCAAAACTACTGATGCAATTTTTTTTTTACTTTTATTAAAGATGGAGAGAAAGATTTGTCCCCAACAGAGTCACCATTTTTTATTTGAATTAAAATGCTGAATTTGAAAAGTTTAATTTTCTTTGGGAGAATTTAATTTCTGAAATTTTAATCTTGAGATCAAACATGTAATTATGAATAATATGTCATCTTGAGAGGCAAAGAAATCATTCCCTAATGGATTCAATTTACAGGATTGAAAACTCATCCTGATTATCATAATCAAATTTGGGAAAGAACTATATATGACTCCAGAGGGTCAAAATGATCTTTCAATCAGGCATTTAACTAAAATAATTTAAATAAAATGTCATTAATTTCATAATTAAAGTTACAACAATAATTGATATATCTTCCTAAGGGAAGAAGATATCAATTTTTATTGATTATTTGAAAATGAAGATAATGATCATTAATTTTGACTTAAAATTTTCCAAAGATAATTAATTAAGGTTTTAAAAAACTAATTTTAAAAATTTAATCTAAGTTTCTAAATCTCCTACGAGCGCAAGCCCTCATAGTTAATTACATCATAGGAAATTAAAATTTCCTATGAATACTCTCGATTAAAATAACGATAAAAATTTTATTTTAAATTCAAAGTTTGATATCAAAGAAGTGAGGTTTGAAATTCAAACAAGATTACATCAAGGTTGAACACTTATTTTTGGTAGTTAAAGGATGAATGGTAAGAAGTGCTTTGGGATTTTGAAATATTTCAGAAGCACACCAGCCTATCCTAAGTGTTGGGCTTGAATTTGATTGAAAGGAATTTTAATTTGAATTATTAATTTTATTAGAAGGTTGGGATTAGATTCCCAAAGGCTGAGGTCTTATAGCCTGATCCTATCTCAGAATCTAAATCTAAATTGGGTACTGGAAATCAGTAACCCAAATCTAGCTAATGTAATGCAGGATCTAGACCTACCCCGGCCTAAATTGGGAGCCAGCTAAACCAACTAAGCGCTTTAAAAACATGTGTCCGATCATTTAACATAGAGAGGTAGGGACGTTACTTAAGATAAGTTTTTGAGAATAGGGCTGACATTTAGAGTAGTTCTTAATTGGCCTTTTGACTTATGTTGGGTAGTATGAAGCTTAAAGTAAATGTAATTAAATTTTTGACTCATTTTAATTTTTTTTAATATAATGCATGCTAATTGACTCAATAAATGTTTAAATGAAATATGGAGTAATTTTTAAGAAGGCTTAAAAATAGATTTTTTCCTAGAGAGTGCACAGATACCGCTTGACAGATTTGTACCCTCATAGGCTAGGTGATCTGCCAAAACTTGCAGGCAGAGAGGTGCCTAACAAAAGAAAGAAAGTGTAACAAAATGTAATGTGAACTCCCAATAATCTTGGGCTTACTTCTTAAAAATTTTAGAGTTTCTATATTATCCTAAAAATTTTAATATAATTAAAGTAGAAAAATTTATGGCGGTCCCTCACGAGCCTCCGATCAGGTTTCAGGAAAATCAAAGATTGACATGCAAAATTGCCAAAAAACTACTAAAAGCATGCAATCCTATATCGCAAACCAACACATTAATTATTAATTAAATAAATTAATATTCAAATTAAAACTCTATATGGTAAGTGCCACTTAATATTACAACCCAGGGTCTACAGAAAGTAAAGTGACTGGGTACCACTAACAACAGACCAGATTGTACTCCTAAGACTCAAGTGAATTTAAGAATGTGATTCTTCTTGATCTTCACTTCTTTGTCTTTCTACAGGGATCCTTGGATTGTCAAATCTGGATATCCAATTGAAAAAAAACTCCCCTTGAAAGGGGTGTTTTCTTTTTTCCTTTGGATATTTGAAACTATCCTAACTTAGTCATCCAAATGGAGGAGAACCTTTCCCTAATGGATGTTCTCTCCTCTTTGGAATCTAAGTTGGATACTTTAGTATCCCCTCTCAAATATCCCTTTAAATTACAATTTAAATATATTAAATTACATTGAATGATAATTAAAATCTAGACTTGGATCACCTATAGGGTTATCCTAAGCAATAATATTTAAATCATCCCAAGCAGTTAATATGATGAAATTTAAAATGCTCAAACCAGCCACACTTGGCCATGCTCTTTTATTTTTAAAAGGGAGACTTAGCGCATTAATAATACATATAGCAATTTAATATTTATGATTTTATCCCCCTTTTATTTTAGGTGCCCTGTATGAGCATGGCCACAATCCAAATGTCATGTTTTGATGTTTTTGGACTTGCTAGAAAGCTGGAGAAGTCCTCTACAACTTTGATGAAAAGCTTAAGAACTTTTAATGGTTGAATTTAAATCTGCTGTTAAAATTCATCTTGCTCTCTCTTTCTTTCTCTCTCTTCTCAAATTGGGTTCTAGAGCTTGAAATAACCATTTGAATGGTCGAGAAGTCTTTATTTATGGATAAAGAAGCTAAATTATTTTTGGAAGGGGTTGGGGACTGCTGGATTTATAAAGTTTGGATGATATGAAGTAACTCCAAAATATTGAGTAAGGCATGAGATTATCCATTCTTATTCATGGTTACTATCCTAATCAAGAGAGAGAGGAGCCTAGGATGCTGCCAAGTGTTCATTCAGCCACTCAAATGCATGGGGGTCTGGATGTATTAGGAAAATTTGGCTTGCCAAGGTGGTATATCCACCTAAGTATACAAGTTGGTTAAGCTAGTTGAGTTGACTTGGTGAGTTGGTCAAGGTAGCTAGGGTTTAATCCAAACTAAATTGGAAATGTTTAAACCATGATTAGGACCTCATTTGAAATGAATTTGAGAATATGGTTGGTTTGATTTGGTCATATGAGTAGATTTGACCCATTTAACCCTTAAGGGGTTATTGGGTCAACCTAGGTTGACTTGGTTAACCAAATTGACCCAAAAGTTGGGAATGGGCTTAACAAATTTAAAATGACATTTTGAGTCTGCTGGAAGTGGTCCCAAGGTGTGGGAAGGTCATTTGGGTCAAAATGGCCTATTTGACCCTTATAGGGCATTTGGGTCAACCCTGTTGACTTGGTCAACCAGCTAGACCCAGGGATTGGGGTTGGGCCGAATAGGTTTGTTTTAACATTTCTAGTTGAAATGAAGTAGTTACATCTAAAGATAGGGTCATTTGATTCAAAATAATTGTTCATACCCCTTAGGGGTATCTTAGTCATTTTGGGTTGACACTGGGGTCTGGGTTTGAGTCATATGCACTCCTAATGATGATTAGGATGTATTGAAAGAATTTCTGGGATTTGATTTGAAAAGGCTATGTTGGAGTTTAAAGAAAGCTCCAAAATTGCCCTTAAGGGGCATTTTGGTCATTTTGACCCATGGTCAATTGGGTGTCAAAGTGGGTCCACCAAAATATAATTTAATGCTTAACAAGTCATAATCAAATGTTTGGATGTAATCAAGGGGTTTAGAGAAGGCTCCAAGGTCAAAATCTATAGGGTAGCAAGTCTAGTGGCATAGGCCATAAATGTTTATAGCCTTTGGGTTTCAATTAGTTTCTGAGGTTAGAGACCTCAGAATGAGCTCAAATTTGGAGGGTATACCCTAGGGATAAGCTTAATCAATATGTAATTGATAGATCATGAATCGGGGGTCATTTGACTGGGGTTTGAAGTGTTTAGAAAAGGCTTTTAGGATAGGGCCTTTGAATCATTGATTTTAATTTGGAAATTTGGATTTGATCTAGATTGATCTAGGGTCTAGCTAGATCCTAGGGTTTGGATTGGCCCTAGTGACCTCATACAAAAAAGAGGTCAATAAATGGACCACAATATGTGTAATAGAATGAAGTTCTATTACACATATTAGCGTTGACCGAATTGAAGGGTCAAGTTTGGAATTCTGATTCTAAAAGAAAGTAAAAAGCTATTCCTAAAGAATGAGGGTTTGAATTAATACTAGGGTAGTGCCATGAGGGTGTACTCTACCACTAGTGGGTCTAATCCTAAGGAAAGGAGAAGCCTAACCTTAGAGGAAAAGAATATATGGGTGATCGTATAGGAAGGAAGAACTCATAACTATAGAGGACTAAGTTTGAATTTTGATCCTAGAGTAGTGCCGAGAGGGGTGTACTCTACCACTAGTAGATCTAATCCTAAGGAAGGGAAGAACATAACCTAAGGAGAAGAAGCTTAAATGATCGTATATGAAGGAAGAACTCCTGACTACATCGGACCTAACCCTAGAGGATTAAGTTTTGAATAGATTCTAGAGTAGTACCACTATGGGTGTACTCTACCACTAATAGATCTAATCCTAAGGAATGAACCTAACCTTAAGGAAAAGAAGCTTAATTTTGGAATTTGAAATTAAAATTAACACTAGGATGGTGCCATAGAGGGCGTTCTCCACCAATAAGATGTTTAAGCCTAAGGAAGGAAAGGACCTATTCTTAAGGAAGAGAGGATTGAGTTCTTGAGTTTGAAGTTTGAAGCTAGGATGGTGCCACAAAGGGCGTTCTCAACCACTAGCGGATTTAATCCGAAGGGAAGGAAGAACCTAACCTTAAGGGAAAGAAGATTTGATTTTGGAGTTTGAAATTGAAACTAGGTGGTGCCAGAAAGGGGCATTCTCCACCACTAGTAGATCTAATCCTAAGGAAGGAAGGGACCTAACCTTAAGGAAACGAAGATTGAATGATCATATAGGAAGGAAGAAATCCTAACTACAGAGGATCAAATTTGAAATGACACCAGGATAGTGCCACGAGGGGCATACTCTACTACTAGTACGTCTAATCCTAAGGAAGGAAAGAACCTATACCTTAAGAAGAAGAAGATTGAAAGATTATATAGGAAGGAAGAACTCCTAACTATAAAGGACTAAGTTTGAATTGATACTAGGGTAGTGCCTCAAGGGGCATACTCTACCACTAGTAAATCTAATCCTAAGGAAGGAAAGAACCTAACCTTAAGGAGAAGAAGATTGAATGATCATATAGGAATGAAGAACTCCTAATTATAGAGGACCGAGTTTGAATTGATACTAGGGTAGTGCCATGAGGGGTGTACTTTACCACTAGTAGATCTAATCCTAAGGAAGAAAAGAACCTAACCTTAAGGAGAAAAAGATTGAATGATCGTATAGGAAGGAAGAACTCCTAACTACAGAAGATCATGTTTGAATTGATACTAGGGTAATGCCACGAGGGACGTACTCTACCACCAGTAGATCTAATCCTAAGGAAGGAAATAAAGTACGATGACTCATATTTATCCTTAAGAAAAAGAAAATTGGATGGATTTTAATATTCTTGGGATTATTAGAAAGCTGGAGAAGTCCTCCACAACTTTGATGAAGAGCTCAAGAACTTTTAATAGCTGGATTTAAACCTGTTATTGAAATTCTCCTTTCTCTCTCTTTCTTTCTCTCTCTTCTCAAATTGGGTTCTAGAGCTTGCAACAATCAATTGAATGGTTGGGAGGGATTTATTTATAGATGGAGAAGCTAAATTATCCTTGGAAGGGGTTGGGGACTACTAGAATTACAAAGTTTGGATGATATGAAGTTACTCCAGAACTTTGAGTAAAGCATGAAATTTTCCATTCTTCTTCATGATTACTATCCTAATCAAGAGAGAGAGGAGTCTAGGATGCCGCCAAGTTTTCTTTCAGCCACCCAAATGCATGGGGGTGTGGATGTATTAGAAAAATTTGGCTTGCTAAGGTGGTATAGCCACCTAAACATGCAAGTTGGTTAAGCTAGTTGAGTTGACTTAGTGACTTGGTCAAGCTAGCTAGGGTTTAATCCAAAATAAATTTAAAAATGTTTGAACCATGATTGGGACATCCTTTGAAATGAATTTGAGAATTTGGTTGGTTTGATTTGGTCATATGGGTTGATTTGACCCATTTAACCCTTAAGGGATTATTGGGTCAACATAGGTTGACTTGGTCAACTAGGTTGACCCAAAAGTTGGGAATGGGCTTAATAGATTTAAAATGATATTTTGAGTTTGTTAGAAGTGGTCCAAAGTGTTGTAAATCTGGATTCAAGGATCATAATTTTGATGATAACAAATATTTCTATTCCTCTACGAATGTTACTACTGCACATCTATTTGTAGTTGCCCTGTATACTAACTTTTCAGGTCCACAAAATCAAGTGCAATTCAAGCCAGCTCAAGATTGGATAGATTATAACCTAGTCAATTTTTAATTTCAAATTCCAATGGTTTTTACCTTTTCTTGAGTCAAATGTAATAAAGTGGATCCTAATGCTAAGTAACCTTGCACACACACACACACACTCAGGAGGAGAAATTTAGTGAGCTAGAGTTTTTTTTTCTATTTTTGATCATATCATACAAGACGATCTAAGTATCATCCTAGAAAATCTCTAAAAATAGAAACCCTAATTAGAGAATGTGGGATAAGTTAACCTTATTAAGTAAATCGTGCTAGACGATCCTCCTATCATCCTGGATGATATTCTTAAATAAAAAAAACTCAGCCGCCAAACTTATTTAGGCAAGTTTTGAGATTGAATTTATATGTCTAATCATACAGAATGATCCCATATTATCTTGGATGATTCATACCAATCATGCCTAAATTAGTCAGGTGATTAAGAAGAGTAATTAAGGTTAGATTAATCGATCATATCTTTCGAGATGATTGCAGGATCGTCCAGGATGATCAATAAGAAAAACCTTAACTTTCTCTGGGATGTCCAGAACTATCTGCTGGATGATATGTCCCTTTTTATACTAATCATATAGGATGACATCGACATCATCCTGGATGATCAGTTATATTTCAAGTCATCCCGGCTCATCTGTTGGACTTCCTGAACTATCTGTTAGATGATAATGTCTTATTTTGAACTAATCATACAGGACGATATGGTCATCATCTTGGAAGATCATTTATTTTTCTACATATCATCTCGATTTATCTCCTAGATGAACCGAACTACATTTTGGATGATTTAGTCAGTTTTGTATTAATCGTAAAGGATGATCTGGTGATTTTCCTAGACGATCAGTTGTGCAAAATTAGAAAACTAGGTTTTTTGAAGCCTGTTATTTAAGCAAATTATTTTGACTTATAAAAGTAATCTTTTACTGTATTCCACTCCAACAGAGCTTAGAGGAGAGGAAGGGTTTGGGAGAGAGAGGATCTTATGAGGGGGAGTTTGTGAAGGGTTTCATAAAGGTTGCTCCAAGCAAGGATTTGATTGTCATCTTCCTTCCTCATCATTGGTTCCATGGTGGCTCTAGGGAGACAATCATCAGCATTAGATCTAGGTTCTCTGCATGCTTTAAGAGGAAGCAAAAAAGATTCTGGGTTCTCTACCTGCTTTAGGAGGAAGCAAAAGGGGTTAGGGTTCTCTCCCTGCTTCAGGAGGAAGCAAAAGGATTATGGGTTCTCGGCCTGCTTCAAGAGGAAGCAAAAGGAGTTGGGGTTCTCTGCATGCTTTAGGATGAAGCAAAAGGTGTCAAGGTTCTCTTCCTCACTGGTGTCGATGGAAAGATTTTGTAAGGGCTTCTCCACCTTGTTGTGGGAGCAAAAAGAGATTTACTATAGTTTTAGTGCAATACCTGGAGGGGAGGCTCCAGGGAGTGGACGAAGGTCAAGTTGACCGAACCACTATAAATTTGATGTGCTCTTTTCATTTATTTTTTTGCATTTTATTTTTTGCATATTTCGGTGATCTAATTTATGGTTGAAAATTTGATTTTGGTTATCTGCTTCCACTTATATTATTTGTGTTTTAAATATTCAAAAAGATAAAATAATTTTCATTTTGTGTAAGATTTTTTAAAATACCAATTCACCCCCCCTCCTGGTTAGCCTTGGGATTAGTTCATAAGGGCTTAACAATCCTAACAAACTTTCAAATGGTATCAGAGCAGGATTCATAAAATCAAATTTTGGAAAGCTTTTGAATTTTGATCCATGGCTAACTTTGGTAATCATAATACTATGGAAGGTTATTCAATCTCACGACCACCTTTATTTGATAATATTCCTTTTAATTTTTGAAAAACTCACATGTTCACTTTTTACAATTGATTAATTATAGCACGTGGATACTTGTTAGAGAAGGTTATGCTACCCCTTATAGACTTGTTAATGGTGTTAAAACTGAAATCCCTTTTGCTGAATGGACAACTGATGATAGAGATCTTACTAAATTGAATGCTAAATGTTTGAATTGCCTGTGCATTAAAATCTGAAGATTATATGCGTGTTTCAACATGTGCAACTGGTAAAGAAATTTGGAATAGATTATGAATTACTTATGAAGGAATGAACGAGGTTAAATAGTTTAAACTCAATATTCTTTTGCTTGATTATGAACTCTTTTGCATGAAACAAAATGAATCAATTTTTGAGATGTACACTAGATTTACACAGATTGTTACTTCCCTGTATGCCTTAGTGAGAGAGCTTATGAATTACAAAAAAGTAAATAAGATTTTATGATGTTTGCCTTCTTCCTTTGATGCTGAAATTACTGCAATTACTAAATCAAAAGATTTGAACACTTATTCAATTGATAACTTACTTGGATCACTAATTGCTTA
This sequence comes from Dendrobium chrysotoxum, assembly GCA_019925795.1. Lineage (NCBI taxonomy): Eukaryota > Viridiplantae > Streptophyta > Magnoliopsida > Asparagales > Orchidaceae > Dendrobium > Dendrobium chrysotoxum. The sequence goes on from CM034311.1 coordinate 5,390,266, forward strand.
CATGTAAGACGTGAGCCAAAGGCAGCTTGATGCAGATGAGAAGAAGAAGGAGAAAGCCATAGCCTTGAAGGCTAATGATTCTAACTCTGGCTCTTCAAGTTCTGATGATGAGGACATGGTCTTAATCACAAGGCAATTTAAGAGCTTCTTGAGGGAAGCATTCTAAAGTTTCTTTTGACGTTATCTATTTTGAATATAGGAAGCCAGGGCATGTGAAGTTTGAATGCCCAACACTGAAGGCTAATCCAAGTAAGGAGAAGGGTGAGGAAAAGCTTAAGTTCAAGAAGGACAAGAAGAAGATACAAAAAGCTTTCTGGGCTGATTCGGCATCTGACTCCTTTAAAACTGAAGTTGAAGAAGAGTTAAATAATTTGTACTTGATGACAGACCACCTTGATCATTCTGATTAAGAAGAGGTATGTAAGCTTATATATAATCAATTATTTGAAGTTTCTGAATGAATTCACTCTTCATATAAAAAGCTCAAGAAAGCTCATGCAAGCCTGAAAATTGAATGTTTAAATCTATAGAAAGATCATTCAACTCTGGATAGAAATCATATGATTTTACTGGATGAATTTGATGAGTTAAATAAAAAACATTCTGATTTAACTAATAAGCATGATTCATTAAAAACATTGCATGTTGAATTAGAAATTACATTCAGGGAACTAGAAACTCTTGTAGCAGAATTAGATAGTAGAGAGAATGCCTTAAAAATGGATATTTCAATTCTTGAAAATACAAATATGTTTTTAAAAGCTAAATTAACTGTCCTCAAGGAAAATAAAAAACCCCCTGTACTTGAAGAATTTCATAAACCATCACATCAGTATGCATCATTTAAACCTAGGAAGATGTACTATCACTCACGTAGATTAGTTAAACATTTTTCTGGTGTTAGATATTTTTCTTGTGGCATGCTAGGACCATATCTCCCACACTTGCACCATTCACTATAGAACACATTTGGTGTGGAAACTAAAATTACAAAATTTATAGCATAACATGCATGCATGGTATTCTTTTGTTCATCATATGGGACCCAAACCTATTTGGGTTACTAAATCTGACATTTGATGATTTTGTAGGGATGCTCTCACAAAAGACCTCGTAAGAGCATGTGATACCTGGATAGTGGATGTTCAAGGCATATGACTGGAGATGTAAATCAATTCATTTAGTTGGAGGTCAGGGAAGGAGGCAAGGTAACACTTGGAGACAACACCACCAGGAGAGTGGTGTGAGCAGGTATAATTAGTGATTCAAAAAATTTCATTATTGAAAATATTTTACTTGTAGATGAACTAAAACATAATCTGCTCAGCATCAGCTAGCTCTGTGATAAAGGCTTTAGCATAAAATTATTTTGCAGGGAAAAAGGATCAACAATATTTACATGCTGGATCTGAATTGCTTTAAAGCTGATATTGCTATTTGCTTAAAATTAATTGTTGATGAATCATGGCTGTGGCATAGGAGATTTGCTGTGATTTGGGTGAATCGGTTTGTTCATGTGGATTCTAATCCAAGTTTATGCTATTTAGGTTTTTGATGATTACAAAAGCTTATTATTTGTCTAATTCATCCTCTAACATATATTTGAGTTTTTTGTTGTGTGTACTAAAGTATCTTTCAGGAAATTCACTCTAGATTGTTGAAAACTTCAAGTTCACCTGTGCACTGTAAATGAAGTCTATAAAATTTTCTTTTTCTTGAGTCTAAGAGAGTGTAATTGTAAGTTGGATAACTGTGCACACACACACATTGGGGGAGTAAAAATCTTAAATTTTTAAACTGATCGTAAAGTACGATTTGTTATCGTATGGGATGATCTGTAGAATATGTCCTCCAAAAAGAACCCGCATAATAAGAAAATTTTTCTAAGTCATATTCGTACAGTATGAATACTATTCGTACATGAGTTTTGCTATACGAACTGCTTAAAATTGGGTTCGTCCAAGCCTTCGTACGGGATGAAATGTTCGTAGGAAGCTCTCTATTCGATTCATCCAAGCTTATCGTAGGGGACGAATGTTCGTACGAAGCTCACTGATCGATTCGTCCAAGCTTTCGTACGGGATGAAATGTTCATACGAAGCTCACTGTTCGATTCGTCCAAGATTTCATACGGGACGAAATATTCATACGAAGCTCACTGTTCGATTCGTCTAAGCTTTCGTACGAGACGAAATGATCGATATTTTGAACTATTCATACGGTACGATCTTAGATCGTACGGGACGATCGACACGGACTTAACTTGAAATTTCAGTTTTTGGACGGTTTTTTCTGTCCCAAGTATAAAAATGACTCAAAACTGTTTGAAGAAAAGATCCTTCTGCAAAAATTCTTTTGGGAAGTGAGAGGAGAGTGATTAGGAGAGTGTTTGGGAGTGAGTTTTGAGAGATCTTTCATGAGAAAATTGTGAGGAGATTCACAAGGTTATCCAATTGAGAGGATTTCTTTTACTTGTTCTTCAAGCATCTTCCTAGTTCCTTGGAGACTTTTGCAAGAGAATTGTTCGAGAGGATTCCGGTTCTCTGCCACACTTGGAGAGTGAAAATGGCGAAGGTTCTCTACCACCCTTGGAGAGTGAAAGGATGAAGGTTCTATGCCACACTTGGAGAGTGAAAAGGATAACGGTTCTCTACCGCACTTGGAGGGTGAAAAGGATGACGGTTCTCTGCCGTACCGAGGTTGGTGGAAGATAGTTTGTAAAGGCTTCTTCGTCTTGCTGTGGGGGCAAAAGGAGTGTCACTTGAGTTTAGTGCAATACCTAGAGAAGGAGTCTCTAGGGAGTGGATGTAGGTCGTGTTTTGACCGAACCACTATAAATTCTGGTGTTCTCTGTTCACTGTTTATTTTCTGCATTTTTATTTCTTATTGCAGTTTATTTTCTTTGTGGTTGAATTTTTGCATTTGAACAAACGAGCTAAAGTTATCTATGTTCATACTATACGATGTTATATCGTACAGTACGATTTGCTTTAAAAAATTTTCCAAAAACTAAGAGTAATTTTTAAAAGTACCAATTCACCCCCCCCTCTTGGTTAGCCTAGGGACGTGAGAAGTAGGTCTAACAACCTATTCACGTTTTCAAGTGGTATCAGAGCCAATTTCAAAAATAACTATTTTAAATACTTTTTGAAATTTCAATCATGGCTAATTTTGGAAATAGAAATACTATAGAAGGATACTCGATCACTAGACCACCGTTATTTGATAATATCCCTTTTGATTTTTGGAAAACTTACATGTCTACTTTTCTGCAATCACTTGACTATCACATGTAGATGTTAGTTCAGGATGGTTATACTGAACCTACTAGGATTGTAGATGGAATAAGAGTTCAAACACCTTTTGCAAACTGGACTGTAGAAGAACGTGAATTAGCTCAACTGAATGCTAAGTGTTTGAATAGTTTCTTTTGTGCTTTAAAGTCAGAAGATTACATGCGTGTGTCTACCTATAAATCAGGAAAAGAAATTTGGGATAGACTTTGCATCACATATGAAGGTACTAATGAAGTGAAATAAACTAGATTGAACATTCTCTTGCACGACTATAAACTTTTTCGCATGAAACAGAATGAATCAATTTCTGACATGTACACTCATTTTACACACATAGCCACTTCATTGCATGCTTTAGGTAAGGAGTTGACGAATGCAGAGAAAGTTAATAAGATATTACGTTATTTACCTCCTACATATGATGCAAAGATAACTGCAATAACTGAATCTAAAGATTTGAATGTTTATTCCATTGACAATCTTCTTAGATCACTAATTGCTTACGAGCAATTGGTGACTGAAAGACAGATTGATACAGGTGAGAAGCGAAAGGAGAAGAACATTGCTTTAAAGGTGGATGACTCTGAAAATGATCAGTCACTACCTGAGGATGAAGAGGATATTGCCCTGATGACGAGGCAATTTAGAAGTTTCCTAAAAAGGAAGCAGAGAAGACGCCAGTTTTGGAACAAAGGTAAGTTCTAGAAGAATATTAAGGCTTCAAATGAAGTCATTTGCTATGAGTGCAGGAAGCCAGGATACATCAAGATAGAGTGCCCCAATCTCAAAGGAAATCTTAGCAAGGAGAAGACTGAGGAGAAACCAAAGGATAGAAGGGGTAAAAAGAGAGTACAACGAGCTTTCTGGGCAGACTCAGCTTCAAATTCGTCAGAAATAGCACCGAAAGAGGAAGTTACCAATTTGTGCTTAATGGTTGATAATCTCGACCATTCAGATGAGGATGAGGTATATGATTTAAGCTATGAAGAATTATTTGAAGTTTCTGAACGCATACACTCTGCATATAGGAAACTTAAGAAACTGCACGCTAAGTTAAATTTAGATTATATAGAGCTGCAGAAAGATTATGAGATCCTTAGAAAAGATCATGCATTAGTTGACAGCAACCACATGACTTTGTTGGATGAGTATGATGATTTAAACAAACAGCATAATCTTTTAAAATCATCAAATGCTGAACTTGAAAAAGATTTTAAGACATTTATGGATGAATCGGATTCTAGAGAGCATGAGTTGAAAATTAACAATTCAATTTTAGAAAGTGCCAATGCTTATCTTAAAGTTTAGATTAAAGCACTTAAGGAAAATAAAATACCACCTAAACTTGAAGAGTTTCATGAATCTTACCACAAGAATATTGACTCAAGATCTAAAAAGAAAATTTTTAGAAAGAATAGATTAGTGAATCCCTTTCCAGGGATAAAGTGTTTTTCTTGTGGTAGTTTAGGACATATTTCCCATACCTGTACTTTGAAGTATAGAACACATTTAGTATGGAGACCTAAGGTGCATAAACCACAGCATATCACACATGCATCTGGTTTAAAGTTGCCAAGAGGTGAACCCAAACTTGTTTGGGTTCCCAAGACTAACGTTTGATCATTTTGCAGGAACGCTCTCACAGAAGATCTCATGAGAGTATTTGGTACCTGGACAGCGGATGCTCAAAGCATATGACCGGAGATACGAATCAATTTATATCGCTGGAAGCCAGGAATGGAGGCAATGTGACGCTTGGAGATAATACCACCAAGAGAGTGGTAGGTACAGGTATAATTGGAAATTCAAAAAATTTTGTTATTGAGAATGTACTGTTGGTTGAAGGTTTGAAACACAATCTGTGGAGTATTAGTCAATTATGTGACAAGGGCTATCATATAAAATTTTTACCTACTAGTTATGTTATTAGTCTAAATGGAACTGTTGTTTTGAATGGTGATAGGGTGAACAATGTATATATGCTAGATTTTTATTCTGTTAAACCATCTACTGCCTTGTGTTTGAAAATTGTATCTGATGAATCATGGTTGTGGTATAGAAGGCTTTGTCATGCTAGCATGAAAAATCTTAGGAAAATCACTCAAAAGCAACTAGTTAGAGGAGTACCCAAATTAGATTTTACTAAAGATCACTTGTGTGATGCATGTCAATTAGGAAAATAAGTGAGATCCTCTTTCAATTCTATGAAGGAAATTAGGACTAGCAAGCCCTTAGAAATTTTTCACATGGATTTATTTGGACCTATTAGTACCTTAAGTTTGGGAGGAAAAAGATTTGGGTATGTTATTGTGGATGACTATACTAGATTCACCTGGATTAGATTTTTGAATTATAAGAGTGAATCATTTGAAGAGTTTAGAGATTTTGCCACTTGGATTCAGAGGAAACTTGATTTTGAAATAGTCAGTATCCAAAGTGATCATGGGGGAGAATTTGAAAATGAAATGTTTAATGATTTTTGTAAATCTCTTGGAATTGAACACAACTTCTCAGCTCCTAGGACACCTCAACAGAATGGAGTTGTAGAAAGAAAGAACAAGACATTAGTTGAAACTGCTAGGGCCATATTGGTAGAATATTCACTTCCTAAATATTTTTGGGCTGAAGCAGTTAGTACAGCATGTTACGTGTTGAATAGGGTGTACCTAAGGTCTAAATTAAATAAGACACCCTATGAACTTCTTAAAGGTAGAAGTCCCAACCTCTCGCATCTATATGTTTTGGATGTAAAGTGTTCATACATAATAATGAGAAAACTCTTTTAGGAAAATTCGATCCGAAATCAGATGAAGGAATCTTTCTAGGATATTCAAGTGTTAGAAAATCCTATAGAGTTTTTAATAAGAGAACATTGGTAGTTGAAGAGACCACACATGTTGTTTTTGATGAATCCTATGATAGTAAAAGGTCTAAGTTGGATGAAGATGAGGTTGAGGTGATTACCCAAAAACTTGAAAATCAAAAAGTTGAAGAAAGGGTTGAAAAAGAAGAGGAAAATAAATTGCCTATAGAATGGAAATTTGTAAGGAGTCATCCTAAAGAATTGATTTTAGGTGAACTAAGTGAAGGAGTTAGGACTAGGCATGGTTTGAGGAAAGAAGTGAATCAATCAGCATTTATTTTCATGATAGAACCCACAAACATAGAACAAGCACTTTTGGATGAATTTTGGATTTTGGCCATGCAAGAGGAGTTGAATCAATTCAAGAGAAATGATGTTTGGGAGTTAATAGAAAGGCCAAAAGATCAAAGTGTAGTTGAGACTAAGTGGGTGTTCAAAAATAAGATGAATGATTCAGGAGTAATTGTGAGAAATAAGGCTAGATTAGTAGCTAAGGGGTATAATCAAATTGAAAGAATTGATTTTGAGGAGACATTTGCCCCTGTAGCAAGACTTGAAGCAATAAGAGTTTTGTTAGCCTTTGCCTGTTTTAAAAATTTTAAATTATATCAGATAGATGTCAAGAGTGCCTTTCTAAATGGGGCGATAGAAGACGATGTTTATGTTGAGCAACCCCCTGGTTTTAAAAATTCTAAATACCCTAATTATGTTTTCAAATTAAAAAAGGCATTATATGGATTAAAACAGGCACATAGAGCATGGTATGAGAGGTTAAGCACTTTCTTATTAAATGGATCATTTATTAAAGGAAGTGTGGACACCACTTTATTTTTGAAAAGACTTGGAAATGAAATACTCATTATACAAGTATATGTGGATGATATCATTTTTGGATCAACTGATAAAGCTCTATGTGATAAATTTTCAAAAACAATGAGTAGTGAATTTGAAATGAGTTTGATGGGTGATTTGAGTTATTTTCTTAGCTTTAGCATAAAGTAAAATGAGGAAGGAACTTTTCTTTGTCAATCTAAATATGTGAAGGAAATCCTCAAAAAGTATGAAATGGATAATGCTAAACCAGTCACCACACCCATGAGTTCCTCAGTCCTATTAGATAAGGATCCTAAGGGAAAATCTATTGATCAAAAGAAGTTTAGAGGAATAATTGGAACTTTGCTTTATTTGACTGCTAGCAGACCTGACATTAGGTTTAGTGTTTGCTTATGTGCTAAATTTCAAGCTGATCCAAAAGAATCACATTTGACAACAGTAAAAAGGATCTTAAGATATCTTTTGGGAACTCAAAATTTAGGAATTTGGTATCCTAAGAACAGTTCTTCTTTTGATATTGGATACTCAGATTCAGATTTTGCAGGCTGTATGGTGGATAGTAAAAGTACTTCTGGAACATGTTAATTCATTGGAAATTCATTAGTATCTTGGTCCAGTATAAAACAAAATTCAGTAGCACTTTCTACAGCTGAAGCAGAATACATTGCCTTAGGGAGTTGTGTAGCACATGTACTTTGGTTGAAACAATAATTGAGTGACTTAGGATTTGTAGTTGGCACAATTCTAATATTTTGTGACAACACTAGTGCCATTTGAATTTCAAAGAATCCTATTCAACATTCTAGAACCAAGCATATTGACATAAGGCATCATTTTATAAGAGATCATATAGCGAAAAGAGAAATTAAACTACATCATGTCGCTACTAAAGATCATCTTGCAGATATTTTCACAAAACCCATAGCCTTTGACACATTTAGCATGTTAAGGACAAGGCTAGGTGTGATAGATCTTAATGCTTGATTGAAAATTCTGCAATTTTTTTTTATTTGTATTTGTTAAGTTTGTTCATTGGATGTTGTGATTTTTTGTTCCTTAATTGAATGTTGAAAGCATATTTGTATTGAAGTGATGGTAGTTTATAGTGTCCATTCGTACTATTTGAAATTGTATCATACTATACGATTACAATATCATACCCATACTTCATCTATACAAACGGGGAGGAAACACGGTTAGGATCAGTTATTATTGGTGATCATACGTACGAATACGTCATTCGTCTGTACGATCCACATGTCGTTTCACGTGAGGGACGAACCTAACCGTCGCCTGAACGAACTTAAATTTTCTGATCGTCCTGGACGAACACGTCATCGTCTGTACAATCAAAAAGTCAAAAAGCCTGTATGAATGGATGCCTCGGGACGAGCAATTTATGAAAAACTGTTTCATTTTGACTGTTTTCGTTCGTCTCGGACGAACTTTTATTCATCCCGAACGAAGTAAGGTTCGTCTTGTACGAACTTGATTCGTACAATATGATCGCAGGTTTTTTTTATATAAAGGCGGGTCATTTTCTTTCATTTCACTTTCTATCTAGAACCTTTTAGAGCCTTGAGAGAAGATGTCTGGCAGTGAAAAAAGAGCACGGGTGGCTAGGGGTCCTGCGTCTAGAAGGAACTGGGATGAAAACTTTCTTAGTGAGGAGAATGAGGAAGCATACCTTAGGTATGCTGCATCTAAGGTTACTCCTTCCTGCATATTATTGCAAGAAAATATATATTTGTCAGTTATGCCCCTCTTTGACTCGACCCATTTTTCTTTTCTCTTGACCTTGATCTATGCTTTCAATAAGGATTTGTTTCATGTGTTCCTGGCCAACATGACCTTTAACCAGGATCACACAATCATTTCTTCTTTTGTTCTTAAACAAAAAGTTATGATAACTAAGGAGGATCTAGGAGAATATGTTCATCTTAGAACTCAAGGGACTAGAGCTCATACCTTCTGCACTAAACCTGAAAATGGTTGGTCAGAAATTAACCAAGTTCTTAGAGGTGTAAGCACACCCACACATGTCTCCCGGGTAGATACATTGAATCAAAATGCAAGGATAATACAACATGTGCTTAGGACATCAATCATTCCTAAAGCAGGCGATAGGGTTAATATGACTCCACTTCTTTCCTCAACCACTTTTCTTATTATGACTGGCCAACCTATAGATGAAGCCCAATTGATCTTAGACTACATCTACTATCTTTCTAATATTGGTCTGGCTAGTGTGAAGAGGAAGAAAAATATTGCTTTAGGACATATTGTGTGTTACATTATAGAGAGGAAATACAACCTAGTTCATCCTTCTGGTCCTTCTGAACTCCCACTGTACTTCACTGACGCTTCCTTTAGAGCATTATTTGGGAAAGAGGGTACATCTGACAGCTCAGATGACGAGCCTCCTTCTGCTTCTGCTCCTTCAGGTGCACCCTCAACTGCATCTGGACCATCACAGGATTTCTATCAAAACATGGTCTAACGTTTTGATAGAATGGACCAAAGGTTTGATGACATGGTGGCTCATTTGAAGAGGCAGGATGATCAATTTGATGCTGTAAACACTAATATTGCTACTCTGAACAGCTATTTTGCGTTGTTTGGTGCTCCACCACCTCCTCCCGATCAGGGTCCTTCTCAGTTCTAGCTCGCTTTGTTATGATATGGCTTGAGATGTGATTGTGTTTTCCTTTTATCAGTTTGAGGCTGTTCTATGTTTTTTGAAAGTTTATGTTTTGAAATGTTTAGCAAGTTTTTTTTTTTGGATGATGCCTAAATGTAACACTTGCTATGTTGTATGTTTCAAATGATTCGAAATGAAATGTTCTACTGTTTCTGTGCTTATCCTTTTTTTTGTGTTAATCACTGTTTTATTTTTCTTTTTCTTTTCACTTGACTATAGTTGATTAATGATCTAGAATATTAATTGAGTTCATATTACAATAGAAAATACTATGCATAAATTTAAAATTTTCAAATTTTTTAGATTTCATTATGTTTTGGTGTGGATTAGAAGATCTTACTTAATCTTATTTAGACTTGTATTATTTAGTCTAAATTTGTGTATTTTTGATGTTTTAACATTATTCTCACTTTCTAAATCTTTGTGTTTATTATTGTATTCGTGACTAAGAGATAATATTTTTGGAAAGAATCTTACATTCAAAGCAAAGTTTGAAAAAATGCACAAAATGTGCCATACAAGAAAAGATGCGCAATGTCGCCAAATGTGAAAAGACACACAAAGTGTGTCATCCAATAAAAGATGCGCAGTGTCACCAAGTTTTAATAAGGCACAAAATTAGCCTACATTTTGAAAAGATGCGCAAAGTCGCCAAATTCTCTTTCCTTTAACATTTTTTCTCTATTTTCACTAATCAATAATTGTCACTGTAGACTTAGAATTTTGGTAAAGTTATCTCATCTTCTGTACAAAATTGAGACTACTAATATGTCTAATACATTACTACTTTAGATCAACTTTTCTTCTCCTTAACATACTATGCAATCTAACATTTTTGAGTATTTAGTTTTTGCATCTCAATTGAATATTGTAGTTAAACTTCATTTAACATTATTCCTCTTCTCAACTATTTTTAAGTGACCTTTTTACTGTTGGCAAAAGGGGGAGAGTTTTATTGTTTGAATTGTTTGACTTATGTATATTATGTGCTATTTTGTAGTGCTATTTTGTATGTGCTATTTTGTATGTTATGTGATGTATGTGCTATTTTGTATGTTATGTTATGTGATGTATGTGCTATTTTGTATGTTATGTGACTATTTGTTTGACTTATGTTAATTTGTATGTTATGTGCTATTTGTTTGTTTGATCTTGTTTCTTATGCTATTATTTTTGTATGTGCTTATGTTATCATTTCTACACTCTATCCTACCCTTCCCTTGTGTATTCCATGTAAAATTCTCTATCCTCTTATATCTTGATTAGTCTTTAGGGGGAGCTTAGGGATAGGATAAGTCAATACTTTAGGGGAACTTTAGGGATCTTTTATTTAGGGGGAGTGTAGATCTTTTATTTAAGGGAGTACATTTAGTGGATGTTAGAAGATCTATTTTTATGTATTTCATTTCAAACAATAGTTGTTTTGCCATCTTAAAAAAGGGGGAGATTGTTGTGATTTGGGTGAATCGGTTTGTTCATGTGAATTCTAATCCAAGTTTATGTTATTTAGGTTTTTTATGATTACAAAAGCTTATTATTTGTCTAATTCATCTTCTAACATATATTTGAGTTTTTTGTTGTGTGTACTAAAGTATCTTTCAGGAAATTCACACTCTAGATTGTTGAAGACTTTAAGTTCACCTGTCCAATATAAATGAAGTCTGTAAAATTTTCTTTTTCTTGAGTCTGAGAGAGTGTGATTGTAAGTTGGATAACTGTGCACATACACACATTGGGGGAGTAAAAATCTTAAATTTTTAAACTGATCGTACAGTATGATTTGTTATCGTACGGGACAATCTGTAGAATATGTCCTCCAAAAAGAACCCGCATGCAAAGAAAATTTTTCTAAGTCATGTTCATACAGTACGAATACTATTCGTACATGAGTTTTGCTGTACGAACTGCTTAAAATTAGGTTCGTCCAAGCCTTCGTATGGGATGAAATATTCGTACGAAGCTCTCTGTTCAATTCGTCCAAGCTTATCGTACGGGATGAATGTTCATACGAAGCTCACTGATCGATTTGTCCAAGCTTTCGTACGGGATGAAAGGTTCGTATGAAGCTCACTGTTCGATTCATCCAAGCTTTCATACGGGACGAAATGTTCGTACGAAGCTCACTGTTTGATTCATTCAAGCTTTCGTACGAGACGAAATGATCGATATTTTGAACTATTCGTACGGTACGATCTTAGATCGTACGGGACGATCGACACGGACTTAACTTGAAATTTCAGTTTTTGGACAGTTTTTTCTGTCCTAAGTATAAAAATGACTCAAAACTGTTTAAAGAAAAGATCCTTCTGCAAAAATTATTTTGGGAAGTGAGAGGAGAGTGATTGGGAGAGTATTTGGGAGTGAGTTTTGAGAGATCTTTCAAGAGAAAATTGTTAGGAGATTCACAAGGTTATCCAATTGAGAGGATTTCTTTTACTTGTTCTTCAAGCATCTTCCTAGTTCTTTGGAGACTTTTGCAAGAGAATTATTCGAGAGGATTTCGGTTCTCTGCCGCACTTGGAGAGTGAAAGGACGAAGGTTCTCTGCCGCACTTGGAGAGTGAAAAGGATGAAGGTTCTCTGCTACACTTGGAGAGTGAAAAGGACAACAGTTCTCTGCCGCACTTGGAGGGTGAAAAGGACGACGGTTCTCTGCCACACTGGGGTTGGTGGAAGAGAGTTTGTAAAGGCTTCTCCGCCTTGCTATGGGGGCAAAAGGAGAGTCACTTGAGTTTAGTGCAATACCTAGAGAAGGAGTCTCTAGGGAGTGGATGTAGGTCGTGTTTTGACCGAACCACTATAAATTCTGCTGTTCTCTGTTCACTGTTTATTTTTTGCATTTTTATTTCTTGTTGCAGTTTATTTTCTTTGTGGTTGAATTTCTGCGTTTGAACAAATGAGCCAAAGTTATCTCTGTTTGTACTGTACGAAGTTATATCGTACTGTACGATTTGCTTTAAAAAATTTTCCAAAAACCAAGAGTAATTTTTAAAAGTACCAATTCACCCCCCCCTCTTGGTTAGCCTAGGGACGTGAGCAGTAGGTCTTACAACCTATTCGTATTTTTAAGATTGTGTCATTCAAACATGAAAAGCCTTAGGAAGATCAACCAAAAGAGTTAGTGAGAGGTGTCTCCAAGCTAGAGTTCACTAAGGACCACCTGTGTGATGCCTGTCAGTTAGGAAAGTAAGTTAAATCCTCCTTCCACTCAATCAAAGACATAAACACTAGCAAACCCTTAGAAGTCCTACACATGGATCTCTTTGGACCTGTAAGCACTTAAAGCTTAGGAGGGAAAGTCTTTGGGCATGTAATTATGGATGATTATTCGAGGTTCACTTGGGTTAGATTCCTGTCTCATAAAAGTGAATCATTCGAGGAGTTTAGATCTTTTTTCACTTGGATTTAGAGGAAGCTAGGTTGTGAGATTGTGACAATTTATAGTGATTATGGTGGAAATTTTGAAAATGAGAAGTTTGAAACCTACTGTAAGGAGTAAGGGATAGATCATAATTTTTAGCTCCTAGGACACCTTAGTAGAATGGGGTAGCTGAAAGGAAGAATAAGACCCTGATAGAAGCTACTAGAGCCATGTTAGCTGGGTACTCATTTCCTAAATACTTTTGGGCAGAAGTGGTGAATACAGCCTGTTATATTTTGAATAGGGTAAACCTTAGATGTAAGCTGAATAAAATCCCATATGAAATTCTTCAGGGTAGGACACCCAACCTCTCTCACCTTAGTGTTTTTGGATATAAAGTGTTCATTCTGAATAATGGGAAGTCTCAATTAGAAAAGTTTGACCCAAAATCTGATGAAGGAGTGTTCCTAGGTTACTTAAGTTTTGAGAAATCCTATAGAATCTTCAATAAGAGATCACTAATTATTGAGAAGACCACTCATGTTATGTTTGATGAATCTGATAGGGTCTAGGGTAGAAGTGTTACAAATCTGGTTTTGATGATGACAAACATGTTTCCAGTGTGTTTTACTTGGCTAATCTGTTTCAGGCACAAAAGACCGCGAGCCACTCAAGCCAACTCAAGATCGGGTCCAAGTGTGTCAAATGTATGATTTTTCTTTTTATCGAGATAATTGTAATGTAACTGATTCCCTAGCTAAGTAACCTTGCACACACACACTCAGGGAGAGAGATTGAGTGAATTAGAGTTTCTGTTAAAAATTTATTCAGATCGTCCTGGACGATAGTTTCATCGTCCTGGACGATCCAGTTAAAACAGAAACCCTAATTAGGGCGACTAAGTTAAGAAGGTCTGATTAAGCAGATCGTCCTGGACGATCTTTGGATCGTACGGGACGATATTCTCAAATCAGAAATTCCCAGCCGCCAGATTAAGTTAGGCAAGTTTTATTTTAAGTATTTTGGTCTGATCGTCCCGGACGATACGTGTATCGTCCTGGATGATTCACTACAATCATGCCTAAATTAGTCTGGTAATTAAGGAAAGTAATTAATGTTTAATTGATACGATCACATCGTCCTGGACGATCGTGATCGTCTTGTGCATTTCAGCTGTACGTCCAGAACTATGTACAGGACGATTTGGGGCCTTTTTGAACTAATCGTACCGGACGATTACCCTATCGTCCGGGACGATCAAGTCATTTTTTGGTCATCCAGCACATATTTCTCTGGACGACCTGAACTATCTTCTGGACGATTTCCTTCAATTTGAACAAATCGTCCCGGATGATCGCAGTATCGTACGGGACGATATGAACAACTTTTTCTACTGATCGTCCAGAAGAGCCAGATCGTCCAGGCTGAAACAGCTGAATTTGAACTGATCGTACAGGACGATCTACCGATCGTCCTGGATGATCTTGGCCGACATGTTGAGATTTAGGGCAAATTTTAAGCCCTCCTTTAAAAGAACTTTTTCCTAATTTTTGGAAAAATCTTTTGCTGCCTTTTTTTCCTGAGAAATCCTAGAGAGAGAGAGAGTTGGGAGAGAGAGAAGAGATCTTGTGAGGGGGAGTTAGTGAGGGATTCATTAAGGTTGCTCCAAGCACGGATCAGAGTCGTCTTCTCCGCTCGTCGTCTGTCGTCTAGTCGGTGTTCTTCGTGGGAGGATCGTTCGCAAGAAGATCCGGGTTCTCTGCCCGCTTCAGGTGGAAGCGAAAGGAGTTCGTAGGTTCTCTGCCTGCTTCAGGAGGAAGCGAAAGGAGTTCGAAGGTTCTCTGCCTGCTTCAGGAGGAAGCGAAAGGAGGTCAGGTTCTCTGCCTCACCGTGTGGTGAAAAGGAGGTGTTTTGTACAGGCTTCTCCGCCTTGCTGTGGGAGCAAAAGGAGAGTCACTTTCGTTTAGTGCAATACCCGGAGGGGAGGCTCTGGGGAGTGGATGTAGGTCAAGTTGACCGAACCACTATAAAATCTGGTTTGCTTTTCTGATTCAGTTTTGCACTTTACTTTTCAATATAAACTGCTTGGGTGAATATCGTTGGTTGATCTTTTCGTTATTGTTTACTTGTTTCCGCTGCTAAGTATCGAAAATATTTTTGTAGTTATCGTGAAATTTTTAAATAACCAATTCACCCCCCCTCTTGGTTAGCCTCGGGACTAGTTCACTAGGGCTTAACATCCCTTTCGAACTTTCAAGTGGTATCAGAGCAGGATTCAAAATTTCTGTTTAAAAACTTTTGAATTTGATCCAATGGCTAACTGTAACAATCGTAATACTGCTGAAGGTTATTCTATTACTAGACCACCGTTGTTTGACAATATTCCTTTTAATTTTTGGAAAACACGCATGTCTACTTTTCTGCAATCTATTGATTATCGCATGTGGATGTTAGTTAAGGACGGATACGAACCACCTTTTCGAATGATTAACAATGTGAAAACTAAATTGTCATTTGCTGATTGGATGTTTGATGATCGTGATTTAGCACAGTTGAATGCAAAATGTTTGAACTGTTTCTTTTGTGCTTTGAAATCTGAAGACTATATGTGTGTTTCTACTTGTACAACGGGAAAGGAAATCTGGGATAGGTTATGTATAACATACGAAGGTACAATTGAAGTCAAACAATCTAGGTTAAACATCTTGTTACATGATTATGAACTTTTTCGCATGAAACCTAGTGAGACTATTTCAGAAATGTACACAAGGTTCACTCAGATTGTTACCTCTTTGCATGCTTTAGGTAGAGAACTTACCAACTACGAAAGAGTGAACAAGATTCTTAGATGTTTGCCTGCTTCTTATGATGCTAAGATTACTACTATTACTGAATCCAAAGATTTAAATACTTACTCTATTGACAGCTTACTTGGATCACTCATTGCTTACGAGCAAGGGGTGAACCAAAGGCAACTTGATGCAGGTGAACGCAAGAAAGAGAAGACCGTGGCACTAAAGGCCAAAGATTCAGATGCTAGCACTTCCGGGTCTGATAGCGATGAAGTTGCCTTAATCACAAGGTAATTCAAAAGCTTTCTAAGGAAGAAACATAAGAACTATCAGAAGTGGAACAAGGGTAAGTTCAATAAAAACTTTAAGGGTTCATCTGAATCGGTTTGTTTTGAATGCAGGAAGCCTGGACACATTAAGGCTGATTGTCCAACACTTAAAGCTCACCCAAGCAAGGAGAAGGGTGAGGAGAAACCAAAGTTCAGGAAGGACAAGAAGTGGATTCAGAAGGCATTCTGGGCAGACTCTGCATCCGACTCTTCTGAGACTGAAGCTGAAGAGGAGGAAACAAACTTGTGTCTGATGGCGGATGATCACCCTGGTCAGTCGGACCAAGAAGAGGTATGTGAGCTTACTTACGATCAGTTATTTGAAGTTTCTGAAAAGATTCATACATCGTATAGGAAGCTTAAGAAAACCCATGCTAGTTTGAAATTAGATTATTTGACTTTACAAAAAGAGCATGATTCTGTAGTTAAAGATTATTCCACACTTGATTCCAATCACATGTCTCTGCTTGATGAGTTTGATGAATTGAACAAAAAATATTCTGATTTAGTTACTGAGCATGATTCTTTGAAAACCACGCATGTTGATTTAGAAAAAGCTTTTAAAGAGTTAGATACAATGGCATGTGAAGTAGAAAGTAACAATGGCGCTTTAAAATTTGAAATTGCAAGTTTAAAGAAAGAGAATGAGTTTTTGGAAGTAAAAATCAGTGCTTGTGAAAAGAACAAAACACCGCCTACCTTTGAACAGTTTTATGCACCGCCACCTTTTAAAAATTCTGTTGCAAGTTCATCAAACCATGTTTCATACACTACTAGGAAGAGGCACTATCACTCACGACGTTTAGTTAATCCTTTTCCTAGTGTTAGATGTTTTTCATGTGGCATGTTAGGACACATATCACACACTTGTACTGTTCACCGTAGTACACATTGGGTGTGGAGACCCAAACTGCCTGTTTCACAGCACAGCACGCATGCATCGCATTCTTCTTTTCATAAGAAGGAACCCAAACATGTTTGGGTTCCTAAGACTGATATTTGATGATTTTGTAGGTGTGCTCTCACACAAGATCTCGTGAGAGCATGTGGTACCTGGACAGCGGATGTTCTAGACATATGACTGGAGATGCAAATCAGTTCATTTCGCTGGAGGCCAGAGCTGGAGGCAAGGTTACACTTGGAGATAACACCACCAGGAAGGTGGTAGGCACTGGTATAATTGGTGATTCAAAGAACTTTATGATTGATAATGTTTTGCTTGTAGATGGACTGAAACACAACCTGCTGAGCATCAGTCAACTCTGCGACAAGGGATACAGCATCAAATTCCTGCCCACTGGCTGCATTTTAAGCTTAAATGATGAAGTTGTTTTGTAGGGGCAAAGGATCAACAACGTCTACAAGCTGGATGTAAGTAGCATTAAATCTGATAATTCAATTTGCTTAAAAACTGCTGCTGATGAGTCTTGGTTATGGCATAGGAGATTGTGTCATGCCAGTATGAAAACCCTTAGGAGAGTCACCCAAAAGGACTTAGTTAGAGGTGTGCCCAAGCTTAAGTTCACTAAGGATCACCTGTGTGATGCCTGTCAGTTGGGGAAGCAAGTCCAGTCCTCTTTTCACTCTGTTAAGGACATTAACACCTCTAGACCTTTAGAAGTTCTTCACATGGACCTCTTTGGACCCATTAGCACTGCCAGCTTAGGGGGGAGAGTTTATGGTTTTGTGATTGTAGATGATTATTCGAGGTTCACTTGGGTTAAGTTTTTGTCACACAAATCTGAGTCATTTGATGAGTTTAGATCTTTCTCTACTTGGATTCAGAAGAAGTTAGGATGTGAGATTATTACCATCCATAGTGATCACGGAGGGGAGTTTGAAAATGAAAGATTTGGAAGTTTTTGTGAGAATCATGAGATTAGTCACAATTTTTCAGCTCCTAGGACCCCTCAGCAGAACGGGGTAGCTGAAAGGAAGAACAGGACCTTAGTGGAAGCCGCTAGAGCCATGCTTGCCGAGTATTCACTTCCAAAATACTTTTGGGCTGAAGCGGTGAACACTGCCTGTTATGTGCTGAATAGGGTGAATGTGAGAGTCAAACTGAACAAGACACCTTATGAGATCATTAAGGGTAGAACACCAAATCTGTCCCACCTCCATGTCTTTGGCTGTACGGTTTTCATTCTGAACAACGGGAAGTCACCCTTAGGAAAATTTGACCCCAAATCTGATGAAGGAGTGTTCTTAGGATATTCAAGTGTGGGGAAATCCTTTAGGGTGTTCAATAGGAGGACTTTGGTGGTGGAAGAAACAACCCATGTAGTGTTTGATGAATCTGATCCTAAGGAGTCTAGATCTAAAGTAGAAGATGAAGAGATTGTTGAGGTTACCCAAGGAGTTGGAAATACAAATTTGGAGGAAAGGGTAGAACCTCAAACAGAGTTGCCTAGAGATTGGAGATATTCTTCGAGTCATCCTAAAGAACTGATCTTAGGAGACCCTTCTGAAGGTGTTAGGACTAGGCATGGACTTAGGAAGGAAGTAAACTATTCTGCCTTTATCTCAATGACTGAATCCACCAACATCAATCAAGCCCTGTCGGATGAATTTTGGATTTTAGCTATGCAGGAAGAATTGAATCAATTTGTAAGGAATGATGTTTGGGAGTTAGTAGAAAGACCTAGAAACCAAAGTATTGTGGGAACCAAGTGGGTCTTTAAGAATAAGATGAATGATTCTGGTGTGGTGGTGAGAAATAAGGCAAGATTGGTGGCTAAGGGGTATAATCAGATAGAAGGGATAGATTTTGAGGAAACTTTTGCCCCTGTAGCTAGATTGGAAACCATTAGAGTGCTACTAGCCTTTGCCTGTTACAAGGGATTTAAGCTGTTTCAAATGGATGTCAAGAGTGCCTTTTTAAATGGGGTAATTAAAGAAGATGTTTTCGTAGAACAACCCCCAGGTTTTGAGAGTTCCCAATATCCAAGTCATGTCTATAAATTAAAAAAGGCCTTATATGGATTGAAACAGGCACCCAGAGCTTGGTATGAGAGGCTTAGCACATTCCTGTTAGAAAGAGAGTTTGTTAAGGGGAGCGTAGACACCACCCTTTTTCTGAGGAGATTAGGAGATGACTTACTCATTGTCCAGATCTATGTTGATGATATAATTTTTGGATCTTCTGATAAATACTTATGTGAAGAGTTTTCTAAAATAATGAGTAAAGAGTTTGAGATGAGTATGATGGGAGAATTGTCCTACTTTTTGGGGTTTAGCATAAGGCAAACGGATGATGGAACCTTTCTCAATCAATCAAAATACACTAAGGACATTTTGAAGAAATATGAAATGGACAAAGCCAAGCCAATCAATACTCCCATGCCCTCCTCAGTTCAGTTAGATAAGGATTCAAATGGAAAATCTGTTGATCAGAAGAAGTATAGAGGGATAATAGGGTCACTACTTTACCTGACTGCTAGCCGACCTGATATCATGTTTAGTGTCTGTCTTTGTGCTAGGTTTCAGGCTGATCCTAAAGAGTCCCACCTGACTGCTGTTAAGAGAATTCTTAGATATCTTTTAGGAACCCCAAACCTAGGAATTTGGTACCCTAGGCACAGCACCTCTTTTGAGATCATTGGATATTCTGATTCTGACTTTGCGGGGTGTAGGGTGGATAGGAAGAGTACTTCTGGGACTTGTCAATTTATAGGACAGTCGTTAGTCTCCTGGTCCAGTAGAAAACAGAACTCAGTTGCACTTTCCACTGCTTAAGCTGAGTACATTGCCTTAGGGAGTTGTGTGGCCCAAGTTCTTTGGTTGAAGCAGCAAGTCTTGGATTTAGGAGTACCTGTTGGCACAATTTCTGTTCTGTGTGATAATACTAGTGCCATCTGTATCTCTAAGAATCCAATCCAACATTCTAGGACCAAACACATTGACATTAGGCATCACTTCATTAGGGACCATGTTACAAAAGGGGACATTGAGCTACACCACGTAGCAACTGAAAATCAGCTGGCTGACATATTCACTAAACCACTGGCCTTTGACTCATTCAGCATTTTGAGAACCAGATTAGGAGTGCTTGATATAAATGCTTGATTCTGATGACTGCGGATTTATGATCTTTCTGATTGGTATTCTGATTTCTGTTAGTTAGGTTTAGTTTTTTGATTTTTGATTTCTGTTAGTTAGTTTTTGCCTTGATTATTTTATTTTCAGTTGATTTTATTTCTTCTACTGATTTATGTTTTAGCCTTATTGTTAGTTTGATTTGAGTATTTACTTTGCTATGATTTTCTACCTGTTTTTATTTATTTACGGGTTCATATCTTGCACTTACTATTTTATGCTTTTCATGATCTGATCACCACTCACTATTTCTGAAAATCTGAATTTCTTACTATGAGTTTTTTACCTTGTTTTGGTTTGGAAGCTGATAAGCAGTGATTGACTTCGCTGAATCTGTTAAAGGGAAGAAACATTGATAATTGTTTCTCTTCCTCTAACTCCTTTACTGGTGTGTAGTTTCTTTTGAATAAAAATCATTTTCAAAATTAAAATGTTAGTTTTTGAAATAGAGATTATTTTATCTTCCTACAGTAATCTGCCTCATATCAATAGTGTTTTTCAAAGTCTTGAGTCATTAGTTTGATTTTCTAAACTAAGTGATTGCATTTATCATATGTTGTATGGCTTTTATTTTGTGAATCATTCTTCCTTACTGCGGAGAGTCATCTCCTATGTCTGTAAGATAATCTCACAGCTGAGACTCTTTAATGATTATGAAAAGGAGAAAGCTTATAAAAGATGCGCAGTGCGCCAGATAATTTGAAAAAGAGGCATAAAATGAGCCCAAAACTGAAAAGATGCGAAATTGCCAAATTGGATACACAAAGTGTATCAAAAATCAAAAGATGCGCAAAGCGCCAACCAATTTGAAAAAGAGGCACAAAATGAGCCCAACACAAGCTTTCTTTCCTTTCAGATTATTAAATGTCTTAGAAAAATCTGTGCGCCACTTAATATTTTCAAAAGCTTGAGTTTTGAAAATCCCGATTTCTGATTTTTTATTTTGTAACACTATTATATCAGATATTTTTCTGGAACGAGGCTTGAAAGGATTTCTTTTCAAATCTAATGTATTTTATTCTAAATCGGTTTTGTGTTGAAAGAGGTTTGCATCGATAAGGTGCCCGGGGTCGGAGTTACGAAAGTTGATTATTTCCAACCTTTTTTGGATTTCAGCGCTGTCAATTGTCCTGTCATTGGTTTTTGAATCTAAAATCAATATGTTTTATTTTATGTTTTATTTCCGTGTTATGTTTATCGCTCCTCCTTTTTGTGATGTCAAAAGGGGGAGTCAGAGTTGTAGTCGTGTCGTGTCTTTGTTTCTGTTTTCTGAGTCTTGTTTCCCGTATTGTTTTAGCTGTTAAATGAAAATTTAAAAAATGTTTGTTTGTTTGATCTCCTAGTTTACTTTTACTGTCAGACTACTTTACAAATGTTTGCCATCATCAAAAAGGGGGAGATTGTTGCAAATCTGGTTTTGATGATGACAAATATGTTTCCAGTGTGTTTTGCTTGGCTAATCTGTTTCAGGCACAAAAGACCGCGAGCCACTCAAGCCAACTCAAGATCGGGTCCAAGTGTGTCAAATGTATGATTTTTCTTTTTATTGAGTCAATTGTAATGTAACTGATTCCCTAGCTAAGTAACCTTGCACATACACACTCAGGGAGAGAGATTGAGTGAATTAGAGTTTCTGTTAAAAATTTGTTCAGATCGTCCTGGACGATAGTTTCATCGTCCTGGACGATCCAGTTAAAATAGAAACCCTAATTAGGGCGACTAAGTTAAGAAGGTCTGATTAAGCAGATCATCCTGGATGATCTTTGGATCGTACGGGACGATATTCTCAAATCAGAAATTCCCAGCCGCCAGATTAAGTTAGGCAAGTTTTATTTTAAGTATTTTGGTCTGATCGTCCCGGACGATACGTGTATCGTCCTGGACGATTCACTACAATCATGCCTCAATTAGTCTGGTAATTAAGGAAAGCAATTAATGTTTAATTGATACGATCACATCGTCCTGGACGATCGCAGGATCGTCCCGAACGATCGTGATCGTCTTGTGCATTTCAGCTGTACGTCCAGAACTATGTACAGGACGATTTGGGGCCTTTTTGAACTAATCGTACCGGACGATTACCCTATCGTCCGGGACGATCAAGTCATTTTTTGGTCATCCAGCACATATTTCTCTGGACGACCCGAACTATCTTCTGGACGATTTCCTTCAATTTGAACTAATCGTCCCGGACGATCGCAGTATCGTACGGGACGATATGAACAACTTTTTCTACTGATCGTCCAGAAGAGCCAGATCGTCCAGGCTGAAACAGCTGAATTTGAACTGATCGTATAGGACGATCTACCGATCGTCCTGGATGATCTTGGCCGACATGTTGAGATTTAGGGCAAATTTTAAGCCCTCCTTTAAAAGTACTTTTTCCTAATTTTTGGAAAAATCTTTTGCTGCCTTCCTTCCCTGAGAAATCCTAGAGAGAGAGAGAGTTGGGAGAGAGAGAAGAGATCTTGTGAGGGGGAGTTAGTGAGGGATTCACTAAGGTTGCTCCAAGCACGGATCAGAGTCGTCTTCTCCGCTCGTCGTCTGTCATCTAGTCGGTGTTCTTCGTGGGAGGATCGTTCGCAAGAAGATCCGGGTTCTCTGCCCGCTTCAGGTGGAAGCGAAAGGAGTTCGTAGGTTCTCTGCCTGCTTCAGGAGGAAGCGAAAGGAGTTCGAAGGTTCTCTGCCTGCTTCAGGAGGAAGCGAAAGGAGGTCAGGTTCTCTGCCTCACCGTGTGGTGAAAAGGAGGTGTTTTGTACAGGCTTCTCCGCCTTGCTGTGGGAGCAAAAGGAGAGTCACTTTCGTTTAGTGCAATACCCGGAGGGGAGGCTCCGGGGAGTGGACGTAGGTCAAGTTGACCGAACCACTATAAAATCTGGTTTGCTTTTCTGATTCAGTTTTGCACTTTACTTTTCAATATAAACTGCTTGGGTGAATATCGTTGGTTGATCTTTTCGTTATTGTTTACTTATTTCCGCTGCTAAGTATTGAAAAGATTTTTGTAGTTATCGTGAAATTTTTAAATAACTAATTCACCCCCCCTCTTGGTTAGCCTCTGGACTAGTTCACTAGGGCTTAACATCCCTTTCGAACTTTCAAGAAGAAGAGGAGGTTGTAAAAGTCACCCAAGGAGTAGAATAAGAAAATTTGTAGGAAAGGGTAGAACTTGAAGTTTTACTGCCTAGAGAATGGAGATATTCTTTGAGTCATCCTAAAAGATTGATCTTAGGAGAGCCTTCTGAAGGTGTTACAACTAGGCATGGACTTAGAAAAGAAGTAAACCACTATGCCTTCATTTCAATGACTGAACCCACCAATATCAATCAAGCCCTTTCTGATGAATTCTGGATCCTAGCCATGCAAGAGGAACTAAATAAATTTATTAGGAATGATGTTTGAGAGCTGGTAGAAAGATATAAGGACCAGAGTGTAGTGGGAACAAAGTGGGTCTTTAAGATAAAAATGAATGATTCTAGTGTGGTGGTTAGGAATAAGGCAAAATTAGTAGTTAAGGGGTACAACCAAATAGTAGGGATTGATTTTGAGGAAACCTTTGCCCCTGTAGCCCATTTGGAAGCCATTAGAGTGCCACTAGCCTTTGCCTGTTATAAGGGATTTAAGCTTTTTCAAATGGATGGCAAGAGTGCCTTTTTAAATGGGATAATAATAGATGATGTATTTGTAGAGCAACCCCTAGTTTTGAGAATTCTCAATTTCTAAATCATATTTTCAAATTAAAAAAGGCCCTGTATAGATTAAAATAGGCACCTAAAGCTTGGTATGAGAGGCTTAACATATTCTTATGGGAAAGAGAGTTTGTTAAGGGGAGCGTAGACACCACCCTTTTTCTGAGGAGAGTAGGAGATAAATTACTTATTATCCAGATCTATGTTGATGATATACTTTTTAGGTCTTCTGATAAAAAAATATGTGATGATTTTTCTAAAATAATGAGTAAGGAATTTGAGATAACTATGATGGGAGAATTGTCCTAGTTTTTGAGATTTAATATAAGAAAAATGGATGAAGGAACCTTTCTTAATAAATTAAAATACATTAAGGACATCCTGAAGAAATATGAAATAGATAAAGCCAAGCCAATCAACACTCCCATGAGTTCCAGTGTCCAGTTAGATAAGAATTCAAATGGAAAATCTATTGATTAGAAGAAGTACAGAGGAATAATTGGATCACTTCTATACCTAACTGCTAACAGACCTGATATTATATTTAGTGTTTGTCTCTATGCTAGATTTTAGACTGATCCAAAGGAGTCCCACCTTACTGCTTTTAAGAGAATTCTTAGATATCTCTTAGGAACCCAAAACTTAGGAATCTGGTATCCTAGGCACATTACCTCCTTTGAAATTATAGGATATTCTGATTCTAACTTTGTAGGATTTAGGGTGGATAGAAAGAGCACCTATGGAATATGTCAATTCATAGGACAATCTTTAGTCTCCTGGTCCAGTAGAAAATAGAACTCAGTTGCACTGTCTACTACTAAAGCTGAATACATTACCTTTGGAAGTTATGTGGCCCAGGTCCTTTGGTTAAAATAATAAATTTTTGATTTAGGACTTCCTGTAGGCACAATCTCTATCCTATGTGATAAAACTAATACCATCTGCATTTCAAAGAACCCAATCCAACACTCCAGGACCAAACACATCGATATTAAGCATCACTTCATTAGGGATCATATTACCAAAAGAGATGTAGAGCTACATCACATAGCCACTGAAAACTAACTAGAAGATATTTAAACAAAACCAATAGCATTTGAAACCTTTAACACCTTAAGAACTAGATTAGGTGTGATAGATATTCATGCTTGAAATTGATACTCTCCATTTATGTTTCAGCACTTAGTTTTTGTTTGATTTATTTATCTCTTTCTTTTTATGTGTTTTTTGATTTCCTACTGATTTTCCTCATTTTTTTATTGTTGTTTATTTAATTTGGTTATTTCTTTTTATGTGCTTTTCTTTTGTTCTTGATTTTCTATTTATTTTATTCAGAATCAGATCATTGCTCACTACTGCTGATAAACATGATTTTTAAATGAGATTTTTGCCTTGTTTTGTTCAGAAGCTTGTAAGTAGTGATTGACTTCTCAAAAATAGTTGAAGGATGAAACATTGATGATTGTTTCTCTTCCTCTAACTTTTAATGGTGTATTTTTCTTTTTGAATAAAAATCTTTTTCAAAATTAAAAAGTTGGACTTTGAAATAAAGATCTATTTTATCTTCTTACAGTAATCTATCTCATATGAGTAGTGTTCCAAAGCATTGAATCACTTTAATGTTTTCTTAATCAAGTGGTTGCAGTTATCATATGAGAATGGTTCTGTTTTATGGATTACTTTTCCTTATCTAAGAGAGTGAGTTTTTCTCTCATACTTAGAAGATAATCTTACAATCGAAAGTCTTTTAGAGTTTTTGAAATAAAGGAAGCTCACAAAAGATGCACAAAGTGCGCCAATAAACTGAAAAAGAGGCACAAAATGAGCCTAACAGTAAAAAGATAGACAATATTTGCTAATAAATTGAAAAGATACATAAAGTGTATCAAAAATTAATAGATGTGTAAAGTGTGCCAAATAATTAAAAAAAAGATGCACAAAATGAGCCCACATATAAATAAGCTTCCTCCTCTTTCAAACCTTTAAAAATCTTAGAAGATTTCATGTGCCACTTAATATATTCGAACACTTTAGATTGAAAATCATGATTTCTGATTCTTTACTTCGCAATACTATTTTACCGGATATTTTTCTGGAACGAAGTTTGAAAGATCACTTTTCTTATCTAATTTTTTGTCTTCTGAATTAGATTTTTGTTTGAAAGGAATTTTAACATGTAAGGTATCCGAGGTAGGGTTTACAAAAATCAATTTTCTAACTTTTCTGGACTTCAATTCTTAATTTCTTCTTATTGGTTTGATTTACTGGAGCTGATTGATTCAAAAAAAACTTATTTATTATTTTCATTGTTTGTTTGATTTTTTATTTATATTTTAATTTAAATCCTTTTTATATTTTGGACTCCCTTGATCATTCCTCTTCATCATCCAACTTCTTCAAATTTTGTTCACATCATCTTGGATGATATTCATATCGTTCTAAACTATATGATCACATCTCCACTCCAACGGCTGATTTGAACCAATTATTGGACATCATCTTGGATGATACCCCTCATCATTCTGGATGATCCACACCATAGATGATTTAAATTTAGTTGGTATGATCCATTATAGCCGATTATCTTGCACGATCCACCACATCATCCTGGATGATACTTTTCATCAACAATTATTCAGAAGGACTCCTCAGAATGATCGCCTCAGTTTAATCATCCTAGATGATACCTGATCATCCTAGATGAAATAACTACCTTTTTGACCAATCAGCCTAGCCGACATTATTGCTTTAAATCATCCTAGACGATATCACGATCGTCTTGGATGATCTGGGCAACTTTTTATAAACAGGCCAATTTCAAAGCTAGTCTTCACTCCAACTTCCTTCTTTCCTTCAAAGATTTCTCTCCTTCAATAAAGCTCACCAATGGCTGGTGGCAAACGTTTCAGGATGCTTACTAGAAGCTCCTCGAGGGAACTGTGGACCTTCACTTCACTGATGTAGCAGATCAGGCTGCTTACCTTCGCTATAAAACTATAAGGATTACACTCTCCAAGACAGTCCATCCTCGTACCCTGACATATCCAATGTTAGACCTATTTGTTCATACTACTATGAATATTATTCTAACCCTTGTAGTTCCTTTTAACTCTAAATTTATCTATGAATTTTTCACTAGTCTATGAATCAACTCTACCTACACTACACTTCAATTCTATATAAACAAAAGACTTATAGAAATCACTTATCAGGACTGCCATGAATTTCTTCAACTTTTCACCACTAGAGACAAGCTTCACACCTTTGTCTCAGATCCTTATTTCAACTGGAGTCATGTTAATCAGTACCTAAGGAACACAAATATCACTTACCATAATGGTGCCTCTAGTTCATTGATTAAAGATACTAGGACTATCCAACATGTCCTTAGAACTTCTATAATTCCCAAAGCTGGTGACCATGTTCAAATTACTCTTTACTTTCCATCACCACCTATTATATCATGGCTCATAGGGATTTCAATGCTACTGATCTTCTCTTTCGATAAATTGAGCACTTGACTAGTATTAGGGATCCTGAATATAGGAGGAAACCAAATTTGGCCCTATGACACCTCATTGCTTATATTCTTAAAACCAAGTACAATCTTCAGTATCCTACCCCACTAAATTATCACCCTTCTTTCTACACAAACAACTCATTCTATATCCTTCATAGAACTCGCCTCCATCCAGAATACGCGACGAATGTGGGAGAAGAGGAAGAAGCTATTCCTACACTAGTTCCTGAACCTGTTCCTATTTGCCACCACTCATAGCAGGATCAGCTGGTGGATAGGTTTGTCTAGTGGGAGGTATGGTTTGACTCCTATGTTGTTGCACAAGAGCAGTAACATGCAGTAGATGTCGATCATTTCAGTACCTCTATGGCCCAGCAATAGCAGCAGTATGGCCAAGATCTGGCCTGGTTTGGGAAGCAGTTTGCTTCCATTCACCAGTTCTTTCAGCCACCTCCACCTCCTCTACCTGATCAGGATCCATCATATATGTAGTTTATTTTATTTTATTATTGTTTACTTTCAGTGTGATGTTTATACTATTATTCTTTCATGTATATGTTCTGCTTTGTGATTTTCCTCCTTTTTGTGATGTCAAAAGGGGGAGTAGTGTCAGTGTTAGTGTTGTATCGTTTGCTTGTTTCAATAAAATATGTTTTTCTTTACTTATAGTGTTTTGCTTTGATTTACATTCATACTTGATTTGAAATTTGCTAACAAATATTTATCATCATAAAAAAGGGAGAGATTGTTACAAATCTGGATTCAAGGATCATAATTTTGATGATTACAAATATTTTTATTTCTGTATTGATGTTACTGTTGCACATCTATTTATAGTTACCATGTCTACTAACTTTTCAGGTCCACAAGATCAAGTGAAATTCAAGCCAGCTTAAGATTGGGTAGATTAGGACTGAGTCAGTTTATAATTTCAAAATTCAATGGTTTTTTATCTTTTCTTGAGTCAAATGTAATAAAGTGGATCCTGATGCTAAGTAACCTTACACACACACACACTTAGGGGGAGAAATTTAGTGAGTTAGAGTCTTTTTTTATTTTTGATCATATCGTACATGACGATTCGATTATCATCTTGGACGATCTGTTAAAAATAGAAACCCTAATTAGGGCTTATGGGATAAGTTAACTTGGTTAAGTAAATCATCCTAATGATCCTCCCATCATCCTGGATGATATTTTTAAGTCAAAAAAACTCAGCCGCTAAACTTATTTATGCAAGTTTTTAGATTGAATTTATGTTCCTAATTATATAAAATTATTTGTACCAATAATGCCTAAATTAGTCAGGTTATAGAGGAGAGTAATTAAGGTTAGATTGATCAATTATATCATCCAAGACGATCGTAGGATCATCCAGGATAATCAGTAGGAAAAACCTTAACTTCCTCCTGGATGTCCCGAACTATCTGTTTGATGATATGTCCCTTTTTGTACTAATCATA
This sequence comes from Dendrobium chrysotoxum, assembly GCA_019925795.1. Taxonomy (NCBI): domain Eukaryota; kingdom Viridiplantae; phylum Streptophyta; class Magnoliopsida; order Asparagales; family Orchidaceae; genus Dendrobium; species Dendrobium chrysotoxum. The sequence goes on from CM034311.1 coordinate 5,419,205, forward strand.
TAGGATAATATTGACATTGTCCTGGATGATCAGTTATATTTCAAGTCATCTCGACTCATCTACTAGACATCACGAGCTATCTGCTGGACGATAATGTCTTATTTTGAACTAATCATATAGGATGATATGGTCATCATCCCTGGACAATCAGTTATTTCTCAACATATTATCCTGATTTATCTCCTGGATGACCCGAACTATATTCAGGACGATTTAGTCAGTTGATCATCCTGAACGATCAGTTGTGCAAAATTAGAAAACTAGGTTTTTTAAGCCTATTATTTAAGCAAATTATTTTGACTTGTAATAGTAAACTTTTGCTGTATTCCACTTCAACAGAGCTTAGAGGAGAGGAAGAGTTTGGGAGAGAGAGAGGATCTTATGAGGGGGAGTTTATGAGGTGCTTCACAAAGGTTGCTCCAAGTAAGGATTTGGTCATCATCTTCTTTCCTCATCCTTGGTTCCGTGGTGGCTCTAGGGAGATAATCATCAGCATCAGATCTAGGTTCTCTGCCCGCTTCAGGAAGAAGCAAAAGGAGTTGGGGTTCTCTATTTACTTTAGGTGGAAGTAAAAGGATTCTGGGTTCTCTTCCTACTTCAGGTGTTGCAAATCTGGTTTTGATGATGACAAACATGTTTCCAGTGTGTTTTTCTTGGCTAATCTGTTTCAGGCACAAAAGACCGTGAGCCACTCAAGCCAACTCAAGATCGGGTCCAAGTGTGTCAAATGTATGATTTTTCTTTTATTGAGTCAATTGTAATGTAACTGATTCCCTAGCTAAGTAACCTTGCACACACACACTCAGGGAGAGAGATTGAGTGAATTAGAGTTTCTGTTAAAATTTTGTTCAGATCGTCCTGGACGATAGTATCATCGTCCTGGACGATCCAGTTAAAACAGAAACCCTAATTAGGGCGACTAAGTTAAGAGGGTCTGATTGAGCCGATCGTCCTGGACGATCTACGGATCGTACGGGACGATATGCCCAAATCAGAAATTCTCAGCCGCCAGATCAAGTTAGGCAAGTTCTTATTTTTAGATACTTGGTCTGATCGTCCAGGACGATACGTGTATCGTCCCGGCCGATCCAGTACAATCATGCCTAAATTAGTCTGGTAGTTAAGGAAAGCAATTAATGTTTAATTGATACGATCACATCGTCCTGGACGATCGCAGGATCGTCCCGGACGATCGTGATCGTCTTGTGCATTTCAGCTGTACGTCCAGAACTATGTACAGGACGATTTGGGGCCTTTTTGAACTAATCGTACCGGACGATTACCCTATCGTCCGGGACGATCAAGTCATTTTTTGGTCGTCCAGCACAGATTTCTCTGGACGACCCGAACTGTCTTCTGGACGATTTCCTTCAATTTGAACTAATCGTCCCGGACGATCTCAGGATCGTACGGGACGATATGAACAACTTTTTCTACTGATCGTCCAGAAGAGCCAGATCGTCCAGGCTGAAACAGCTGAATTTGAACTGATCGTACAGGACGATCTACCGATCGTCCTGGACGATCTTGGCCGACAAGTTGAGATTTAGGGCAAGTTTTTAGCCCTCCTTTAAAAGAACTTTTTCCTAGATTTGGAAAAATCTTTTGCTGCCTTCCTTCCCTGAGAAATCCTAGAGAGAGAGAGAGTTGGGAGAGAGAGAAGAGATCTTGTGAGGGGGAGTTAGTGAGGGATTCACTAAGGTTGCTCCAAGCACGGATCAGAGTCGTCTTCTCCGCTCGTCGTCTGTCGTCTAGTCGGTGTTCTTCGTGGGAGGATCGTTCGCAAGAAGATCCGGGTTCTCTGCCCGCTTCAGGAGGAAGCGAAAGGAGTTCGTGGGTTCTCTGCCCGCTTCAGGAGGAAGCGAAAGGAGTTCGTGGGTTCTCTGCCCGCTTCAGGAGGAAGCGAAAGGAGGTCGGGTTCTCTGCCTCACCGTGTGGTGAAAAGGAGGTGTTTTGTACAGGCTTCTCCGCCTTGCTGTGGGAGCAAAAGGAGAGTCATTTTCGTTTAGTGCAATACCCGGAGGGGAGGCTCCGGGGAGTGGACGTAGGTCAAGTTGACCGAACCACTATAAAATCTGGTTTGCTTTTCTGATTCAGTTTTGCATTTTACTTTTCAATATAAACAGCTTGGGTGAATATCGTTGGTTGATCTTTTCGTTATTGTTTACTTGTTTCCGCTGCTAAGTATCGAAAAGATTTTTGTAGTTATCGTGAAATTTTTAAATAACCAATTCACCCCCCCTCTTGGTTAGCCTCGGGACTAGTTCACTAGGGCTTAACATCCCTTTCGAACTTTCAAGTGGTATCAGAGAGGGATTCAAAATTTCTGTTTAAAAACTTTTGAATTTGATCCAATGGCTAACTGTAACAATCGTAATACTGCTGAAGGTTATTCTATAACTAGACCACCGTTGTTTGATAACATTCCATTTGATTTTTGGAAAACACGCATGTCTACTTTTCTTCAGTCTATTGATTATCGCATGTGGATGTTAGTTAAGGACGGATACGAACCACCTTTTCGAATGGTTAACAATGTGAAAACTGAATTGCCATTTGCTGATTGGACGTTTGATGATCGTGATTTAGCACAGTTAAATGCCAAATGTTTGAACTGTTTCTTTTGTGCTTTAAAATCTGAGGACTATATGCGTGTTTCTACTTGTACAACGGGAAAAGAGATTTGGGATAGATTATGTATAACATATGAAGGTACAACTGAAGTCAAACAATCTAGGTTAAACATCTTGTTACATGATTACGAACTTTTTCGCATGAAACCTAGTGAGACTATTTCAGAAATGTACACAAGGTTCACTCAGATTGTTACCTCTTTGCATGCTTTAGGTAGAGAACTTACCAACTACGAAAGAGTGAACAAGATTCTTAGATGTTTGCCTGCTTCTTATGATGCTAAGATTACTGCTATTACTGAATCCAAAGATTTAAACACTTACTCTATTGACAGCTTACTTGGATCACTCATTGCTTACGAGCAAGGGGTGAACCAAAGGCAACTTGATGCAGGTGAACGCAAGAAAGAGAAGACAGTGGCACTAAAGGCCAAAGATTCAGATGCTAGCACTTCTGGGTCTGATAGCGATGATGTTGCCTTAATCACAAGGCAATTCAAAAGCTTTCTAAGGAAGAAACATAAGAACCATCAGAAGTGGAACAAGGGTAAGTTCAATAAAAACTTTAAGGGTTCATCTGAATCGGTTTGTTTTGAATGCAGGAAGCCTGGACACATAAAGGCTGATTGTCCAACACTTAAAGCTCACTCAAGCAAGGAGAAGGGTGAGGAGAAACCAAAGTACAGAAAGGACAAGAAGCGGATTCAGAAGGCGTTCTGGGCAGACTCTGCATCCGACTCTTCTGAGACTGAAGCTGAAGAGGAGGAAACAAACTTGTGTTTGATGGCTGATGATCACCCTGGTCAGTCCGACCAGGAAGAGGTATGTGAGCTTACTTACGATCAGTTATTTGAAGTTTCTGAAAAGATTCATACATCGTATAGGAAGCTTAAGAAAACCCATGCTAGTTTGAAACTAGATTATCTGACTTTGCAAAAAGAGCATGAAGTGTTGATTAAGGATCATTCCACCATTGATAGCAATCACATGTCTTTACTAGATGAGTTTGATGAACTGAATAAAAAGCATTCTGATTTAATTGTTGAGCATAACTTGTTAAAAACAGCGCATGTTGAATTAGAACTTGCTTTTAAGAAAGTGAATGATTTGGCATCTGAGTTAGAAAGTACTGAAAGTGCAAAAACGTTTGAAATTGGAAGTTTAAACAAACACATTGAGTTTTTGAAAGTAAAAATCAGTTCTTTTGAAAATAACAAAACACCGCCTACTTTTGAACAATTTTATGCACCGCCACCTTTTAAAAATTCTGTTGCAAGTTCTTCAAAGCATGTTTCATACACTACTAGGAAGAGGCACTATCACTCACGACGTTTAGTTAATCCTTTTCCTGGTGTTAGATGTTTTTCATGTGGCATGTTAGGACACATATCACACACTTGTACTGTTCACCGTAGTACACATTGGGTGTGGAGACCCAAACTACCTGTTGCACAGCACAGCACACATGCATCGCATTCTTCTTTTCATAAGATGGAACCCAAACCTGTTTGGGTTCCTAAGACTGACATTTGATGATTTTGTAGGTGTGCTCTCACACAAGACCTCGTGAGAGCATGTGGTACCTGGACAGCGGATGTTCTAGACATATGACTGGAGATGCAAATCAGTTCATTTCGCTGGAGGCCAGAGCTGGAGGCAAGGTTACACTTGGAGATAACACCACTAGGAAGGTGGTAGGCACAGGTATGATTGGTGATTCAAAGAATTTTGTGATTGATAATGTTTTGCTTGTAGATGGACTGAAACACAACCTGCTGAGCATCAGTCAACTCTGCGACAAGGGATACAGCATCAAATTCCTGCCCACTGGCTGCATTTTAAGCTTAAATGATGAAGTTGTTTTGCAGGGGCAAAGGATCAACAATGTCTACAAGCTGGATGTAAGTAGCATCAAATCTGATAATTCAATTTGCTTAAAAACTGCTGCTGATGAGTCTTGATTATGGCATAGGAGATTGTGTCATGCCAGTATGAAAACCCTTAGGAGAGTCACCCAAAAGGACTTAGTTAGAGGTGTGCCCAAGCTTAAGTTCACTAAGGATGACCTGTGTGATGCCTGTCAGTTGGGGAAGCAAGTCCAGTCCTCTTTTCACTCTGTTAAGGACATTAGCACCTCTAGACCTTTAGAAGTTCTTCACATGGACCTCTTTGGACCCATTAGCACTGCCAGCTTAGGGGGGAGAGTCTATGGTTTTGTGATTGTTGATGATTATTCAAGGTTCACTTGGGTTAAGTTTTTGTCACATAAATCTGAGTCATTTGATGAGTTTAGATCTTTCTCTACTTGGATTCAGAAGAAGTTAGGATGTGAGATTATTACCATCCATAGTGATCACGGAGGGGAGTTTGAAAATGAAAGATTTGGAAGTTTTTGTGAGAATCATGGGATTAGTCACAATTTTTCAGCTCCTAGGACCCCTCAGCAGAACGGGGTAGCTGAAAGGAAGAACAGGACCTTGGTGGAAGCCGCTAGAGCCATGCTTGCCGAGTATTCACTTCCTAAATACTTTTGGGCTGAAGCGGTGAACACTGCCTGTTATGTGCTGAATAGGGTAAATGTGAGAGTCAAGCTGAACAAGACACCTTATGAGATCATTAAGGGTAGAACTCCAAATCTGTCCCACCTCCATGTCTTTGGCTGTAAGGTTTTCATTCTAAACAACGGGAAGTCACCCTTAGGAAAATTTGACCCCAAATCTGATGAAGGAGTGTTCTTAGGATATTCAAGTGTGGGGAAATCCTTTAGGGTGTTCAATAGGAGGACTTTGGTGGTGGAAGAAACAACCCATGTAGTGTTTGATGAATCTGATCCTAAGGAGTCTAGATCTGAAGTAGAAGATGAAGAGATTGTTGAGGTTACCCAAGGAGTTGGAAATACAAATTTGGAGGAAAGGGTAGAACCTCAAACCCCATTGCCTAGAGATTGGAGATATTCTTCGAGTCATCCTAAAGAACTGATCTTAGGAGACCCTTCTGAAGGTGTTAGGACTAGGCATGGACTTAGGAAGGAAGTAAACCATTCTGCCTTTATCTCAATGACTGAACCCACCAACATCAATCAAGCCCTGTCGGATGAATTTTGGATTTTAGCTATGCAGGAAGAATTGAATCAATTTGTAAGGAATGATGTTTGGGAGTTAGTAGAAAGACCTAAAAATCAAAGTATTGTGGGAACCAAGTGGGTCTTTAAGAATAAGATGAATGATTCTGGTGTGGTGGTGAGAAATAAGGCAAGATTGGTGGCTAAGGGGTATAATCAGATAGAAGGGATAGATTTTGAGGAAACTTTTGCCCCTGTAGCTCGATTGGAAGCCATTAGAGTGCTACTAGCCTTTGCCTGTTATAAGGGATTTAAGCTGTTTCAAATGGATGTCAAGAGTGCCTTTTTAAATGGGGTAATTAAAGAAGATGTTTTTGTAGAACAACCCCCAGGTTTTGAGAGTTCCCAATATCCAAGTCATGTCTATAAATTAAAAAAGGCCTTATATGGATTGAAACAGGCACCCAGAGCTTGGTATGAGAGGCTTAGCACATTCCTGTTAGAAAGAGAGTTTGTTAAGGGGAGCGTAGACACCACCCTTTTTCTGAGGAGAATAGGAGATGACTTACTCATTGTCCAGATTTATGTTGATGATATAATTTTTGGATCTTCTGATAAATATTTATGTGATGAGTTTTCCAAAACAATGAGTAAGGAGTTTGAGATGAGTATGATGGGAGAATTGTCCTACTTTTTGGGGTTTAGCATAAGGCAAACAGATGATGGAACTTTTCTCAATCAATCAAAATACACTAAGGACATTTTGAAGAAATATGAAATGGACAAAGCCAAGCCAATCAATACTCCCATGCCCTCCTCAGTTCAGTTAGATAAGGATTCAAATGGAAAATCTGTTGATCAGAAGAAGTATAGAGGGATAATAGGTTCACTGCTTTACCTGACTGCTAGCCGACCCGATATCATGTTTAGTGTCTGTCTTTGTGCTAGGTTTCAGGCTGATCCTAAAGAGTCCCACCTGACTGCTGTTAAGAGAATTCTTAGATATCTTTTAGGGACCCCAAACCTAGGAATTTGGTACCCTAGGCACAGCACCTCTTTTGAGATCATTGGATATTCTGACTCTGACTTTGCGGGGTGTAGGGTGGATAGGAAGAGTACCTCTGGGACTTGTCAATTCATAGGACAGTCGTTAGTCTCCTGGTCCAGTAGAAAACAGAACTCAGTTGCACTTTCCACTGCTGAAGCTGAGTACATTGCCTTAGGAAGTTGTGTGGCCCAAGTTCTTTGGTTGAAGCAGCAAGTCTTGGATTTAGGAGTACCTGTTGGCACAATTTCTGTTCTGTGTGATAATACTAGTGCCATCTGTATCTCTAAGAATCCAATCCAACATTCTAGGACCAAACACATTGACATTAGGCATCACTTCATTAGGGACCATGTTACAAAAGGGGACATTGAGCTACATCATGTAGCAACTGAAAATCAGCTGGCTGACATATTCACTAAACCACTGGCCTTTGACTCATTCAGCATTTTGAGAACCAGATTAGGAGTGATTGATATAAATGCTTGATTCTGATGACTGCTGATTTATGATTGTTATGATTGGTATTCTGATTTCTGCTAGTTAGTTTTTTGTATTCTGTTTTCTGATTTCTGTTTGTTAGTTTTTGTAGTGTGATTTCTGATTTCTGTTAGTTAGTTTTTGCCTTGATTATTTTATTTTCAGTTGATTTTATTTCTTCTGCTAATTTCTGTTTTAGCCTTATTGTTAGTTTGATTTGAGTATTTACTTTGCTATGATTTTCTACCTGTTTTTTTTTGTTTTTCAAAATCTGATCACCGCTCACTACTTCTGATAATCTGAATTTCTGACTGGGAGTTTTTACCTTGTTTTGATTTGGAAGCTGGTAAGCAGTGATTGATTCCACTGAACCTGTTAAAGGGAAGAAACATTGATGATTGTTTCTCTTCCTCTAACTCCTTTACTGGTGTATGGTTTCTTTTGGATAAAAATCTTCTTCAAAATTAAAATGTTAGTTTTTTGAAATAGAGATTATTTTATCTTCCTACAGTAATCTGCCTCATATCAATAGTGTTTTTCAAAGTCTTGAGTCATTAGTTTGATTTTCTAAAACCAAGTGATTGCATTTATCATATGATGTGTGGTTTTTTGTTTTGTGAATCATTCTTCCCTACCGTGGAGAGTCATCTCCTATGTCTGGAAGATAGATTCACAGCTGAGACTCTTTAATGATTATGAAAAGGAGAAAGCTTACAAAAGATGCGCAGTGCGCCAACCAAATTGAAAAAGAGGCATAAAATGAGCCCAAAACTGAAAAGATGCGAAAATGCCAAATACACAAAGTGTATCAAAAAATCAAAAGATGCGCAGTGCGCCAAATAAGTTGAAAAAAAAAAAAAAAAAGAGGCACAAAATGAGCCCAACCTAAGCTTTCTTCTCTTTCAGATCTTTAAATGTCTTAGAAAAAAACTCGTGTGTCACTTAATACGTTCAAAAAGCTTGAGTTTGAAAATCTTGATTTCTGATTTCTTACTTTGTAACACTATTATATCAGATATTTTTCTGGAACGAGGCTTGAAAGGATTTCTTTTCAAATCTAATGTCTTTTATTCTGAATCGGATTTTTGTTTTGAAAGAGGTTTGCATCGATAAGGTGCCCGGGGTCAGAGTTACGAAAGTTGATTGTTTCCAACCTTTTTGGATTTCAGCGCTGTCAATCGTCCTCTCATTGGTTTTTGAATCTAAAATCAAGGAAAAATTCTGATTTTCCTGTTTTGTTGTTGTTCTGTGTATGTTTTATTTTATATTTCTTTTTCGTGTTATGTTTTTCCCTCCTCCTTTTTGTGATGTCAAAAGGGGGAGTCAGTTGTAGTCGTGTCTGTGTCTATTTTCTGAGTCATGTTTTCTGTATTGTTGAAAATTTAAAAAATGTGTGTTTTGTTTGATTTCTTAGTTTCATTTTATTTTCATCTTAGTTTCATTTTATTTTCAGACTACTTTACAAATGTTTGCCATCATCAAAAAGGGGGAGATTGTTGCAAATCTGGTTTTGATGATGACAAACATGTTTCCAGTGTGTTTTTCTTGGCTAATCTGTTTCAGGCACAAAAGACCGCGAGCCACTCAAGCCAACTCAAGATCGGGTCCAAGTGTGTCAAATGTATGATTTTTCTTTTATTGAGTCAATTGTAATGTAACTGATTCCCTAGCTAAGTAACCTTGCACACACACACTCAGGGAGAGAGATTGAGTGAATTAGAGTTTCTGTTAAAATTTTGTTCAGATCGTCCTGGACGATAGTATCATCGTCCTGGACGATCTAGTTAAAACAGAAACCCTAATTAGGGCGACTAAGTTAAGAGGGTCTGATTGAGCCGATCGTCCTGGACGATCTACGGATCGTACGGGACGATATGCCCAAATCAGAAATTCTCAGCCGCCAGATCAAGTTAGGCAAGTTCTTATTTTTAGATACTTGGTCTGATCGTCCAGGACGATACGTGTATCGTCCCGGCCGATCCAGTACAATCATGCCTAAATTAGTCTGGTAGTTAAGGAAAGCAATTAATGTTTAATTGATACGATCACATCGTCCTGGACGATCGCAGGATCGTCCCGGACGATCGTGATCGTCTTGTGCATTTCAGCTGTACGTCCAGAACTATGTACAGGACGATTTGGGGCCTTTTTGAACTAATCATACCGGACGATTACCCTATCGTCCGGGACGATCAAGTCATTTTTTGGTCGTCCAGCACAGATTTCTCTGGACGACCCGAACTGTCTTCTGGACGATTTCCTTCAATTTGAACTAATCGTCCCGGACGATCTCAGGATCGTACGGGACGATATGAACAACTTTTTCTACTGATCGTCCAGAAGAGCCAGATCGTCCAGGCTGAAACAGCTGAATTTGAACTGATCGTACAGGACGATCTACCGATCGTCCTGGACGATCTTGGCCGACAAGTTGAGATTTAGGGCAAGTTTTTAGCCCTCCTTTAAAAGAACTTTTTCCTAGATTTGGAAAAATCTTTTGCTGCCTTCCTTCCCTGAGAAATCCTAGAGAGAGAGAGAGTTGGGAGAGAGAGAAGAGATCTTGTGAGGGGGAGTTAGTGAGGGATTCACTAAGGTTGCTCCAAGCACGGATCAGAGTCGTCTTCTCCGCTCGTCGTCTGTCGTCTAGTCGGTGTTCTTCGTGGGAGGATCGTTCGCAAGAAGATCCGGGTTCTCTGCCCGCTTCAGGAGGAAGCGAAAGGAGTTCGTGGGTTCTCTGCCCGCTTCAGGAGGAAGCGAAAGGAGTTCGTGGGTTCTCTGCCCGCTTCAGGAGGAAGCGAAAGGAGGTCGGGTTCTCTGCCTCACCGTGTGGTGAAAAGGAGGTGTTTTGTACAGGCTTCTCCGCCTTGCTGTGGGAGCAAAAGGAGAGTCACTTTCGTTTAGTGCAATACCCGGAGGGGAGGCTCCGGGGAGTGGACGTAGGTCAAGTTGACCGAACCACTATAAAATCTGGTTTGCTTTTCTGATTCAGTTTTGCATTTTACTTTTCAATATAAACAGCTTGGGTGAATATCGTTGGTTGATCTTTTCGTTATTGTTTACTTGTTTCCGCTGCTAAGTATCGAAAAGATTTTTGTAGTTATCGTGAAATTTTTAAATAACCAATTCACCCCCCCTCTTGGTTAGCCTCGGGACTAGTTCACTAGGGCTTAACATCCCTTTCGAACTTTCATCAGGAGGAAGAAAAAGAAGTTGGGATTCTCTGCCTGCTTCAGGAGGAAGCAAGAGTCAAGGTTCTCTGCCTCACCGGTGTCGGTGGAAAGATTTTGTAAGGGCTTCTCCACCTTGTTGTGGGAGCAGAACAAGAGTCACTATAGTTTAGTGTAATACCTGGAGGGGAGGCTCCAGAGAGTGGACGTAGGTCAAGTTGACTGAACCACTATAAATCTGGTCTGCTCTTTTTATTTATTTTTTTGCATTTTATTTTTGCATATTTCTGTGATATGATTTGTGGTTGAAAATCTGATTTTGGTTATCTGCTTCCGCTTACATTATTTATGTTTTAAACATTCAAAAAGATAAAAATAATTTTTATTTCGTGTAAGATTTTTTAAAATATCAATTCACCCCCCTCTTGGTTAGCCTTAGGACTAGTTCATAAGGGCTTAACAACCCTAATGAACTTTCACAAAGGTCTGGGAAGGTCATTTGAGTCAAAATGACTTATTTGACCCTTAAAGGGCATTTGGTTCAATCCTAGTTGACTCTGGCCCAGGGATTGGGATTGGGTCCAACATGTTTGTTTTAACATTTGGAGTTGAATGGAAGTGGTTCCATCCAAAGATAGGGTCATTTAATTCAAAATAAATATTCACACCCCTAAGAGGTATTTTGGCCATTTTGGGTTGACTTGGTCAAACAAGCTTGACCAGGGTCTATGTTTGAGTCATATGCACTCCTAATGATGATTAGGATACATTAGAAGAGTTTCCGGGATTTGATTTGAAAAGGCTATGTTGGAGTTTAAAGAAAACTCCAAAACTGCCATTAAGGGGCATTTTGGTCATTTTGACTCCTGGTCAACTTGGGGTCAAAGTGGGTCCACCAAAATATAGTTTAATGCTTAACAAGTCATAATCAAAGGTCTTGATGTAATCAAGGGGTTTGGAGAAGGCTCCAAGGTCAGAATTTATGGGGTAGCAGGTCCAGTGGCATAGGCCATAAATATTTACAGCCTTTGGGTTTCAATTTATTTTCTGAGGTTAGAGACCTTCAAATAATCTCAAATTTGGAGGGTAGATCCTAGGGACAAGCCTAATCAATATAAAATTGATAGATCATGAATTGAGGGTCATTTGATTGGGGTTTGAAGTGTTTGAAAAATCAATGTAAAAGGCTTTTAGGGTAGGGCCTTTGAACCTTTGATTTTGGTTTGGAAATCTGGATTTAATCTGAATTGATCTAAGATCTGGGTAGATCCTTGGTTTTGGATTGATCTAGGGTCTAGGTAGATCCTAGGGTCTGGATTGGCCCTAGTGATCTCATTCCCAAAAGAGGTCAACAATTTTGTAATCAATAATTTCTCAATAAATCAATACTTATATTCATTTTAATATATACAAATTTATATTGTTCAATTTTCATTTAAAAATTATTAAAATATGGAAATTTATATTATTTCATAAAAAATATTACAAAATAAATAAGTTATTTCTACAATTTTTACATCTAATTATATTACTAAATTCTTTATTAATAATAACAAGGCAATCATGACATTTGGATTGGCAGAAATTATTAAGCGAAAGAAAATAACAGAATTCCATTGAAAATACAGTTGGGTTTGGCATTTTTAGGAAAACATAATTACGATTTGCATTTTGCTTGAAATCACAAACAGTAATCGCATTTTCTTTAAAAATGTGATTACTATTCACTCGTATGATCCTTTTTAAATTTATTTATTATTTTGATCCTTTTGCTAATACTTTTTTGAAAGAAGTTCCTTTTAAAAATTTCACCTTCAAACCTCTCACACCTACATATAATAAGTGGGGCCAAAATATAATAGAAAGCCTCCCACGCCTGCATACAATAAGTGTGACTAGAATCCCTCCCACATTTATACAGAGCAAATGGGGCCAGAACAAAAAAATATAAGGCCCTTATATTATTTCAGATAGTGCACTTATAAAAATGCAGATATTATAACTCCTTTAATGTCATGCCTTGAATTATATAAATATGAATATAATAACATATCATTATGAGTTTAAATATGAGCATGATAATGTATGAACTATCATAATTATTGCAGTAGGGTAACATTGCAAGTGTAAAATCTTCCACACTTACATTTTCCTTCCCATTATATTATCAAAAGAACATCTAGAGTAGCATTTTAAGACTTTTAAAGAACTATCAAAAATATAAAAAATGCCTCATTTATTCGATATGCCCCAAAACCATCACAAAAGAAACCAACGAGTGAAAATTTAACTTCTTATAATCAATATCCATATTAAAGTATATTATAATATATAATAAGTTATATGGTTAAAACATCATAAAATTATAAAAAAAAATAGAATTTTATCTTTATTTTATTATAAAATTATTGAAATTAAAAATCATAGATAGGTGTATAGAAGTCTATCTCGTGCTTGATGAAATCCTAAAATGGCTGATTGATGGTCAAATTTAGCTTCATAGCCTCTTAACCTCTCCTCTCTTTCTCTCTCCTCCTCTCCCTCTCCCTTCTCTAACAACAACTGATTTGGGGGGAAGGGGGGGATTATTAATTTTTGACAAAAATATATTTAGATATTTATATATTAAAAACATCATTTTTAATTTTGCCCCATGGTGCTAACTTCCACAATGCCACAATGCTCCACCAAATATTTAAGGTGCTCCCAAATTCCTCTAACTCGAGAGCCCGATGCAACCCAATGTTGTAGTGCTCCCTTAAATTCTCCTCCAAATAAAGAGGATAATGCCACAACACTAACAAACCTAGCACTACATTGCTCCAAATAACAGTTTTACCTCTAGTTTTTTTTATAAGTTTAAATAATATGTTATTTTATGTGTTATATTTTTAGTGAAAATTTGTTATTAGTTTTGTTGTGCAGGAAAAAATATATAAAAAGCACAAAATTTTAAACATCATCCAGCGCCACAATTTTGAACCAAATAATGTCATAGTGCCATCAAAGGCACCGCCAGAGCGCCATAATATCGACGTAGTGTGCCCAACTACTTTATTGGACAGCACCACGGTGAAAAATGAGTCAGCTTCATAATACATATCTTACTGTATTCAAGTGTCACAACATCATAATTTATCATGCCTTAGTGCCCAAATTGTCATTCTGGCCCTACAGCATTCGAAAGTTAGTAGTGCCATGGCATGGCAGTTATAAATACCTAAAGAAATAACCTGTCAGTGAAACGACATGACTGTTCACTAAGTAACTGATCCACATCACCAAGCACCACGGCAGAAATAATAGCATAGCGGCGTTAGTTCATTTTTTGGGCCCAACAACGCTGACCTTTCAAGTGCCGCAGTGCTAATTACCTACTTTATATTTTGTTATAAATAGTCAATATGTTATTTATAGGTGAGTTCAATCACTTCTTTAATTTCAATAAATTTTAGACTACTGAAAGTTCGATAGGGATGTTAAGCCCTAGTGAACTAGTCCCGAGGCTAACCAAGAGGGGGGGTGAATTGGTTATTTAAAAATTTCACGATAATAATGAAAATCTTTTTATAACGTGCAGTGGAAACGAATTAAAACAACGATAAAAAGATCAACCACAGATATTCACCCAAGCAGTTAATATCAGAAAAGTAAAGTGCAAAACTGAATCAGAAAAGCAAACCAGATTTTATAGTGGTTCGGTCAACTTGACCTACGTCCACTCCCCGGAGCCTCCCCTCCGGGTATTGCACTAAACAAAAGTGTCTCTCCTTTTGCTCCCACAGTAAGGCGGAGAAGCCTGTACAAAAACCTCCTTTTCACCACACGGTGAGGCAGAGAACCCGACCTCCTTTCGCTTCCTCCTGAAGCAGGCAGAGAACCTTCGAACTCCTTTCGCTTCCTCCTGAAGCAGGCAGAGAACCTTCGAACTCCTTTTGCTTCCACCTGAAGCGGGCAGAGAACCCCGGATCTTCTTGCGAACGATCCTCCCACGACGAACACCGACTAGACGAAAGACGACGAGCGGAGAAGACGACTCTGATCCGTGCTCGGAGCAACCTTAGTGAATCCCTCACTAACTCCCCCTCACAAGATCTTCTCTCTCTCTCCCAACTCTCTCTTTCTCTAGGGTTTCTCAGGGAAGGAAGGCAGTAAAAGATATTTCCAAAAATTTGGAAAAAGTTCTTTTAAAGGAGGGCTTAAAATTTGCCCTAAATCTCAACTGGTCGGCCAAGATCGTCCAGGACGATCGGTAGATCGTCCTGTATGATCAGTTCAAATTTAGCTGTTTCAGCCTGGACGATTAGGCTCTTCTGGATGACCAATAGAAAAAGTTGTTGATATCATCCCGTACGATCCTGCGATCGTCCGGGACGATTAGTGCAAATTGAGGGAAATCGTCCAGAAGACAGTTCGGGTCGTCCAGAGAAATCTGTGCTTGATGACCAAAAAATGACTTGATCGTCCCGGACGATAGGGTCATCGTCCGATACGATTAGTCCAAAAAGGCCCCAAATTGTCCTGAACACAGTTCAGATCGTACAGCTGAAATGCACTAAACGATCATGATCGTCCGGGACGATCCTGCGATCGTCCAGGATGATATGATCGTATCAACCAAAAATAAATTACTTTCCTTAATTACCAGATTAAATTAGGCATGATTATACTGGATCGTCTGGGACGATACACGTGTCGTACGGGACGATCAGACCAAGTATCTAAAAATAAGAACTTGCCTAACTTGATCTGGCGGCTGTGAATTTCTGATTTGGGCATATCATCCCGTACGATACGGAGATCGTCCAGGACGATCTGCTCAATCAGACCCTCTTAACTTAGTCGCCCTAATTAGGGTTTCTGTTTTAACTGGATCGTCCAGGACGATGTGGAATCGTCCAGGACGATCTGAACAAAATTTTTAATAGAAACTCTAATTCACTCAATCTCTCTCCCTAAGAGTGTGTGTGCAAGGTTACTTAGCTAGGGAATCAGTTACATTATAATTGACTCAATAAAAAGAAAAATTATACATTTGACACACTTGGACCCGATCTTGAGTTGTCTTGAGTGGCTCGTGGTCTTTTGTGCCTGAAACAGATTAGCCAAGCAAAACACACTGGAAACATGTTTGTCATCATCAAAACCAGATTTGCAACAATCTCTCCCTTTTTGATGATGACAAACATTTGTAAAGTAGTCTGAAAATAAAAGTAAACTAGGAGATCAAACATACAAACATTTTTTTAAATTTCATTTAACAGCTAAAATAATACAGGAAACATGACTCAGAAAATAGAAACAGACACGACTACAACTGACTCCCCCTTTTGACATCACAAAAAGGAGGAGGAAAAACAGAACACGGAAATAAAACATAAATAGAACAACTACAAAATAGGAAAATCAGAATTTTCCTTGATTTTAGATTCAAAAACAAATGACAGGATGATTGACAGCGCTGAAATCCAGAAAAGGTTGGAAATAATCAACTTTCGTAACTCCGACCCTGGGCACCTTATCGATGCAAACCTCTTTCAACACAAAAATCCGATTCAAAAGAAAACACATTAGATTTGAAAAGAGATCCTTTCAAGCCTCATTCCAGAAAAATATCTGATATAATAGTGTTACAAAGTAAAAAAAATCAGAAATCGGGATTTTCAAAACTCAAGCTTTTGAAAATATTAAGTGGCGCACAGATTTCTCTAAGACATTTAACAATCTGAAAGGGAAGAAAACTTGTTTTGGGCTCATTTTGTGCCTCTTTTTCAAATTGGTTGGCGCTTTGTGCATCTTTTGATTTTTGATACACTTTGTGTATCCAATTTGGCAATTTCGCATCTTTTCAGTTTTGGGCTCATTTTATGCCTCTTTTTCAAATTATCTGGCGCACTGCGCATCTTTTATAAGCTTTCTCCTTTTCATAATCATTAAAGAGTCTCAGCTGTGAGATTATCTTCCAGATATAGGAGATGACTCTCCGCAGTAAGGAAGAACGATTCACAAAATAAAAGCCATACAACATATGATAAATGCAATCACTTGGTTTAGAAAATCAAACTAATGACTCAAGACTTTGAAAAACACTATTGATATGAGGCAGATTACTGTAGGAAGATAAAATAATTTCTATTTCAAAAACTAACATTTTAATTTTGAAGAGGATTTTTATTCAAAAGAAACTACACACCAGTAAAGGAGTTAGAGGAAGAGAAACAATTATCAATGTTTCTTCCCTTTAACAGATTCAGCGAAGTCAATCACTGCTTACCAGCTTCCAAACCAAAACAAGGTAAAAACTCCCAGTCAAAAATTCAGATCATCAGAAGTAGTGAGCGGTGATCAGATCTTGAAAAGCATAAAACAGTAAGTGCAAGATATGAACCAGTAAATAAATAAAAATAAGTAGAAAATCACAGCACAGTAAATACTCTAATCAAACTAATAGTAAGGCTAACACAGAAATCAGCAGAGGAAATAAAATCAACTGAATGCAAATAATCCAACAAAAACTAACTAACAGAAATCAGAAATCAGAATACCAAAACTAACTAACAGAAATCAGAAATCAGAATACCAAAACTAACTAACAGAAATCAGAATACCAATCAGAACAATCATAAATCAGCAGTCATCAGAATCAAGCATTTATATCAATCACTCCTAATCTGGTTCTCAAAATGCTGAATGAGTCAAAGGCCAGTGGTTTAGTGAATATGTCAGCCAGCTGATTTTCAGTTGCTACGTGATGTAGCTCAATGTCCCCTTTTGTAACATGGTCCCTAATGAAGTGATGCCTAATATCAATGTGTTTGGTCCTAGAATGTTGGATTGGATTCTTAGAGATACAGATGGCACTAGTATTATCACACAGAACAGAAATTGTGCCAACAGGTACTCCTAAATCCAAGACTTGTTGCTTCATCCAAAGAACTTGGGCCACACAAATTCCTAAGGCAATGTACTCAGCTTCAGCAGTGGAAAGTGCAACTGAGTTATATTTTCTACTAGACCAGGAGACTAACGACTGTCCTATGAATTGACAAGTCCCAGAAGTACTCTTCCTATCCACCCTACACCCCGCAAAATCAAAATCAGAATATCCAATGATCTCAAAAGAGGTGTTGTGCCTAGGGTACCAAATTCCTAGGTTTGGGGTTCCTAAAAGATATCTAAGAATTCTCTTAACAGCAGTCAGGTGGGACTCTTTAGGATCAGCCTGAAACCTAGCACAAAGACAGACACTAAACATGATATCAGGTCGGCTAGCAGTCAGGTAAAGCAGTGAACCTATTATCCCTCTATACTTCTTCTGATCAACAGATTTTCCATTTGAATTCTTATCTAACTGAATTGAGGAGGGCATGGGAGTATTGATTGGCTTGGCTTTGTCCATTTCATATTTCTTCAAAATGTCCTTAGTGTATTTTGATTGATTGAGAAAGGTTCCATCATCCGTTTGCCTTATGCTAAACCCCAAAAAAATAGGACAATTCTCCCATCATACTCATCTCAAACTCCTTACTCATCATTTTAGAAAACTCTTCACATAAATATTTATCAGAAGATCCAAAAATTATATCATCAACATAGATCTGGACAATGAGTAAGTCATCCCCGAATCTCCTCAGAAAAAGGGTGGTGTTTACGCTCCCCTTAACAAACTCTCTTTCTAACAGGAATGTGCTAAGCCTCTCATACCACACTCTGGGTGCCTGTTTCAATCCATATAAGGCCTTTTTTAATTTATAGACATGACTTGGATATTGGGAACTCTCAAAACCTGGGGGTTGTTCTATAAAAACATCTTCTTTAATTACCCCATTTAAAAAGGCACTCTTAACATCCATTTGAAACAGATTAAATCCCTTATAACAGGCAAAGGCTAGTAGCACTCTAATGGCTTCCAATCTAGCTACAGGGGCAAAAGTCTCCTCAAAATCAATCCCTTCTATCTGATTATACCCCTTAGCCATCAATCTTGCCTTATTTCTCACCACCACACCAAAATCATTCATCTTATTCTTAAAGACCCACTTGGTTCCTACAATACTTTGATTTTTAGGTCTTTCTACTAACTCCCAAACATCATTCCTTATAAATTGATTCAATTCTTCCTGCATAGCTAAAATCCAAAATTCATCCGACAGGGCTTGATTGATGTTGGTGGGTTCAGTCATTGAGATAAAAGCAGAATGGTTTACTTCCTTCCTAAGTCCATGCCTAGTCCTAACACCTTCAGAAGGGTCTCCTAAGATCAGTTCTTTAGGATGACTCGAAGAATATCTCCAATCTCTAGGCAAATCTATTTGAGGTTCTACCCTTTCCTCCAAATTTGTATTTCCAACTCCTTGGGTAACCTCAATAATCTCTTCATCTTCAACTTCATATCTAGACTCCTTAGGATCAGATTCATCAAACACTACATGGGTTATTTCTTCTACCACCAAAGTCGTCCTATTGAACACCCTAAAGGATTTTCCCACACTTGAATATCCTAAAAACACTCCTTCATCAGATTTGGGGTTAAATTTTCCTAAGGGTGACTTCCCGTTGTTCAAAATGAAAACTTTACAGCCAAAGACATGGAGGTGGGACAGATTTGGAGTTCTACCCTTAATGATCTCATAAGGTGTCTTGTTCAGTTTGACTCTCACATTCACCCTATTCAGCACATAACAGGCAGTGTTCACCGCTTCAGCCCAAAAGTATTTTGGAAGTGAATACTCGGCAAGCATGGCTCTAGCGGCTTCCACTAAGATCTTGTTCTTCCTTTCAGCTACCCCGTTCTGCTGAGGGGTCCTAGGAGATGAAAAATTGTGACTAATCCCATGATCCTCACACAAGCTTCCAAACCTTTCATTTTTAAATTCCCCTCTGTGATCACTATGGATGGTAATAATCTCACATCTTAACTTCTTCTGAATCCAAGTAGAGAAGGATCTAAACTCATCAAATGACTCAGATTTATGTGACAAAAACTTAACCTAAGTGAACCTCGAATAATCATCTACAATCACAAAACCATAGACTCCCCCCCCTAAGCTGGCAGTGCTAATGGGTCCAAAGAGGTCCATGTGAAGAACTTCTAAAGGTCTAGAGGTGCTAATGTCCTTAACAGAGTGAAAAGAGGACTGGACTTGCTTCCCCAACTGACAGGCATCACACAGGTGATCCTTAGTGAACTTAAGCTTGGGCCACCTCTAACTAAGTCCTTTTGGGTGACTCTCCTAAGGGTTTTCATGCTGGCATGACACAATCTCCTATGCCATAACTAAGACTCATCAGCAGCAGTTTTTAAGCAAATTGAATTATCAGATTTAATGCTACTTACATCCAGCTTATAGACGTTGTTGATCCTTTGCCCCTGCAAAACAACTTCATCATTTAAGCTTAAAATGCAGCTAGTGGGCAGGAATTTGATGCTGTATCCCTTGTCACAGAGTTGACTGATGCTCAGCAGGTTGTGTTTCAGTCCATCTACAAGCAAAACATTATCAATCATAAAGTTCCTTGAATCACCAATTATACCTGTGCCTACCACCTTCCTGGTGGTGTTATCTCCAAGTGTAACCTTGCCTCCAGCTCTGGCCTCCAGTGAAATGAACTGATTTGCATCCCCAGTCATATGTCTAGAACATCCGCTGTCCAGGTACCACATGCTCTCACAAGGTCTTGTGTGAGAGCACACCTATAAAAGTATCAAACGTCAGTCTTAGGAACCCAAACAGGTTTGGGTTCCTTCTTATAAAAAGAAGAATGTAATGCATGCGTGCTGTGCTGTGAAACAGGCAGTTTGGGTTTCCACACCCAATGTGTACTACGGTGAACAGTGCAGGTGTGAGAAATATGTCCTAACATGCCACATGAAAAACATCTAACACCAGGAAAAGGGTTAACTAATCTACGTGGATGATAATGCCTCTTCCTAGATGTATATGAAACATGCTTTGAAGAACTTGCAACAGATTTTTCAAAAGGTGGCGGTGCATAAAACTGTTCAAAAGTAGGCGGTGTTTTGTTCTTTTCAAAAGCATTGATCTTTACTTTCAAAAACTCATTTTCTCTCTTTAAACTTGCAATTTCAAATTTCAAGGTTCCCTTGCTACTTTCTACTTCACATGCCATTGTATCTAATTCTTTAAAAGCTCTTTCTAAGTCCACATGCGTAGTTTTTAATGAATCATGCTCAGAAACTAAATCAGAATATTTTTTATTCAACTCATCGAATTCATCAAGCAAAGACATGTGATTTGAATCAAGTGTGGAATGATCTTTAACTACAGAATCATGCTCTTTTTGCAAAGTTAAGTAATCTAATTTCAAACTTGCATGAGTTTTCTTAAGCTTCCTATACGATGTATGAATTCTTTCAGAAACTTCAAATAATTGATCGTAGGTAAGCTCACATACCTCTTCCTGATCCGACTGACCAGGGTGATCATCAGCCATAAGACACAAGTTTGTTTCCTCCTCTTCAGCTTCAGTCTCAGAAGAGTCGGATGCAGAGTCTGCCCAGAATGCCTTCTGAATCCGCTTCTTGTCCTTTCTGAACTTTGGTTTCTCCTCACCCTTCTCCTTGCTTGGGTGAGCTTTAAGTGTAGGACATTCAGCCTTTATGTGTCCAGGCATCCTGCATTTAAAACAAACAGATTCAGATGAACTCTTAAAATTTTTATTGGACTTACCCTTGTTCCACTTCTGATAGTTCTTATGTTTCTTCCTTAGAAAGCTTTTGAATTGCCTTGTGATTAAGGCAACATCATCGCTATCAGACCCAGAAGTACTAGCATCTGAATCCTTGGCCTTTAGTGCCACTGTCTTCTCTTTCTTGCGTTCACCTGCATCAAGTTGCCTTTGGTTCACCCCTTGCTCGTAAGCAATAAGTGATCCAAGTAAGCTCTCAATAGAGTAAGTGTTTAAATATTTAGATTCAGTAATAGCAGTAATCTTAGCATCATAAGAAGCAGGCAAACATCTTAGAATTTTATTCACTCTTTCGTAGTTAGTAAGTTCTCTACCTAGAACATGCAAAGAGGTAACAATCTGAGTGAACCTTGTGTACATTTCTGAAATAGTCTCACTAGGTTTCATGCGAAAAAGTTCGTAATAATGTAACAAGATGTTTAACCTAGACTATTTAACTTCAGTTGTACCTTCGTATGTTATGCATAATCTATCCCAGATTTCCTTTCCCGTTGTATAAGTAGAAACACGCATATAGTCTTCAGATTTTAAAGCACAAAAGAAACAGTTCAAGCATTTTGCATTTAACTGTGCTAAATCACGATCATCAAATGTCCAATCAGTAAAAGGTAGTTCAGTTTTCACATTGTTAATCAGTCTAAAAGGTGGTTCGTATCCTTCCTTAACTAACATCCACATGCGATAATCAATAGACTGTAGAAAAGTAGACATGCGTGTTTTTCAAAAATCAAAGGGAATATTATCAAACAACGGTGGTCTTGTAATAGAATATCCTTCAGCAGTATTACGATTATTACAGTTAGCCATGGATCAAATTCAAAAGTTTTTAAACCTAAATTTTGAATCCCGCTCTGATACCACTTGAAAGTTCGATAGGGATGTTAAGCCCTATTGAACTAGTCCCGAGGCTAACCAAGAGGGGGGGTGAATTGGTTATTTAAAAATTTCACGATAACAATGAAAATCTTTTTATAACGTGCAGCGAAAACGAATTAAAAACAACGATAAAAAGATCAACCACAGATATTCACCCAAGCAGTTAATATCAGAAAAGTAAAGTGCAAAACTGAATCAGAAAAGCAAACCAGATTTTATAGTGGTTCGGTCAACTTGACCTACGTCCACTCCCCGGAGCCTCCCCTCCAGGTATTGCACTAAACAAAAGTGTCTCTCCTTTTTCTCCCACAGCAAGGCGGAGAAGCCTGTACAAAAACCTCCTTTTCACCACACGGTGAGGCAGAGAACCCGACCTCCTTTCGCTTCCTCCTGAAGCAGGCAGAGAACCTTTAAACTCCTTTCGCTTCCTCCTGAAGCAGGCAGAGAAC